>CM039680.1:137957932-138401585 GCA_022537955.1 Schmidtea mediterranea
TCTTTCATTCATATCGTTAGTTTCCTAAGATTCGATTATTGTCTTTAATTCTTCGTTCTTCCTTCTGCTCATTTCTTCAGGTTTTGTGAAATTCGATATTCTTCCGCGATGATCTGCATATTCGCCTTAATTCGTGATCCATTAGTTCTCATACAATTTTGACCATCAATCTGCATTGCATTGGCTTTTTCCTGATTTGAAATTATACGGCGAGTCTTATTTGCAACTGGCATTTGCCCATCTCATTAATTCTACTCGAGGCTTCCTTGTGTTGGCCTAACCTACCAATTTGTTGGTGATCTGTTAGTGATATATATCTCGTGAACCCCTAATAACTATTTGGAAATGTTCATAATAGCTTGGATTAATTGCTAGTGGCTCTTCTTTTCCGTCACAGAGTAATTCTTTTCATGTTTCTAACGTTTCGACTATAGTATCAATACTCGTTCTCTTTCTCGGTCATCCCATTGTCCTAGAACTGCTCACAATGATATTCCCCTTGGTCTTTGCTACAAAAACGGTTTCTTAAAATCGGGTGTGTACGGTATTGGTGGCTGATATCAGTTTATCTCTGAGTGTTTCAAAGGCTGTTTGCTGTTCATTTTCCCATATAAATGGTGGGTATCTTTTTTTGGTCAGTTTCTTGTATTTGTGGTTTCCGCGATAGTGCATAACTCTTGATGAACTTTCGATTAAATATCACATAAGCCTTAGAATTCTGCACTTGTGTGATGTCTTTGGTGCTGGGCAATTCTTTATCTTTTATCGATTTTCTTGGATTCTTGGTTCTTTGCCTTGTTTGCTGACACAATATGTCCTAAGAAGGTGACTTTTTCCTTTGCCCAATCACATTTTGTGGTTTTCAATTTTTAATTTTCCATTGTCTCAGTCGAACGATACATTACGATATCTTTTAAATGTTGCTCGAAGGTACTAGAATAAATTATAAATTCATCATATATACCATACATTGTTGATGCCGTGAGTTACAAAGTTCATACATATCTGGAATAGCTGGTGCGTTAGTTAGTCCGGAAGGCTTTTCTTGAATTAGGTATAGGTCTTTTCCAATTGTAAAGGCAGTTTTCTCTCTGTCTTCCTATTTGACTTTTATATTGCCAATAACCATCTTTTTTAAATTTTAATGATGTAAATAGTGCTCCGTGTAAGTTTGTAACATCTCATTTATATCCGGTAACGGGTATGTTCTAGTTTTTGTTACCGCTTGAGTTCGTCGATAATCTATACGAACGTTTTGTGTTCCGTCTTTTTTCTTACCATGACCCACTGGAATTGCCATGGCGAGCAACTTGGTTCGATTACTCCTGGGTCTTAACATCTTTGAACTTCTTTTTTCTGCTACTGATTTTTGAGCTTCTTGCAATCGATATGGCCAGTAGTGTTATTGGGGTATCGTTCTGTTAATTGGTATCGTATGTGCGTTACTCGCCTTGTACCGAGATCTAAGTCAGATGCCGCAAATATGGTCTTTAAATCCATTAAGCAGTTGTAATTGCCTCTTTTCCGCTTCGTTTAGCCGCTGGACTGTCGATTGTCCATTAATTCTTCCTCAGTTCCTTCGGTTTTTGTTGTCGGGAGTTCAATATCCATATCCTGTGTTTAGCTTTCCCATCTTTCGTTTCGTAACTGGACTTTATCTTCCTCATCGAATTTGTATTGTTGATCGATTTCACTGTTATCGTTTCTACACTATTTCTCTGGCTATGGCAGTTCTTCTTTTCTCGAAATTTGATTAGGTTCAAAAATCATTCTCCTTGGTTTCCTCATTTACTTTTACGTAACAAATCATTTTGTGTGGCGTCCTGGCACTACTATTTTCCCGAGCATCTCACTTCTGATTTCAGACTACATATTTCGTCCGGTTTTATCTCTTCAGCTCCATCGATCCTAGATCTATTATTATTTCTTTTAATAATTCTGGCATGAGATCTGTTCCAATTATACAATCTGCGCTCAATCTCCTGATGCTGCTAAATACGTATTGATTTTTACATTTTTATTCTATTATCGACCAGATTTTTTCCGATGACCGCTACTTATTCTATTGCTGCAATTATTACATCCAGTTGAGCTTCTTCTATTTACCGGCATAATTTCAGGGTCTCTTTATCCTATTTTTATTGTGAGATGTTTGCTCCGTATCAATCATTGCTTTTATTTGCTACCCCATTTATTCATGGGTACGTAATGTTGGTGGTTCCACTAATGTTTGTAACATAGCTATAGTTCGAGTTTCCTGGATCTGATCACACTTCTTGATCTTTGCTGTTTCTGGTATCTAAATTTGCCCAAATTTTTGGTTCGTATGGTACGGGTAATGTTTCGTTTAGGGTTGTTTTGGTCTTGTTCGCACGTGTCTTTCTACCGGCGTGTTTCTCTCTACTGATGATGCTGCTTTCTTTAGGACATTCTATTACTGTGGTGGATGATTATATGTCTACTTGCTCTTGGTTTCTTTCGATTTTCCATTTGTTTGAGTTGCTCTGAGTTAGCATCCGCGTTCCTCTGGTTTTCGTCGTTGTCGCTTCGTTATCGCTGCTATTCATCTTTGAGTTTATCCATCGTTCAGTTACTCGCTTTTTCTGACGCTTCATTCTGGTTTTCTCGGCTTCTAATTCTCATTATCGCTTTAAATTTTGTTCGGACTTCTTCATCTGGTTACCGTTCATTTTAGTTAGAATTTCCTACTACCTGTTTATCTTGTGGAATATCTTTTGAGTGTTCCATGTAACACCATTTGTCGTTGCTAAAACGGTAAAGAATCCAATTGCCATTTTCCAGGTTGATTTTTCTCTCTCTTTTATAGATATCGAAAACCTGCCTAACATTTGTGTTAGATCACTCTTACGATTTGATATGAGATTATTTCCTAAAATTCCTGCCATCATTTGTTCCGAGATAAGAATTCTTCCCCACATGGCTCATCATATTTGCTGTGGTAGCGTGTTGAAAATGATCTGGTGATAGTAACAATTCGTAGTTGGGTTTCTCTCCTACTGTTACCTCCCGTTATAGTTACAATGTTGGGATAATATTGCTTGCCTTTGTGTGGAAATAATAAATGTTCTCTGGCCGTTCCAGATCTTTCGTTTGGATATATTCCACTCTGTGATTCTATCAACCGGTTTGAATTCTGCTTTCGGCTGGCCAATTCTGTAGTTCAAATATTTTTGGTGGTGCTACTATTACTCGGGTTGGGAATTTGTAACCAAACTTCCATCTCTTATTCGAATACATGGTCCATATACATTACTGCAGCTGAAATATTGGTTACGAATTTCTCTGGATTTATCTCCTTGTTACTGGTTGAGCGAATCTGATTTTCCTTTATCATTATTTCTAATTCGTTTATACATTGTATCTTCTTGAATTGTGAATTCTCTGGCAATTTTCAATTGTCTTTTTCGCATTTGTATGATATACATAACTTCTCCAACAGATTTCTCCGAAATACCTTCACTGGAGTGTAGTAGTTGGTAATTTGCGTTTATCCGGATTTGTGATTTGCCTTGCTAACTTTGTTTTAATATTTCTCTATTCAGGATACAATCATTTTATAACCAATCGTTAATATATTTTCTCTGTTGATTGCCAATCCTTTGTGATTATTAAGAATCCATCTTGTTATTTATATATAGATTAGTTTCAATCTTTGGGGTCTATTTGCGCTTTTGCGTTTCGGTATTGCTGTTCGCCGATAAGAATATTCCTTGTGTAGTTTGTGCGTAGCTACCATTTCGTCGCATTTGCTCACCATTCGTCCTTCTTATGATCTCATTCGATGGTTAGTTCATTGTATTACTACCGTTGGCGTGACTTCTGATCCGATAGTCGTGGTTATCGTTGGTTTTCCGATTCTTCCGGTTCTCACGTAATATCATCTAATTCGTTTTTTGTATGCGATGGTGTTAGTTTCGGTTTCTCTGTGCACTTGTCCTTGCACTTCATCGAATATTGCACTTTTCAATAAGGTGAGTCTACAAGTTCTGGTATCGGCGTGATATACGATCGTTGACATTCCCGTATTGCATGATCTATCTGTGCTAGACATTGAGGGTACTTTTTCTTGCTTGCGTTCTGGATCAAAATTCCTTGGTATTTTCTCCAACTTTTATTGGTAGCTTTCGATCCACTACTCCTTTGACTAATTGATTTAATAGGGTGTACTCTCCTCCTTGACACGTTCCGTCTCCAGCCGTTATTCTTCCCGCAGCATATACTCGGGTTGGTTTTATTTTTCCTTCCTCGGCTGCTACATTCACTCGTCCAGCTATTGAGATGGTCTGTCGTGAATCCTTCTCACATTCGACTCGCGTTACTGAAACCACTGTTGTTTCCGTTCCAGCTTCTATAATTGTTGAGTGTGAGTGATGTCCGCAATGAAATGCCACGATTTTCTTGTCACAGAGATTCTTTGATTTCCGTTGATAGTCTACTTTTGATATTACGTTATAACGATACTGCTGTTTGCCGTGTTCTGTAATTTTACGGTATGTTTCGCTGCTTTGCACTCTTCCGTTTCTTTTAATGAGTATTTATCACAATTCTTTATATTGTCACAGTCGTATACTACAAACGGTTCTACTCCTTACGCACATCATCCATATTAGTATTGTAGTGATTTTCCATTCATTCTTCTAGCTGTTTTTGGATCGCTTGTATTTATTGTTTTCTCGAATTCCGTTAATAACTCTTTCAACCTTTGTCTTGCATTATCTCGGTTTGATCTCTTTACTTACAGAGATTTATAAAGCTTGCCATCCTCCTTGGTCGGATGAATGGTCAATTACTTTTTGATAATATCCGTTATTGCAAATTCATATCCGTTTGGGTTGTATCTTGGAGTTCGCTTTCTGTATATCGCTATCGTATTGTACATTAGGTAGGCCATTCCTACCAAATATCTGTTTGGGTCATCAGATCGTTTTGTTAAGTGATTTATTATCAACAATAATTCCTCTGGATCTTTGGTTGTGGTTCGTACTTTATTATCCATTATTTTATTTATTATTGGTTTTATTGCTGCCCAAAGCTTGGCTTTCGCTTCTGCTCCATATTATTGGTTTTAAATTTCTCTTTTATTTCTGGGTTTGCTAATCCCAGCATATCAGGTTATTAGTCTGTTGATCCATTTTGCTCCTTGTTCTTGGCCTTTCAGTTTTCCCTGTAACTGCTTTGTTACTTGACTAAGCTTGTTTAATTTCGTTGTTAATTGATCCATCTGCATCTGTTCTTTAGTTTTCCTTTCTGGAGCTGGTTTATCAATTTTTGGTCGTCCTCTGGATTTCTTTTCATGTGTACCTGTTTCCTTTCGTTTAGGTTTTCGTCTGCGTTTCTGGATGTTGTAGTCCTTGTTCATTACCAATTGTCCCATTCGTCTCCTGTTGAGTTTCGGCGTCTTCTCTCTCTTTTATTTTCTTCTTCGGTCTGGCTCTATAATTTTGATCTGAGTTTCTTTTGACCACATACTAGCTCGTTGGTTCATCTGTTATCATATCATCTTCGTTTTCTGTCATGGAACAAATCTCTTGATTCCGTATTCTCCGGGGTGTTCTCTTCATCCACATATCTTTAGATCATTCAGTATCTCTTCATCTCCCGTTGTGATGCGATTACTTCCCCCCCATTCTGCTGCAGGTGGAACTTTCTGGCGTATTTAGACTTTCTTGTCGCCTATGGCGTTTTTTCGTTTTGATTTTCTCTTTTATTTGAGTTCTTACCGCGATCTTTTGCTACCGTTAATATATTATTAATCCAATTGCATTTGCGTAACTCCAATTTAAGATCGTCATCTAATTGTCGTCCTTGATTAGTAAATGAAATGGCGAGTTTGTACGGTATTCTCTTTTTCATTCACTTACTTTGGCAAGTGATTATAAATTCTCTTTCATTGGTTCGAATCTGGGCGTTGCATATTTTTAGGGACTATACTTTTCTATTGCTTTCTTCGGCTGCCATTCGGTGTTGTTTCCATTTTTCGGATAATTTCTTCGAAATTGCTCTTGGGCTACCACGCATCATTCTCCGATATTCCTCTATTTCCTTTACATATTTCGCAGGGTTCTCTACTCTGTTTACATGACATCGATTATCCATTTTGCTAATCTGTTTAACAGTTCGTCTTTGATTCTTTGCTCCGGTTCTCAATATTGCTGCTAAACTCTCTACCATTATTTGGTTTCCGTTAATCGTGTTATCCTTCCTCCACAGGTGTCGGTTCTATATCTGTGGGGCAAATATCTTACTCTGGAATTCGGCTTTTTCGAGTACCTGATTTCGCGTCTCGCTTGTTCCGTGTTGGGATTCGCCCAATATTCATTTCTCGTTCTGTTTCTCTTCGATAGTAATGTATATTGTATCGTCTTTTTACAAATTGCGGGTTTACATATTTTTTTCACAGAAATTTGGTTCTCCTGCCCGCAACATTTTCAAGTGGTTTTGCTTTTGACTTATCATTGATCTTGGGTCTACTCCAACTTTTCGATGTGTCGACCTTCCCATTTTCCGAGTTTAGCGATGAAATTGTGTATTTTCGATTTTAAATGGCCATTCTAACTTGCCGTCATATTGCCTCTGTATAATAGAAATTAATAACACTTGTAGATATTTTCCTTTTCCAACCCCCCGTCTCGTTTGGTATATCTCGTTTCATTCGGTATTCTCCGATTTCTGTATAGAATTGCATGACTTGTAATTTACCGATGATTTTCTCTTTCCTCGCCGATTTTACTTTTTTCAGCCCATCCACCTATTTTCCATGTGTATTGGGGCTAGTCGAGCTCTATCATTTATTTCTCGTCTTCTTCGGGGTTGCATTCCATTTCGCTTTATCATTTCCTTCTTGGTAGATTTTCGTATGGTTCATCTTCATATTAACTCTAAGGTGCGTTCTCCTTAGTGCGTCTTCTGGTGCTTCTCCTGGTATTTATTTTCTCCATTTTGGTTCGGTTCTCTTCATTTATCCATTTCCACTCTTTTGTCTTTTCGTCATAACACCTTTTTCCATGGTGTTGATCGCATCGCGAATCATCTATGGGTTGTAATTTGGTTTGCTCAACTTCCGCATTTGTCTCCATAACTGGTAGATGGTTAATATTCTGGTTCCATTCTTCTTTTCATTTTCCTCTTAAATTCTTTGGATCTGTTGTTCCTTTTTTGTTTGTATTTTCTCTCTTGGTTCATCCGATGGCTTGATATTGATGGTTTGTTCCGTCTTTCCATATTGCCTAATTCGTATATCGGGTTTACGTTCTCGCGGACCTATTTGTCGTTTGTGATACATTATTGTACGTCCTCTACCATGCCTCATCACTACTTTTCGATTATTGGCTGGATAATCTTCTCGATTTATTTCCGTCGGTATAATTCGCTGCATTTGACAATCGGATCTACCAATATTTTCCTTTATTATCGTTCATTTGGTATTTTTATCTTTATCTTTATTTGGTTCATTCTCTCATATCTCTTTGATGCTCTCATATTTGGCTATCAACTCATCTGTTCTGCTCATTATTTCAATTCTCATAATATCTGTATCCCGACAGCTCTACGAACATTTTCATTGCAATTGGTCTCGTTAACGATAGTCTGTTAATATATTTCCTAGCCTGGTCTATTGCTTGTCTGTCATTTTTATCTGGTTTTGTCTCATTATCTTTTTGTCTCTCCTTTTCTATCCTGGGTTTTATTTCTTTGTTGTAAATATTTGAATTTTTGCATATTTTCTGCTGTCGTTTCTTTCGCTTTCATTTTTATGTTACGTTACACATTTTATTCCGTTTGGCCATATTAGAGCATCCGCGAGGTGTATGTCCTCGCTTTATTTTCCTCCTTTTGATACATATAAAGGTTTATTTTTATAGCTGGGTCCTAGCTTTTTCACTACCCAATCATACAACTCGTTTGTGCTTTCGCCTCTTGTTGCTATTATCTGTCTCGGTATCTCTGGAAAATCAATAATTACCTGATTACTCTTCTCTATCATATTCTTTCAAGTTTTCTTGGTACTTTTTTATCATGTATCTTTCCATGATGCCGTGAATGTACCAATTTATCTTGTTGTTCATTTTTGCTGTATGCGGTTTTGTATCTCTGAGGTTTAGAACATTTTGTTTCGATCTACTTCTTCTACAAATCTCGTTAATTCTTTATTATCTGTTGTTTCATTTCTCTTTTGTACACTTGTTCCATCTTCCTCAATTTTCGAATTTGATTCACTTTATTCGGATTTTTCCTCGCATGATTGAAATATTTCTCCACCCAGACTGCTTATCTCGCTTTCATCTTCATCTGTTTGATCATCTGCTATTTGTCTCAGCATATTAATATGTGAGTTGTTCCTCCTCTTTCATTATCTTTGTTGGCCCTTTTGTTTGGAACCATATCTCTTTTATTCTGTTCTCAATTTGAGCTTCACTCCACGTGGGCTTTTCTTTTCTGATTCTTGCTTTCTATTTTTGCGCAGTATCCTCTGGATTCGATTTTTTGTTATTATTGGTTCTGATATCTTTTCTCTTTCCTTGCTCGTCTTCTTGCAGTTTTATATCTGGCTCTTCATTTCTTGCGATAGCACTTTCTTTGCCATCACTTCTATTTTTTGATCTAGTGCTTGTTCTTGTTCTAAATGTTTTAACGCTCCGTCTATTTTTAATATTAGTGCCTTCTTTCTTAGTTCCGCTTTCTCTTGTTTCAGGATTGCTTCTTTTTCTTTCAATTGATCCTCTTTCTGTTCTAAAGCTTCTCTTGCTTTATTTTCTCGAGTTGTACTCTCTATTGTTTTGTGTCATTAATTTCTTCTTTCGAGTTCGTCTATCTCGTACAATCCAGTGTTTTCCTTGTTTTGATCCTCCATTATCATCATCTCTACTGTTTAATCTCCTGGAGTTTCTGGTTTCTCGGTTTCTCCGTTTACGTCTCTTTTAATTGTCGCCGTCTTTGTTTTTCTCCTCTGCAAATTCTTTGTGGCCTCTATTTTTTTCCATCGTATTTTATTCAACTGTTTTCTCGTTTAAGTTATCCTATTTCCTCCCCTTCGTGTCTCAACACACTGCTCCGCCAGTGTGAATTTCATCTGGAATTTCCATTCTCTCATTATTGATTCTTTTTCGGGGTTTGTTTTCGATTTCCCTACTTTGCTGATTTCTGGGCTTCCTCTGTTTGAAGTCTTTGCCTTCAGCTTGTTGTTGCTCTTGATATTCTCTATTCGCAGCTCTTTGAATTCTCCTCATGCTTCTCTTACGTTGGATTCGTTGTTGTTGTATGTTGGTGGGCATCTGTGCATCATCTCTTTTAATTCCATGGGCATTCGTTGTTTAGTGTTTTCGTAGCATGTCTATTTCTTGCATCACACGTTAACTTTGTGGGGTTTCCCATAGAGTTGTTTAATCTTGATTGGTTTGGTTTTCTTATGTTACATTGCCTTCGAGTTTGTCCTTGTTTGTCCACAATTGTTAACATGCTTTGATTAGGTTGGTCTACATATTTTCTCGGTATGCCCTCGTTTACCACATTTATTGGAGTTTGTATTCGGAACAATTCTTGCCGATTCCTATTTCTTTTGACCCATGTGGAGCATTTTCGTTTGCATTTGGATTTGTTCCTGGGAAATTATTATTATACTTTTACTTGGTTATTACCCTTATTCCTTCCGGATTTCTCGTTGTTGGTGGCTTGAACATCTGTTGTGCTCTCTGGAATGAATTGATCATAGCTGGATGATATTGTTGTTTTGTATTGTGGCAATTGATGTTTGATGTTGTTGGTTCCGTGGCCAAGACTGCCACTTGATATCCCAGTCCCAGATGGGCTTCACATCTATTTGCGATTGCTACTGCTTTATCTAGTGTTTCTGGTGCCAAGCATCCAAGGTTGGCTCGTATGTCTTCTCTTTTGATTCCTCTTATGAAGACGTCTACCATTTTATCTTCAGGTAAATCTGCTTCTCCGAAGGCTTCTTTACATAATTTCTTTAATTCGCATGCGTACACTGCATTTGATTCATCTCGTCTTTGTTTTCGATGTAGGAAGTCCAAGATCTTCCTATTTCCCTTTTTCTCTATTCCGAATATTTTTATTAAGAACTCTTTAATTTCTATCCATGTTGTCAATTTCGTTACATCTCTCGCTTCCTCTACGAATACATCTTGTGCGCTTCCTTTCAAGTATAAAGGCAGTCGCTCTTTTACCTTTTGATCTGTCCAGTGACAGATATTTTTATACACTTCAAATTCCTTTATAAATGTATCCAATTTGTTGAGACTACCGTCGAACGGTTCTCCTCTAAACTTTTCTCTGAATTCTCCTACTATTGCATTACTGTTATTTAACATTGTATTTGGATCCTGCATTGAAGAAGAAGTTGTCATGTTTGGATTGTTGTCTAGATTCTCTTCTTCGTTCACTGATTCTATCGTTGTTAACTGGTTCTCGATATTACGTAATTCGTTCTCTTCGCTGCTGTTAAATTCAAAATCGGTCAATCCGCTATCTGTGCCGGTTCCTGTTGCTGCTGTAGTTGATACTCCGGTCTTGATGCTTCTACTGTTGCGAATTTTTTTCTTTTCCTCCGCTTTCAATAAACTCTTTTCGTTATTCTCTTTGCTTTTGCTTCTCGTATGGTTGCTGATGCTATCAATGTTTACGGTTATTCGTTTGCTTGACTGATTCTATCGTTTCTCCTTTCTTGCTTTGGTTGCTTTGAAACTTCTGGTTGCTTATTGCTCGTAACTACTCTGACGTTTATTCCAAATTCTTTTCTGCTCGTTTATTCAAGTTTCTTTGTTATCACTTTGCTTTGTCGTTTGCTCTGAAATATTTTCTCCTTTGCTTTGCTTTGCACTTGACTTGGATTGCTTTGTTTGACTATCGATTCCTAAAAATAAATAACACTCCAATATTCTATACTCTATACTAATTTCTCCTCCATTTACCATACTATATATGTTATCATCCCTTGTTCGCATTTATCGTGGTGGTCTTCTTTATCTGACTCACCCCCCTCATTTTAAGTCTATTTTTAATTATCTATTCCTCGTAATAATTATCTATTAATCTCGTATCAATTATCTATATAGTCTTATCAGTTATCTATATAGTCGTATCAATTATCTATACCATAATATCAATAATATAAAATCATCATATTCATACTCTCATTCATTCCATTAATTATTTTTCCTATGTCTCCCAAAAATTCATTTACTTAATCCTCAATCGCTGGCGCTCTATGCCCTCTATAATTTCCGTTGGATCTTCGGCCTTCGGCTTTAACTCTTTTAACTGGTCATCTGTGACCTTAATATCTATCCATAATCATATTTCATCCTTACTCATATCATATCTTATCTGGCACTCTATGGCCTCTAATAACTAATCATATTCATATCTCATCCGGCACTCTATGGCCTCTAATATCGAATCATAATCATCCGGCACTCTATGGCCTCTAGTATCTGATCATAATCATCCGGCACTCTATGGCCTCTAGTATCTGATCATAATCATCCGCTTATGGCCTTATATATCATGCATTCATCCGGCACTCTATGGCCTCTAGTATCTGATCATAATCATATTCTGTCAGTTTCATCTTTACTCATATTCGTATTCGTCTTATTCATATTATCTCTCATTGTTTCACCGGACTTGAGCTCATCAGTGACTTTTGGGTATGTTTGAGGCCTCACACTGACTCTCAAGCCATGGCGTCTTTTGGCCGCGCATTCTTCCGGTTACGCTTTACTCACCGCCATTCGGATGTTTGGTACTCGGTGTGGGATCCGGGTTATTGTACCAAACTCCTCGCTGGGCAATAAAAAAACATTCCCTCGGTACTCGGTGTGGGATCCGGGTTGTGTACCTCGAAGAATATAAAAGTATGGAAATGCCTAGACGTTCAATCAAGTTCCAAAAGCGGTTTACTTGATTTCCCGAATAGTGAAAAGAAAAGGAAGCGATTAAAAGTGGGAGCGGAAAATAAACTATCAAATCTCTGCCCACTCCTTCCATCAGATTTCTCGGCTCACTTCGGCCGCTCTCATCTGGCTTTATTAGGACATTTTGAGTATGAACCATTTACCGGTTAGTTCACATCTCACCTACCGTTTGGCCCCGATACTCGGTGTGGGATCCGGGTTGTTGTATCGAGTTCCTCCCAGCGGAAAAAAGAATCGTTCGATACTCGGTGTGTGATCCGGGTTTTTGTATCGAACGGCTCAGCGCCATCAGTCCCTTGGCTGATAACAACCTGAACACGACAGTCCGTAGCTGTCCTCTGGTGCCTCACCACCAGCTAGGGAAAAAAGAAGTCGTCTTTAGGTACCTTTAATCAAACTATTAATTCTGTTCCGTGCGCACTCTTTCTCTCACCTCTCGGTCTATTTCTTCACTCCCCCCTTTAAAATTTGTGGTAATCGCATCAGCAAGCTCCCCAAAAGAGGTGATCAATCTCTTGCCGGTTACTTGCTGACATACGCGACTTGACCTACCAGTTCCTTTCTCAGTAGGGTTGATCAGGATTTCCCTTGGGTGAGCGTACTATCATTTGATAGCTCAGGTTAACCATTTTTCCTCGTCCTATCTCAATATAATATCGATAAAACAATAATATCAATAAAACAAAAAGAATTATACACTAGGAAAACTCGGTTGTCGAAATTTTTCCGTCCAATATTTTGTGTCTCTGTGCATGTGTTTTAATTATTTCCCTAATTCGGCTTTCATGTATTTGGTCTATTACCTTTATTTATCGTTGTCAGGTGGTTTTATTATTTACAAACATTGCATATTTCTCTTATATTCGTCTTATCGTTTAATAATAATTCAAGTACTGCGTAATACACATTTATTTCATTTTTATCATAACAATTCATGGAAAGTAAACCGTTAGTCTTTCCTTTATCTTTCGCTGACATAGCATACAGTGCGACTCTTGTGCGCATCCATGACAATAACTCAGGTGTCCGCAAGGTATCACCATTACTCGTGCTTCCTCTGATTTGCACGCATAACATTCTACATAAGCCTTGGTTTGCTCTTTCATTGTTGTTGCAATCTCGTCTTCAATATTTTTGACTTTTTCCATTAACTTGTGCCAGCTTTTCCCAAATTTAGTTATTTCCAATCTCATGGACAGAATTTCGTATATTCTTTCAGTTGTTACCTCTTTTTCAATAGCGCTCAATTTTATTAATATGCAATGTTCGTCGGAGTACAGGTTTGAAATCGTTGATATATCCTCTTTAGCTCTTTTAATTAACTTTTGTTTAGTAATTAGTTCCTCAAGATTGTCATTTTCGATGTTTAGAATCCTCTTTAGTTTTTCTATAATTTTTGTTGGTTCCATCTAAAATTATTAAGTTACCCTTTAAATTTATCTAAATACTAATTAACTAAATTCATTCACTTCTTTAATATATTTTGATTCATTTTATCAACTACTATTTTACTCATTACTTGTTGTGCTTTATTCTATTACTGTTGGCTTCCTCTATTTGGTTGCTTTCTCTTGTTTATCATTACTCCCCTTACTTACCCCATTTCATTTTATCCCGAATTTTGCCCTTTTAATTACGCGTTTGGTTCCTTGGGGTTTTGCAAAACAAATGGGTTGGTTGTTTTATTGTAGTCAGCGTGGTTGTTTTTCATTGTTTATATCGTTATCTTGTAGTCGGGTTGTTCGTTTTTCATCAGTTGTTCTCTGGGTTTTTTGTTTTATGGCGTTGTCATCTCTCTGGGGTTTGCAACATATCGTCCCAACATCTCTGTTAAAAATTTGAACATTTGCTTATATTTCCTTGGGTTCTTTGTGAAAACAGTCCTTTTATGAACCCCAAAATTTGTACCTAGCAGTCAGGTTGATCGTTTTTTATTGCTGTTTCAATTCTCTCCTCGATCTTTACACCTTCTCATCGATCTTTACAATCGCTCTTTACACTTTTAAGTTCCACATATTTCATCTCTCCGGGGTTTGGTAAAATGTCGTCTCGACATTTTCTATTTACTTTACTCATTTGTTGATATTTACTTTGGTTTTTTGCAAAAACAATCATTCTATCTCGGCTGAGGGTGTACTGACAAAATTTTCTGTTGTTTCTTGACTTGGTTGGGTTGGTTTTTCCAATAAACAAAGCTTCAATCCCGGCTGAGCCCCCAAATTTGTATGGTGGGTTACAGGGTTTCAAATCTTGCTTGTCTTCCTGTCTACCCTAGTAACGCCATACAAAGTGATGCTGACCGCCACTTGGCACCCGTTGCTAGGCAACGTTGGTAATGTGTTCAAGTGGTGGATTGTCCGCAAAAATTGAGTACTATTGGCTAGTACTATAGTTGCTCGGACAACCCTCGGGTTCACGAGCTGTCGCTAGAAGACCTATGCTCGCTTTGCTCTGTCCCTCATAACTATTAGTTCTTAATTGACAGTGGAACGAATTGGCGGGGTGATGAAATGTTTATGACAATATTGGCATGCGACTATGTTGAGGTAATAATTCAACTAAGATTAAAACTATTCTATTCGATTCAAACACATGTACAACAGTTATTACTGGACGTGTTGGAGTTGTGTTGCGCGACGTCGGGCACGTTCCTTACGTCCCGGTCGACGATTGTTGGTTGGGGCGATGGGTTGTTCTGCTGGCTTGGTGGCTGTCTGCGGCATTTGGGTTGGGGCGAAGATGAGCGGGTAAGTTACCGCTTCACCTTCCCGGCATACCGCTAGGGCGACTTCGAGTCCCCGAACCTGCGTGCGCAGACTCCGATTGAGCTGGCGTTCTTCGGCCCAGCCTTTTTGAGCTGCGGTGAGTCGTTGATAAAGTATCTTCGTCCGTTTAGGGTCTAAACAGGTCGCCTTGACCTGCTGCATCTCGCGAGTTAATTGCAGGACCTGACTGAGTAACTCTGCATTCGTCTGCCTCGCGCGGTCTAGTTCAGTCTGTAGGATCCGTAGAGAGGACATCACTGTAATTAAATGGGTTGTTACAACTTCAATTTATGATTAGTCTAATTTTTAATTTTATCAAACAAATCGAAAGTTAATTTCAGTTATATGAGAAGAAAACACACGCCGTTCTAATTATTATCAATCACTACATTAATTTGTCTGTTATTTCAATTGTCCGGGCAGTACCGCTCTAGGCTTCTTTTGAGGGCTTCTACCGTGTAGGGTCGCCTGGTGTCTCGAACTGGACGAGGTGGATGGGCGACGGCGATCCGCCCGGCAAGGATGTCATCCATCACGTTTGCAAGGTACATCCTTGCCTTGACTACTTGCAAGTCCACCCGCTCCTGCACCCGCTCCCACTGGGTGAGGAGGTCCTGTGCGTTGGAAAATATCTCGGCAGCTGGGTACTGTTGCCTATTGAGTCCCTCAGGGTCGTTATTTGGATCCGGCGCCTTCCAAGTGGCAGGGTACGGCCATTGTCGACGAATTTTTCCGAACCTTCCTGTCCTCCTGGGTGACTCCTTTCTGCATGGCGCGTCGGTCGATTGGGTGTCCGTCCATTCTAGAGACATGTTTGGCTGAAAACAATGTATTAGGATCAACTACTGGCGTATGATGAACGAAAGAATAAAGCGAATTATCTAAATTGTACGCGCGATTTATTATCCGACTCGCTAGTGACTAAGTTATTACTGTTGGGCTTTCGTATTGTTCAATATTATGTTGTTGTGACGAGTCGGGACTGGTGATCTGTCACGTACTGTTATTTGTCAAATTTGTGGTCAATGTTGGGCAGAACTTAACGTTAGATCTCGTCTACATTGGAATTATCGTCAATATTAGGCTTAGGACTGTTTACTAGTTCAACCAAGTTTCATGGTTACGAAGGGGTCTCCATTTATTTGCGAACATTTCACGCCCTCAAAGTATCTAAATTAGTCAATCTCGATTCATGTCTCTTATTTAGATGGGCTTGACATGGGTCCTTACATCATGCACCTATTGTTTAACTTTTAATTCAACATTTTTTTTTTGATTTCGTGATTTATTTAATCAGTTTCGGAATTTTACTGACTGACATAGTTATGTTAATTTAAGTGCACGTTTAATATGACGGAAATGCGCATCCGCCCCGAGATGGTCAATGTTTATATTTACGACGTCGATTATGTCTATTATAATTCAGGATTTCGCTGATCTGACTAATTTGGCGGTATAATTTCCGGTTTATGGTTATTATTCGCAGATAAATCGGCTAAGTTGATATACTTCCCTTCGGTAAATCTATTATCCGGTTTGATTTAATCTACTTGCCATCTTAGAATTTTACAATTACGCAGCTCGACCAGATCAACTATGGTAAGTTATCATTTCAATCGATTTTAATATCTTTATCTATTGGATTTTTAGTGTCGCATACGCGCTTATGCTATGAATTATGATGGACAACTTCTCTTATCGGTTGGATGTTCTATCTACTAGCGGTTGGAAACTATTTCAGTTCACATCTACGTCGATTGGCCGTAAGACTTATTTGTATTGAAGAAGATTATTTTTTCCTGATCTACTGGTTATATTATAAAGTTGTGTTCGTTCGTTTTATTTGTGTATTGATTGACTTTCGAATGTCGTGAGTTATTTATTACGAAAATCCCCGTGATTTAAATCGCCTAGTTAATTCGATTTACCTAATTCCATCACTAATTTCTTGCCATTAAGGTCTTTAGCAAGCTGACATATGGGTTCTTTACTGCTAATTGATGATTATAATCAATAGATTACCGAATTTACTTATCTTCGAGCGTAAATCATGAATTGTTTTAACTAATGTTTACTCGATTTTTAGCCGTAACATATTATCAATTTATGGTTATTATAACTTTATTTCTCCGATTTTACTTGAATTAGGTCAATGGTTCAAATGATTTCTATTCGTTTGCTTCGGAAAATGGGATGAAGTTAATGGTAGTAGGAACTTTTATCTATACTCGAACTATTAATTCCCTTAAAATAGGCTTTATTTAATTTTATCTACGACATTAAATTGATTTATTTGTTGAAACTGGCTGCAACTAATATAGCTAAACTATGAATTCAATTTATTTCTGGCAATCAGGTTTACCTAGTTTTATTAGCTTGCTTTACTTCTAGAAATAGATTTTTGATCCAATTTGTTCCTCTAAATAAGTTTATCTACTATAATTGAACTATAAATTTAAATTACTGCTAACAATTATCATTCGCTAATGCAACTTTCTCGTAAGTTTTACCTAACGAGTTGATTTACCTTTCGTCTAATTTGTTTAAAGCTTCACTTGCATTTTGGGTACTTCTCGCAATCAAGTTCATTTAAAACGTGAATTTGATTTGTTATTATTATCACTAAGGTTGTTTAATCTCTTTGAACCATTAACCTTTATCGTAGTATCGAGTTTCATTTAGATCAGAAGTTTAAATTAACAATAAGTTGTATCCAATTTACGCCAAAAATTTCTTCACGGAAATTAATTATATCGACGATTTTAACTTAATTTATTACAATACCCTTCACAAGTTCTATTTTATCCCGTTTACTTTAATCCTGAATCAAGGAGTTAGTTTAGATTGAACCGTGAGTCACTTAAACTTTCAATAATTATTTTATTTAAATCCACATTAATTAAAGGAATATTTATTTTTAATGAAAACATCTTTTAACTTAAGGGATAAATTCAATTTAAGGGGCTCACGGAACTGCATACGATACTTATATTTTTATTTTCGATGACGTAAATTTGAGTTAATATATTATCAGTTAATTCATTTCTAAATATCAATTTAATTTATTTATACCAACGATTTCAATTGATTTATCCCCGTACCCTTTCCCTTTAATAGATCTTAAGCGCTTTTGTGTTTATATTATATTTATTGAGTGCCCACTGGACTACTCGGTGTGGTGATTTTAAGCCGTATGTAAGATAAATTTAGGTCGATTTTTCAGAATTGAGAAACGAGGAAGCAGCCAGAGACTTCTTCCTTATTTCTCTTTTCAGCTATAGGGATAAATATTGACGTTACGACCGCTGCGTTGCGCACGCTGAGTCTTCACGGGTGCATATCATTGGCGATTTTCCACGCACTTACATGCATTTGCACTATGTTGATTTTACTATCTTGCGTGATGTGTCGGCTGTGGGCCGGAAAAATTTCGACATTTAAAATTTATAAAGACATATAAAACAAGTTATATATATTAATAATATTTATTAATTATAAAACAATATAGTTACCCATTTTTAACCATTCCATAAATTGAAAAATATCATAGCATAACGTAAAATAACATAAATACCTCTCTCCCCACGTCGCCGCCAAGCAGAGCTCTACAGAGATGCTATGGACGTGACGTGGAGAGAGGGTTCCAACCAAAAATATTTCTCACCTAGATAATAACTGTAAATTCGAAATAGCTTCAAACAATTAAGATTTTCAAAAAATGTTAAAACAATTCTCAAAGTAGTTTTCAAGATTTGAAAATATAGTTGTTTCGAAAAACGGTTTAGATTTTCAAAAATGGTTTTTAATCAGTTTGAAAAATGGTTAAATTTAATGTGAAAATGGATTAGTATATATACCTAATTTTTTGGTGTGTGAAATTTGATGTAGTAAAACAAAATTCGACCTTGTTCTTTTCTAGCAAATTCTATTATTTATTTTTATTATTTTTCGATTTATTTTTATAATTTTTTTATTTATAATTTTTATTGAATCATTGCTAGTTCAAATTTTTCGATTTAAATTTCACTTTAATGAACTTTAATTGATTTTTTCAATTTCGTCGAATTTGTTGTGTTTTCTTGTTGTATTTGTGTAGGTATCGTGCGGATCTTGGTGCATTTTGTTAATATTTTAATTTATTTTTATGTTTATTATTTTATATTTAATTCTCTTATTTCTCAGATTTTATACGGTTTAAATTGATGTTTCAGTAGGTTTATTTTAAATTGCGTGTTGTATTTGCGTGTGTGTTTCTGATCCATTTAAACATTTTGCAAGGCCGTTTACGTTCTGGCCCAACAACTATAATAGGAATTTTAATGTTTCTTTGTAAGTAATTTCCTAAGAATAACGACAAACCTTTTGATCACGATCTTGTTCAGGAGGATCCGGGGCAATTGTTCATGTCTCCGCGCAGGTTGCTGATCAATGGCGACAAGTCTGGCGGAACAAGTACAGCACTGTGCCCCAACCGAGAGAGCCCCGATGGAATGCCTTACAACCATTAGAAGGCAATGAGAGACCGTTTGTGTCGAGCAGACGAAAAAGTGGTTAGAGTCCGGCCCAGGAAATACACGATCAGGCCCGGTTTCTCCTCTCTCGGTTCGAGGATCATCAGCGCCAAGTCAATCTCCAAATAGCGAGGGCCAGACTATACCTTTCAAATGTGGAAGAGGACATAGCGACTGGCAGAATTGCAATTACCGATGGATATACACCGCCGCACAGCCCCACTCGTGATCATGCTGATGGGCGAATGGAAACTAATGTCGGCGTTCCCCCAATGATTGGTGCCAGCCGTACCCGGAACACAAAACGACCGGTTTTTGTGTATCGTGAGTGCTTTCACGCTCAGCCGGTCCCTGACGAATGTGATGAGAGATACTATCCAGGTCCTCAATCCAATTAACGATCTCGACCACGGATTTACAAGAACATTAACGAAATTAGATTTGAAGTTAAATAAATAATTTGTTACTTTCCACGAGTTTTTTATTGTTTGTTTGTTTGGTTAACACTATAAATATTTGTATGATTAATTAAATAACTCAAGATTAGTAGACCAAAATTGATAGCATTATTTACAGAGATGGAACCCGTAAAAATTCTACAGAAGGAATTAGAGCACGCGAGGACAATCAACAAAAACTTTTATGAACAAATTATCCTGTTGTCCAGAGAGGTTCAGCAGACAAAAGCCACATGGGTTGAACCAAAGAAAGCCAAGCTGAGGCTCACGGCAGCACAAAAGGGCTGGATGGAAGAGAGGCAATTGAACCAAAGCCTGAGGACCCAGATAAAGGGGTTAGAAGTGTAACTGTCAACCTGCCAAGAGAGAGCGCAGTGACATATCCCTTCGTCTTTGCCCCTGCCCAACTGGCCTACCGAGAGACGGCAACGACTCCAAAAACTACACCAACAGCATGCGGCTATCGACCCGGACGTAAAGAGCGAGCCAAGCGCCGAGCCGCTCGAATAGTAAATAACACGCAGCCGACTCCTTAAAAATGTATTGCTTCTTTCACAAAACATATAGTTGCATGTATCAAATGCGTTGTTTCCTTTTAAAAATATATATTTGTCGTTATTTCAACGTTATTTAAAGAATTTGATGGACACGAATAATAAAATTAACGACATGAGGGGACCTGATAATCAAAAGCGAGCACAAGTCTTCTATCGACAGCTCGTTGAACCCAGAGATCGTTCGTGCAATTACAGCATTAGTAATAGCGCTCACCTTTTGCGGACGATCCACCTACTCGAACACAGTTTTAACGTTGCTTAGCAACGGGTGCCGAGTGGTAAGTGAAAGAATATTTATATGGAGTTACCTGGTAACCACAACATAATTTTAAACAAATACCAACACCCAATAACCCACCAATACTAAAAAAATGAAAACATCATTAACAGAACAGTGATTGGAAATCACTCTTTTTCCCATCCCTACCGGTAAGATTTCATTGTTTTGAAATTTTGTAACAAACAAAAATTTCAATTTTTTTGAACAGGTTTGATTTTCTTAAAGTAAATTTACATAAACCAAATACAATCACAAATATGTAAATATGTGTTTCATATCTTCGAAATAAGAAATAAGCCGATATACGAAAAACAACGAATAGTCTTTTAATTTTTGGTTGTCATAGAAAAGAAACTTATATTATAGCAAAATTGTAAATTGACACATTATACAAACTACTTGTAAGGATTTGGTTGATTTTTAGAAGTTCCTGGATTTTGAATTTTTTGTGATTCTCTGTGCACTATTGCAGTAATTTGATTATCAAATTGTTATTGTTTTTACTACTAAAACGTGGACAAAAAATAAATAAATATAACGGTTTTCGATTTATTTTGGTAAGTGCAATAAATAAGCTGGTGCATAATTAATTGTTTTGGATTGCAGAAAAAATTACTTTTTACTTATCGACAGCTAACCCATACTATCCAGATGTCAAAGAAGCGTTATTATCAGGACTCATATTTTCAATTCTGCTTCACTTTCTTAGTTGATAAAGATGGATTGCATAAGCCACAATGTTTACTTTGCTTGAAAGTACTTAGTAGTGGTTATATGAAACCATCTAAACGTAATGAACATCTACAAGCAGTACATCCAAACAACGTTAATGACCCAGAAGCTTTATTCAAAATTAAGAGAGCCCGATTTAAAACAAGCGCAAAGGTCACCAATCACGGATTTGTTCCCAAGAAAAAACCGGCTTTAGAAGCAACTTATCTTGTGGCATTGAGGATTGTGAAAGATAAAAAACATCATACAATTGCAGAAACTTTGATTAAACCATGTGCGATGGAAATGGCAGATTATTATGTGTGGTAAGGATGCGAAACTTAAAATATCACAAATCCCACTATCCAACAACACTATTCATGATCGAATCAAATATATTTCAGAAGATGTCCTAAATCAGATTGTGGAGCAAATACAAGAAAGTTTAATAAAAATTGGATTGCAATTGGATGAGTCCATTGATGTTTCTAACTGTGCTCAACTTCTTGTTTTTGTTAGATATGTGTATAGAAATGAAATCAAAGAAGATTTTCTTTTTTGTGAAACTCTGACAGAAACTACAAAGGCTGTGGACATTATATCAATTATGAATGGATGTTTTGTTGCCAATGGGCTTTCTTGGAACAATGTTGGAGCCATTTGTACTGATGGTCAAAGACTCTTTCCTCTTATTTCAAAGAGGTATTGGATATTGTCGTGAAAACCGTAAAGTTTATCAAATCAAGGGCATTGAATCACAGCCTATTTAAAGTGTTGTGCGAAGAAGTTGGATACGCACATACCGTACTTCTTTTACATACAGAAGTACGTTGGCTATCCAGAGGAAAATTTCTTAGTCGGGTTTTTGAACTTATATCTAAAACTGAGACATTTCTACGTGACAAACAATCAACTCTTTTGCTTTTCTTCATAGATACCAGTTTTGTTCTCTCTTTGATTTACCTTGCAGATATATTTAGCCATCTAAACACCCTAAATATATCACTCCAAGGTAAAGGTATGAATATATTAGATGCCGAGGAGAAGGTTACATAATTTAAAGATAAGTTGGCTCTCTATGGCAGAAGAGTTAAAAGTGAAAATTACGCCAATTTTTCGGTTTTTGATGAAATAGTTTCCTTGCAAGTTAAACGTGAAATTGATATCAAGTTTCTGGATTGTATTAAAATACATCTGGAAAATCTTCAAGTTAATTTCGATGTAATTATTCCTCGTACATTTGTAGTTGATAATTGGATAAGAAACCCTCTAACCAATTCAAATTAGTGATGCTGATTATGCAAAAGATGAGCTCATTGAATTGCGGAATAACAACAAAATAAGGAATGACTTTAAAATAATGGTATTGGATGTATTCTGGTGTGAACAAAGCGAGGCATATCCTATTTTGGTCAAACGGACGTTGAGAGCTCTTATTCCGTTTGTCACTACTTACCTTTGCGAATCTGGATTTTTAGTGCTTGTGTCCATAAAAACAAAATTAAGGAACAAACTAAAGGCTGAACATAATATGGGGTTGGCTCTTTCAAACACCCTACCACGAATACAACAATTGGTTGACGGTAAGCAGCAACAACTTTCCCACTAAATTTAATTTTTTCCGTAATTTTTAATTACCGTAATTATCCGAATATAAGACGCTTTTTTCATCACTTTTGGGGATGATAATCGTGGTGCGTCTTATACATGGGTATAACAGGAAATATTTTTTCCTACTCAGAAAATTTCAATTACCTTCAATTTGAAACCTGTCGTATAACTGCAGCGTTTTGACGACATTATAGGGAAATAAAAATAAAATTTTAATTTTAAACAAAAAATAAATTTAATAATAAATTTAATGTAAGGTAATAATTATACATGCGTCTTATATTTGGGTTACTTATATTTTCTTGAATTCAGTCAATTTTTAATGATGCGTCTTATATTGGGTGCGTCTTATATTCGGATAATTACGGTAATTCTTTTTCAATGTATGGTTAATGAATGTTTTTTCTTATATAATATTGTTTTTTTGCTGTATATAAATAATAATAAAAGTTAGGGGTACGTAAGATTCCAAATTGTTACCAAAGGGTACGGTTTTCCGAAAATGTTGTGAACTATTGCCCTTCACTATAGAAAATAAAAAAGTGATAGAGAAATAAAATAATACTCATTAACACAACCCATAATAAAACATCCATGTAAACTTTCAACGTGCAGCCATCCGAAGTTGAGACAAATCCTATAAATTTATTTATAGGCATTTTTGAGATATTTGTGGAAAAGAATGATAGAAAAAATTTTTAATTAAAATTTTGAGGTTTCTGCTCAGAAATTTCGAGTTAATGAGGATGTATATTCATAAGATTTACCCTTAAAACTAAAATTAATTTGATATTTCGGACATTTTTGTCGAAAAAAAAACAAAACCTGATATCCGATCAAATTAATACAAATTGTTTATAAAGTTTAATATAAAAGTATTTTTGTTATATAAATTTTTGATATAAAGTTAGATTTGATTGAAGATTGTTTATGAAATTTTGAATTATTCTAGTTACTAATAGTTTTGATGTGTCGGTAAAATTCTTTGATTTGAACTTTTGACTTTGAGAAATCTCTATAATAATATTTGAAAAAAAATAAGTAGCGTCACAAATTATTATTGGCCTAGAGGGCTCACATCTACCTACTAATGCCATTTATATTTGAGAAACTTCCCGTCATCTTCGAGCACAGGTTCAGGAACATAGTCGATTAAAAGGCGAGAGTAATATTATTGAGCATAGAAAAATGTGCAAAGGAAAAACTGTTTTAATAAATTTTAAAATTTTATGTAAAAACTTCAGTAATCAGTTGGAAACAATTTTATGTAAGGCTTTGATAATTAAATCACAATTCCCTAAAATAAACATTCAATCAGCAACACATTTATTGAGATTATTTAATTAAATCAATAAATCGTCACTATTACATCATTACTGTTTCCGTATATAACATTTGACAAAGACTATGATGACTGACTGATGATGAGAATAATTTCCTCTAAATATATTTCTTTTATTTTGCTTTCTCGAGATTTTGTTAAATTACATTTATTGATTTATCGCATTATACAAAAGAACAAAATTAATCCTCAGATGTATGTTTTTGTTTTCTCGAAAATATACTAATTTTATTGAAAAATATCCAATCACAAACACTGATTTTAATTAACTCAAAATAACTTTTAACCTTTTTAATAAATCTTTCTAAATTGTCTTCGTTTTGTAAATAATTTTGGTGATTTAATGAATTGCATCATCTGTCCTGATGTGGTCATCATGTTTGAATTAAAAAGTATCTTTTGAAAATTGTGTAAAAATATTATTTAAACAACGTTATAAATTATTGGAGAAATATTGTTTTTATATTTTGAGGACTTGATTAAAACATTTGTCACATCTTACACCAGAGCTTGTAAGAGCACTCAGAGACCCATGTCTGGTAATAAATGTACCCCCATCCACTGAAAAATAAAAAATTGTACAATTTTGTTGAATAAAAAGTTAATTTAAAAAACAAACAAAATTTAATAATGAAGCTTTTAAAGTACTGTTTGAGTCTTTAGAGGTGCAAAATAATTTATCAATTCAGAATAATCTAAAGTTCTTGTAATATCCCAATTAATGTTGAGTGTCGCCAAATCATTTACGTGATTCGGGACCATTGTTGATTTCAGTGCAAACCAGAATTATATTCGATTATATTACAGGTAATTTTTTTGTTGCCCTAAAATGTTGGGACTACATAAATTAGCGCAATAAATTTTTTAATCCTTTTTAAGTTTCAAATAGTGTTGCTAGCTATATTTTGGAGGAAACGTGAATTCGGAGGCCCAAGCTAAATGACCATCCTAACCCTCCCCCACTCTTACAGTACCTCTTATCCACATATCCCTTGGTTACCGAAATTAATTCGTTCACGCAGAGTTGTTCGTAAATCGAAATTGCATTTGGTTTAATTTTGAAATTATGCTATAGAGAAATTTATTAAAAAGAATTTTCGTTAAGCGAGAGAAATATATAAATTTAATATAATTAATAAATTAATTAAATATATAAATATTTTCCTTACAAATATAAAGTTACAAAGTGTTGGGCTCAGAGCCACAATTTAAACAAAATAAAAGTAAAAATTAAAGTCAAAGAGCGGAAATAATGGAAAGAATCACTGCACATAAACATGCACCGCACAAAAATACTAAAAATCAATAAATAACATAATAATTAAAACAAAATAAAATATAACAAAAATTAAATAAAACAAATAATTAATTAAAATTCGAAAATGCCTACAGACGCAAAAAGAAAACATAAAGAAATAAAATAAACTGCCAAAACCTTGCAAAATAAGGTTTAGAAAAAACATAGGCAGAAGTGGCGGCCAGAAAATAAATAAAAAGGGCTAAAAATAATATTACAAGAAAATAATGATAAAAATAAAATTCAAATATAATATAAATTATATATCAAAAAGTAAAGAAAAATATACAAAAAATAATAAAAATAATTTTAAAATAACAAAATAATTAAAAAAACCCTAAAAATGGCGGAAAATCGCCTATTGGTCTCACACATGCACGAAAATACTATAAATACAGTGATGAATTTCATTAAATCTAATCTTATGCTTTATTGAAAATTCAATTTTTATACTGAAATCTTGAATTCAACGAATTAAGTAAGGAACTTCTTATTGTCATTTAGTATAAATTTTATTTATGGCATATTTCATTTAAATTAAACCTTTCGATGTTTCATGTTTTATTTCATTGCTAACTCTACATTTATATATACATATTTATACGTTCGGACCCTATAAATTATATATCATTAGCGTATAGAAATAGATGGTTCATGGGACCGACCGTGTGCCGGCTAGTGGGTGAAAACCCTTAGTTGAGCTCGTGGGTCATGCCTCGTGAACCCCTCGGCAGTTCGCAGTCGGTTCCGGCTTTGTGCACGGGACCGCTACGCAGGGCGCCGTTGTATACTCGAGGCGGCTGCTGAAAATGTGGCCGGAGCGAGTCGTTTAAAATCACGGGAAGAGCGGACGACTTTAGTTAAGGGGGAAAATTAGGTCAGATCGCTCAGTGATCAACAAAAATTTTCAATTATGCCGAACAAAAGTTGAATTAATTAAAAATGGGCAGCAGGGATAAGGTACAGGTTGGATGTCACAAAAGATTTAGATAAACATTTCTGTTAAAAAATGTAAATAAAACAATAACAACCTAATTTATTTGAATTATAACGATTAACGAAAATTGAATGACCAAACCGATAACTGATTGTTGAAATGTTCCACAGGAGAGTAGCACAAGTAATCTTCACCCTTCCCCGAAACTGAAAAGAGAATACCTTCGTATAACGCGTTGTTTCCAAGTATCCAATGCTGCTGTAAGAACGAGACGTTCATCATGAATATCCATAAAGAACCCGCGATGAGTGAAATGATAATCTGAGCAGTTAAGGAGACGAGAATAACCAGAATCCATACGCGAACTACATTTGTATCCCATGACCTGATAGTCCCTAGATCCACAACTATCGAATTCCATCCAAAATTCTGAATCCGATAACTTAAAATCAATAACCGTCACGGTTGAACGAGAATACGCTAAATTTTGATCAACGTAACCGGCATAGATTGAAATTTCAGCATCGATGTGCATTACAAAATCAAGTAGATTGTAAAAGTGAATTTTAAATTTTCTTCTTCGCAAAAAAGTAAAATGCAAGTCTATATACTTTACCTGCCCAAAATTTTTCTCTGTCTATTCATTTTGTAAACACAACGATAATAATCCAATCGACTACCCGTGGTACGATCATCCGTCCAGATGGTTCTATGTGATGATTTCGATGAGGATTCCCTCCACCAAATACCATATAGCGAGATTGCAGGTACTGAAGAAATCCGATCAATATAGTGTAGTATAGATGGACTAAATATCACCAAAATTAGCTTTACATTGCTCCACGAATTAAACCCTAACTAGAACAAATTGAACCGGGAACGTACGAGTATACAAATCACTAAAGATCCGTGAAGTTAACGAGAGCTGAATATAGCCATACCACATTTTAGCTCGATACCCGAGTCGTTTGACCATAGTACCTTGACCCCAAATCCCATTACTGGAATAATCTGGATTTAATAGTCTAAACCGGATTCTACTATGAGAACAATTAAATGGCAATAGCCAAATCTAAATCTTACTATGAGGATGAATTTACTACCGCTCGATAATTAAAAGTTCAGTATATAAATAATTAAACAATCGCATTTTAATTCTAAATATTATTATACAATTGAATCCATAATCATGTTGTATCCTAAATTTAGTCATGTAAATAATTTAATAGTCGTATTAAAATAATTTAATAGTTGTATTAAATGAAAATTTTATTATATAAATAATTAATAATTGTATTGTAATTTTTCCAAAATCTCAGTTATATAAATAACCTGATAACCACGTCGAATGTTAAATTCTGTCTTGTGAATAATTTAATAAATACATCGTAATTTAAAATTTGCTACCTAAATAATTCAGCGGTATGAACTCCTTCTAAGTGTTATTATGCAAATAATTTAACAGTCTCATCATATGTTAAAATCTATTATACGACTTAACCAATCCGCTACCGTAGGACGAAATTTACCGTCCAGGTCATAAATGCAAGCCGAGAATCAGGGCAAACATAGTGGGGGAAACTAGTCGAAGGACCCTTGTAACCCTAACCACTCATAGAGAGACGACCGACGGCGACAACGCGAGAAACCGACCCCAGATTGGTTACGACGGAGGAAGGTGGGGAATACGGCCGCATCGGGGAGACCGAGACCCGTACCCTAAACGTGAAAGGCTCGACTTCTAGGACACCGGCCGATTAAGTTAGAACATCCCGGCAGAGATAGAATAAAATTTTTGGGGATTTTGATTAAACCAATTCATGGACGATTCCCGGTCATAGTAAAGGGGAAAACAAACCCAAACTGCCGCCGATACTCCACTTCTCAACATAACTCAAATTCTGTTTGTAAAATATTTTTTTTTTATTATTTATTATTTCTGTTCAATTTTCTCTCTTTTCCTACTAGTATGAAGAATAATGATGACTCTACCAGCTCAACGAGAATTCCTCGCCTGCCTCCTTCAATCGTGGCAATACGCCACAAGTACGAGGATCTAAAAATCCAACACCGAGACCTTCAGACGAAATATGAAAGGATAAAAGGGACCTGGGCTCCACCAGAAATCGTCAGGGAGCTCAGGCAGAAAATCTCCCGACTGACCCAGGCGCGTGACGAACTAATCGTCGAGTCACGCGCCCAGCGTCTGCTGATTCGCGAGCAATCGGTGGCGCTTCGACAAGCTTGTTCGGACACCGAGCTCCGAGTTCGTGTCCCCGGAAATATCCGAGCGGGGCAACTCGATATCATTCGGGCCCATCACCTCCCCAGCGGTGAGGATCTCTCCAATGCAACAGCCAGTATTCCTACATTGAGTACAAATCTGACGCACTCTCTACCTTCTGTGCCAGTGGAAGTCCAGGCGAACTCTGCCGTCCCTACGGCCCGCCATCGGCCGAATCGAAATAAGCGGCGTCGGGATCGACGCCGACAAGAGGAAGCACGGCTCCGAGAAGCCAGGCCAGCGGAGAGGGTGTATCGAATAGATGATCTGCCACCCCCGTACCAAGAATTTGAGATCCTGGAGCTCGACCCGGACACCTGTTATGCCCCGCGGATTATGTTCTCCTCCCCCCAGAATCGATCCACATTAACTTAGTGGACGAGGAAAACGAACCGCCTCAACTGATCCGGTCCCTGAATAATTTAGAATTGGACCTTGAGGAAATCGCCATCCTCACGGGGGAAGTTCCCAATATCGGCCCTCGAGGCGAAATCGCCGGGCCATCTTCACAAAGAGACGGGGATTCATGAGGAGATCCCCCGCCATATCATCCACCAAAGAGGAGATGCTTCCCAACCGATATTGATGCCGAGGAAAATTAGGACATCCATTCTATTAACCCTATGTGTTCACATTATTTCATCGTACTGTGCGATTTCAACATTTGTTATAATTAATATAGTTTTATTCCTATTATGTCTCTTGATATTTAGCTTCATTCAAATTGTTTTTGATCCTGTTTATAGTCACTATTGCTAAATGATTTCTTTGTTTCATCGCTCAAAAAATGGAGTACTGGAGGTGAGAGACATCGTAGGCGCTTGTAGATACGGGGGATAATGTTTTCATGGTTTCCTCAACGAAATTAAGGGAAAATGCGGAAATTTAAAATGGGTTTATGACTAGGAGCGTAAGTCCTTCTAACGGCAGCTATAATCCGGGAAAGACGAAGGTCCTTCGAGGAGTAGTGCTAGTAATGGCGCTCACCTGCTCGAATGGCATTCGGCTACTGTACACAATTCCAACGTGGCTCCGGTTACGGGTGTACTATAGTGATTTAAAATCATGTGGCGTACGGGGTGGTTACCCCCTAGTGGCGGAAACTGAAGGTATAGGATTAGGATGACTCAAGGGTCTTGTTTTTCAAACCTCCCCTACGTCCAACAAAAGTTAAGAATTTTTATATTAGAAATGAATAATATTTTTGTCGCGATTTATGTTTGATATGGCTATTGTAATAATCGGAAAGGAATTAAAAATAAACAAGGAAAACGGCCTGGAAACGCTGGGTACTGCGATTAGGAAACGTAGTTATTGGAAACTGAAAACATAGAACTCATAAAATGGTGAGAGTTGAGTGATAAGAAAATGTTTTATTTGTTTTAAATTTTTATCTTTTTTTAAAACACTCTCACAAAATATTTATTAACATAAATATGATTTCAAAGTTGCTGTTGAAGAACAACCTGGAAACGCTGGGAAATGCGATGGGGAAGCGTACCCATTGGAAACTGTAAGCATGAGTCATTGAATGATAAATATTTATTTAATGGAATTGTTTTTTGTCAGAGTTGAATGAGAAGAAACATTTTTTATTTGTTTGTAATTTTTAGCTTTATAAAACACAATCACAAAATATTATTAACATAAATATGATTTCAAAGTTGCTGTTGTTTTTTGTGATTGCAATAACTGGTAAGCTTTAAATGGTTATAACTGACTTTTTAACTGGGAATATGTTCAGATCTTCAACTTGGTCATTCTCAATTGATTAATTGTTATGCTTGCGTTGGATGTTCAAATCCGTTTGTCATTTCAAGTGCCTTGACTGCCACCAATTGTTCATCATGCACGACAACGACGTCAGCTCTGAATATCGTCACAAAAACGTGCGCCTCTATAACTTGTAATACGATCACGTCATTTATTGGACCAACCAATATTTGCTGCTCTACAAATCTCTGCAACACCGGAAGTGAATTCAAAGTTCCAATAGCAGTTGTGATAGGATTGCCGGTCTTGGCGAGTTTATTTCGTGCATATTGATGATATGTCAGTTGTCAAATTTTAATAAAGGTTTACTTAAATATTTGAAATAGGCATAAAAATTAACAAATAAATATGAGGTCGCTTGACATTTTGCTTGAAGGGCAGTTGTCAATGGTCAGATTGAATTTTTCTTGAATTTCTCTAATTTTAATGTAAATATAACCTTTGAAAAGAGACGACCTCCTGTGGCACCAGGAGAAAATTTCGCTAATGCTTCACCTATGCTCGTGGGGACCTTTTATCGTAATGTGAATATATGCATTGTATTATGTGCTTGTCAACATTTTCTAAAGACTTTATTGTTATCATTTTTGAAGATTGTCAGCTTCATTTAATGTATTACATGACGCTCATCATACAGGCTAGATAATTATAAAGTTAAATAAGGATTTGTTCACTTTAGGGTGCCTGTTGGCAAAATTAGTTACGAACCAACTTCAATTATAGCATTTTATATGATTTTACGATGACGTAATAAGCTTTCCAAAGCTTGTTTATTCGTGTTAAAAATTAGATTTGGTTAATTTTGTTTTTTTTAATTATTTATAATGCGTGTAAGAGTTCCATTTCTGGGGAAACAGGTATGTACGGATAGCTAATGAGTAGAAGAATACAAATATGTTAATATAAAATCAGTGTGAAGTCCCCTTAAAAATATTCAAAAAGTAAAAATTAATGAATTATTTATTAAGTATGTAGAATTTCCGAGCCATGTGGAAAACCCGAGGAGATAATATAATCAGTTTTCTCATAAAATTTATAATCTGATAAACTATGATTGGTGATAAATTCCACTCTATTAACAACTTCTTTCGTTATGCACACTGCAAGCTTGGTGGACTTGGTACTACTTCCACATTTGATGAATATTTGATCACGGAATTAGCACATGCTCGGGGTGGAAAAAATTTCGATGCTGGATTAAAATGGCTTAACTGTGATATAGATAAAAATATTCTCTAATTCTTCTTTCTTTAAAAAATTCCATAAATAGCACTTGCCTTCAACAGGAAATTTTCTATAAACATTAGGCTTAGCTTTATAGATGATAACTTTTCACTTGAAATATCATATAAAAAGCGTACTTATTATATCAATGTTTATAACTTGAATACTCTTTCAAAAGAACTACATGACTTTGTCGGCCTCTATTATGCACAGCAGTGGTGTCTAATGCACGTGCAGGGTCACATTGCAGCGGCAATTGGAGATAGTATAACGGCTAAATACCCTATTACTAACTACATTCTTAATGATGCACAGTACAACTTCTTGATACGTGCTAGAAACAACCTTCTTCAACTTAACTTTACAACCTTTAGATTAAAAAACAATATAAGTTCAAAGTGTAAACTGTGTCATCAAGATGAAGAGATACAGGCTCATGTATTCAACTACTATCCTGCGAAGCCAAATGCGAGAATAATTAAGCATGAAAATGTGCTAGTCATCGTCGTGAGTGTTTTAGAAAAAAGGGATTTGAGATAGATGTAGAACAATCACCAAAATATATCTCAAATACGACAAAATTGAAACCCGATATGGTAATTGAGTCCAAATGGAACAAAGATATCCATATTCTGGACTTAAAAGTGCCATACGATTCAGAAGAAAACTTTGGAAAAGCACGCGACCTGAACTTCGCCAAATAAAAGGACCTAGCCATGGAGATGGACGTGGGACAAGAAGAATAACCATATACTTTCAAATATTGGATTGACTAAATCGGAAATCCAATTTCTAGCAAGGACAGTATGCCTAAATGCGATAATTGCATGCTATCATATCTATCGGAACATATCTCTTACTTAAAAAGTACTATGACCTTGCCCTTTAACCTAACATGATATTGGTCAAGCTATGTTGATATTATATCAAAGTTGCAGCCTCGTGATGAAAAAGTAAAAACAAATAGTTATAGATGATGAGTTACGCTAGCATAATAAGGCCGAAAGGCAGCTGTATTTATATCAAAAGCAGCTTCAGGGATAAAAAGAAAAAAAAGAATCGTGATCCTAGAATCGTTGTTCCAGGATCCGTCCGTGAGTGTTGTGCTCCTGGCTAAATAATATTATGGATAAATCAGATGTTCATAATTGGTAAGAAAATCGGAAAAGTATTTAAGCGATTCCTTCCGGTTCGTTCCCCGTTTAGGGCATTATAATCTACACATAATCATCTCATCGAGATTAACCATTTTCCTATCACTTTAGTGCCTAAGTTTCATATATGTTCACTGCAAAAACTCTCTAGTAGGGCTGTTACTTCCCGCTTCGTTCAGCTTGATGTGTCTCGATACCTTACAGATTTTTAATCTTCGCTAGACTGTTAACATAGTTGTAGTACGTAGTGTACAAAATTCCGTGGATCTTGCCCGGTGTAAGGAGTCCGTCACTAGTAGGATTTTTAAGTCATTCAGATTTAACGCGCTATCATTATCGCATGAATATAAAAAGAAATAAATCATTTTTAGCTAATATTTATAATTAATTTCTGATATATGATTTCACAAGGTGAACCATAAATTCGATCTACACTTCTTGTAGCATTTGGCTTTTCTCACAACGTATCGTCATTGATCAAGGCTCCGTGATTGCACACTAAGAATTCATATTTCTGTCATTCCAAAGGCATTCGAGTAAACTTCCCTCATCAATAGTAACATTACAACATGTCATGAGAAAATTTACGTAATTACTTGAGTGATTATACTCCTCTGATATTGTCTTGCACTTGGTTCCTTGTCGCTCATCGGAACTGGTCCGTCCCATGCGTCAACTGTTCGTTTTCAGGTCATAATTATCCATTCGTTATTCGTTTCATTTGATTGATTGTTCATTATGACGAGAAATGATCCGTTTCTCATCCACTGGCTATTTATATAATTTCGGTCGAATGGTGCTTGCAATTTGAAATTTTGAAATTCCAAATCGATGGAAATTTCTTCCTCGTTGATCATTAAGTGCCTTGATACGCAGTACTTTTACTAGTTATTGGAATGTTTCTCTTCAGTTTTATTGATAACTGTTTATTTTCTCGTTGTATTTTCACCTGTGGACGATGGAAGTATCTGAAGTGATTAATAATGGATGACTTAACGGCTCTGCCAGATTTATTTTAAGTAAATTATTAATTTGATGATTAGTCTATTATGTTTATTGGATTATTTCTAGTTTATTAGTTGGTTATGGATCTCCACGAGTTCCTATTTGGTCTTGGCTGGCATGGGTGGTAGTCGACAAAACTCCTCTCTGCTTTGATCCGTCTTTCATGACATCTACACCGGGTCATTGCTGATCGTCTTAGTTATCAATTGTCACGATTTTTTCTAATTATAACTCGATTATAATAGATTATTTGCATGCCAATCAAATATGGCAACGATACAACTGTAAGAGACTTTTAGATTACTTGTTAGTATATCTTAAGTTGGATGTTTTTCTGTTGGCTGATGTTTTTGAAGCATTCAGAGATAAAACACTTGTTGAAGATGGATTGGAAGCTCTTTCTTTCGTTTCTATACCAGGATTGAGTTGCGCTTCAGCTCTTAAACAATTATCTAAACCGGTAGACCTTATTCAAGATCCAGAACTCTACCGATTATTTGAAGCAAGAATTTGTGGTGGAATGGCATTTATCTACAAACATCATGTTGAGGTTAATGAAACAACTCAAATGACATATCAAGATGTTAACAATTGATATGGATGGGCTTTATCTCAGAAACTTCCTGTTGGAGAGTTCAGATGGCTAGAAGATCAGACTGAAATGGAAAATATTATTAAAAGATGTGTTGGTCGAGATGAGTTTGATGGAAATCGTGGTTATGTTCTAGAGGTAGACATTGTGATTCCTGAACATATACAAGATAAATTGGATGATTTACCCCCTGCACTTGAACTTAGTTATCCACCTGGGAGTAAAGTCGAGAAGCTTTTATTAACACATGAACCAAAGACCAATTATGTGATTAATGGTAGGGTTTTGACTGAGTGGTTTATCTACGGTGTAGCTGTTTCTAAAGTCAATGGTGTTGAAGAGTTTAAGCAGATAACATTTTCAAAAAAATATATCGATTACAATACCAAAATGGGAGCAGCTAGTACAGATCCTTTTCAACGAGATTATTATAAGTTTAAGAACAATAGTTTCTACGGAAAACTGTTGAAAATCTGAAGAAGCGAATAAATTTCAGATTATGTAGCAACAGCAAAACACTGATAACTTACTGCAGCAAGCCTATGTTCCAGCGTAGTATCAAGATTGCTGATGATCTAATTGTGGTTTTACTTGAACAAAGACATTGTATGTTTGAATAGACCATTGTATATTGGACAAACCGTACTTGATTTATCCAAACTGTGCATGTATCAGTTTCAATACAAAGAATTACTGAGTTATAGAGAGGAATTCAATTGCCAAATCAATATCGTAGCCCGTGACACTGACTCATTTTCTTAGAGTGTAAAAATGTAGACTTACGCTCACAACTGTATCCAAAGATGATTGCCGATGAGCTTCTAGATACTTCAAATTATCCAGTTACCAATCCATTGTTCTATGATAACATTTATTCTGTAATCGGAAAAGTGAAAGATGAGAATAAAGGAGCTCAATATAAAGAATGAGTGTTTCTCCGACCCAAGTGCTACTCGCTCCAAGATGATAAAGATACTCTAAAAGCCAAAGGAATATGCCTTAGGAATTCTAATCTTACATATGAAGCTAACAAAAATCTATATACTGATGGTGGAATAGTGAGCATCCCTCAAAAGAGAATAGGAAGTATCAATCTTCAATTGTATACTTTTAAAACAGAAAAACGAACTCTACAATGTTTGGATGATAAAAGATATTGGTCTAATTGTAATGAGAGTTATGCTTACGGACACTATAAAATTCGAAATATCTCAATTCAAACCGCTAGATCATATTAACAATTAAACAAATGTGAATCTATTGTGTATATTTAAATAAATATTTTTGGGGTTGTCGGTGAATTCAAATAGAAGTTATTGTCGATCTGACTCCAAGCGTGCTTTTGAACAACAGTAACGAACTCCAAACGATATAAACATTATTGACTAATACACTTTATCTCCACTTTAAAATGACATAACGAATTATCAATCAACCACAATTTGGTGCTTATTACGACCCTTCGGGAAGAATAGCACTTTTCTGATCAATTGGCTTTATAATCACCTGACTAATAATGACTACGGTTTCTGAGATCGGTAACTCTGATTTAGTTGCTTTGCTTTGCTTTGACATGCTTAATTTCTGTTTCAAATTTCTCTTTAATTTCTTTTTTGTCTTTCTTTGTCTACTGCAATTTTTTGTCTCCTGCAAATTTCTTGTTCTCTGTTTCCAATTACGCTTCCTTTTTATACTTCATCCTCCAATAACACTTACTGATGTCAAATAGAATTTCTGATATCTTTTGACGCTAATTCCTTTTGGGCCTCCATAATCACTGATAGCTGTCCAGATAACTAATTTTTTAGAGATGTACTTTCCCGGATTTCCAAACAATATTTCTTCCTTTATCTTGAAAGGGCTTTCGACCCCCCTTGTCTTACGTAACTATTACATAACATTTGACCTCTGTCCGCTAGTTTCTACCTAGTAATTGACCTTTGGTAAATTACCTAATGGGTATGTCACTTGACCACTGGTCATTACCCGGAGACACACTTATTATTTAACTGTTCAGTCACACACTTATTACCTAACCCTTATTACATGACCACTGGTCACTACCTGGAGACACACTTATTACCTAACTGTTATTATGTCACGTAGTTGTGGGTCAACACACCTACCACTCACCCGCCTTCTAGAACCTTCCACACCTACCTCCTAGAACCTTCCACACACATTCCACACACCTACCTTCTAGAACCTTCCGTTCTTAAACATTTCACACACACACACACCAACCAAGGATCACTAATCCGCACCGATCCGCACCCATCCATCGCCCATCATCGCCCAACCAAAACTCGTTTTCAGCGAGCTAGAATTGCGATTGCTTTTTTTAAGAAAGAACATGATATTAATATTATGTTTATTGTCACCAAAGGTTAACCTTCACTCTTCATTACATCAGAAAAACGTGGGACATTTATTCTTACACCTGATTTGCGTAAAACTACTTCAAAAGTCTTGCAAATGGCTCTCTATGGGAAAAAGGCTGCACTTTAAATTTCATTGCTTCAGCCATTAAACTTTCACCAAAAATTAATAAAGCTATTTATCGAGGTGACATTTCTGAGTTTGCTTGGCACTTTATCCATCGTGCTCGTACAAATACTTTGTCCATCAAGGCAAAACCACATAATAAAGGTAATAAAAGACTGTGTCGATTATGTCACAATGAGGATGAAACAATGTCGCATATTATTCAATCTTGTAAAATCCATTTGACTCTTGGTTCTGAGAAGCACAATGATTTTCTTGATCTGTTTTCGTCTCACTTGTCGAAAAATCCAAATTTTATTGTTGTTGTTGACCATGTATGTTCGCTTGTTCCAGAATCGAAAGAGCGAGTAGATTTAATTATCACTGACATGGTGTGGAAAAAAATATTTTTAGTTGACATGAAATGTCAATGTGATACAATTAATAATTTTGCACGAGTAGATCTTCTTAATTTACAAAAATACGATTCGTTGAAAATGCAAATACAAGATGCCAAACCTGACTTCAAAGTGGAGCTTGATACTTGTATCATCGGCTCTTTATGTTCCTTTCCTCCAAAGACTCCTGAATTACTTTTAAAGATTGGAGTTGATCGAACTCACCTGAAAGGTTTATTAAAAGATTGTGCTCTAAGCAATATTTCTCATTCTGCTAGACAGTGGCATTACCACAAGACGGGTATTTTGGTAAATCTTGAAAAATTTTGATTTAATTAATGTTTGAGTTAAAATTGCCATTTGAATTGTGTATGTGATTTATTGTGTTAATTAATGAATTCCACCCTCTTCCAGGGAAAGGTTTAACTTTGCATAAAATTAAACTTTCTGTCTACACTTGGTAGCAAATTAATCTAGAATGAAGAAGCCTGATGGTATTTTTTCCCAAATCTGCTGAAAACTCAATTCTGAAGGACTGAAATAAAAGCAGATAAAGGTTCAATATTCGATAAAGAAATGCACCTCAACAATCAATATCAATTATCAATAATGAATCTAGGCAGATGTCAGAAGGCGATAATCAAATGCTGAATTCCAATGACCGAATCTACTTTGATGTCTTAGATTTGTGATCAACTTCCACTACAAAGGGGCTGCATCGAAAGCCAATGGAAATTCAATGCCGGATAAAGAATCAGAGCCGAGGACAATTTAGAGAAAATTCACTTGCAACTGCGTCAAGAGTTCTTCAACAATAAGATGAAATATCGAAACTCAATTGGATCTTTTCCTTTTGTAGAGTCTCAGAACGGTAAGCTCCATGTAGAGCTGTGTCCGATATGAAAAATTCAAAATTGTTATATTAATAAATTTTTACAATAGTACTAGTGAGTGATTTTGTTAAGTCTACGACTTAGTCGTAGGCGTGTTAGGCGATGATTGGCGATGTCGCGATGATGGGCGCGTGACAAAATCATTAGGTCATTGACCAAAGGTCAATTACTAGGTAGCAACTTGCGGACAGAGGTCAATCTCAATGTAGCAACAGCGTGGACACAGGTCAAATGTTATGTAATAATTACATAAGCCAAGGGGTGTTGTATCTGACGGTCTCACATCCTACTACTCTCCCTCTATTAAAAAAATTCGTCCTCGAATTATCTTTTGAGTTAGTCTATAATTTGTATATTTTAGTTTAAATTTTACTCCCATAATATAAACAACAGTGGCCCTTAACAATCTTACCATTATTTATAAATATTTTATTTTAGTGTTGTATGCCTCTTTTCTTTAAATTCTAAATCAATATCATGTTACAAGTTTTTAATTTTTTATAAAATGATTTTCTATATTTAAAAAATAATTATTAGTTAATTTTGTAGTTTTATAAAATAATTGTATGTTAATATTATGATGTTTATTAGTTTTTTGAAAATTTTGTTTTTTATTCGTAAATTTTTTTGATTTTTAAATTAAATATGTAAAAAATAGTTTCCTTTTATTTCCATAAATGGCTAATTTATTAAAGAAATTGCCCGTGAAGTAAGTCAAAAAAATATTGTCGATATTTTTTGTTTTAATCTAATTCCAATAAAATCGGTTGACTAAAATATATTTCTATTGACTTTAACCATAAACCGCGAATTTCAATTACAGATAATTGAACATTTTTCTCAGGTCAAGATCCTCTTGCAATTATACTATCTTGTTATTCAGATTGGCCCTGCACATGTTACATAATTAATAACAGTGTAAAATTTCAAAATTCCCCTTCATGTCGCCGTTATCTGGACAGCTTGAAATATGCTATTCGTTTAGCCCTCATGCATGGATTTTATTTAATTTCATCCTGCAATTGGAAAAATTCCAAAAATTTCTTTAATTTCATTGGTTCCTGCTTCTTATTTTTGCGAAATTTTCATTTTTTTCCACTTTTAAAAGATTTTTTTTTCTTCAAATACTGCTCACTATATTTCTTACCTCATGCCATCCCCGGTGTATGTCGAAATTGATACAGACCGCACAGACTAATTTTATTGACGAATGATTTTATTGATTTACGTCGAATGGAGGCATCAAACTTTGGGAATTTATTTATAAACAACTATCCACTATCAAACCGAACACCATCAAATCGAACACCACTGAATTCATTATTAAATTGCTACTTTGGTAAGCTTTGATCTATTAATAATAATTTTTTTTTGAAACTATTTATTGCTTGTTTTAAAATTTAGCACTTTTTATAATATAAAAATAAAATAGATAACATCAATCATTTTAAAAAATTTAATTTGTATAAAGTTCAACTGTCAATTCAATTTTTCCTTTGTAAAAAAAATAATAAAACTATTTGAAAAATTATATTTTAATAATAATAATTAAAAATATTTAATAAATTTGATATTATTAATATTTATTAAGTTTTACGATAAACCACTTTTCTGAGTTGATTTTGCCCGCTCGTTACGCCCGTGCTACAGGCGGCGAATTAACTCCTCTTATGAGCTCCAAATCCCGAAGTTCGGGCATTGGGGTTCACAAGAATATTTCCCAATTTTAAATGATAATGGTGGGTTTCTGGGTGTTGCTATTTGAGATTATATTGTTGTTACCCAGACAACCCCATACAAATATTCTTTCGATTACCACTCGGCACCCGTTGTTAAGCAACGTTGGAACTGTGTTCGAGTGGGTAGATCGTCCGCAAAAAGTGAGCGCTATTACTAATGCTATAATTGACCGAACGATCCATGGGTCCAACGAGCTGCCGATAGAAGGCCTGTGCTTGCTTTAGATTTTATTTGGGTCCCTAAGTGACTCTTCAATTCTTTGTTGTTTCGATTTCCTATATTTGCACGTCGAATCTGTTGGATGAATTAGGTCTCTTAATAATACAAACTAGCAACGATATTATTTTATTAACAGGAACAACAATAACAAAAGAAAATTCGTGTTCATAGATTTACAATCCACCAGTTTCCTTGAGTCGCCGATGTTTTGCGCGTTCGGCTCTTCCTGGCCGGTGTCGGCTGGGCTTGTCCTTGGGTGTAGTTGGGTTCATTGTGTCACGATAAGCCAACTGCGCCGGGGCGAAGACCAACGGATACGTTACCGTCGCATCTTCTTGGCTCGCCGACAGGGCTGTTTCTAACCCTTTAATTTTGGTCTTCAGTTTTTGCGTTAACTGTCTCTCGCCGGCCCAACCTTTTTGCACGGCTTCCATACTTTGGTAGACGATCTTGGCTCTCTTGGGCTCGATCCAAGTGCCTTTAATCTGCTGGATCTCCCTGGTAAGTTGGGTTACCTGTTGGTGTAAATTCCGGTTGGCCGCCTGTGCTTTATCTAACTCCCGTTGTAGTATGGGGAATTGTGAAGAGTACATTTATGAAATGAAACTGATTGTCATAATATTCATTTAAAACAAAACAAGTAGTAGCTTGTCGAGAAAGAGCCTTGGGCTATTATTTACAAGTCAAACTCTAGTGAACGGGTTAGTTAAGTTTGTAACCAAAATAAATAAAATTTTAAATAATTCTAATAAGAATCTAAAACATGAAAATGAACACATTTATTGGGATTATCAAAAAAAATATATCATGCACAAAACGACTATCTTCTTTTCTTGATGTACCGCTCTCTCGCGTAGGAGTGTTCGCGATGGAGTTCGGTAATCTCGTCTTCGTTCCTCATCTCTTTCGGCAAGATGTGTCGAGGAACTGCTACTCGCATTTCAGGCATTCGTCTTTGGAGGCCGTCAGTTCTGGGTATCCGGCCCACCGCAATGTCCTCGTTCACTCTCTGGAGGTATTGCCTTGCTTGCTCCACTTGACGATCTGTTTCGGCTTGGTGACGCTCGAGGCGAGCCAGCAGGTGCTCCGCCTGCCCTCGTATTTCTCTCGCCGGATTCCTTCCGGGCTCCCTTTTAATGGCAACATATGGGAGGTCCACTTCATCGGAGTCGCCTTGTGTGCCACTTCAGGTTTCACGGACTGGGGATATGGAGAAGCCCGCATTCCACATCGCCTGCCTGCACCGGGCAGCCGAGTGGGTGGGGAAACGAGCTATGACTCTGGATGCATCTATCCATGAGTCTTCTGAAAATAGGTACAATATTATCTATATGTCAATATCCATCAGAATTATGCGTTTTCCTACGGGGATTTATAAGCGGATGCGTCCTATTCGCGTCGTTATGTGTCGGGGGTCAACTCGTAGGTCTGTGGTAAGTCGTGTCGTTAAAATATTCGATCCGTTGGCAGTCGTTCAGAGTCCTCTAGCCCTTCACGTCATTATTATTATCGCATGTCAGAGAATCGGTACCTCATCAAAAGTTGGAATAAGAGTTGAAAAATTATTCATATTGCTTCAAACGGTACCTTTAATGAAATTAAAGTTTGGTTATCTAAGATCAAATCCGCCTTCGATTTAACAATAAGCTACATCCTATAGGGGAAACTGAATCTGTTTCCATTCTAATATTATGGGTTTTGTCAATACATCCAGTTTGCCTTCATGTCAATAATAATTGTCAATAATAATTAAAAATCTTTTATATCCTCAAATCTACTTGGCGTTAATAATCATTAGCATCTATTGAAATAATTCTAGATCTAACCTGGTGTCACTAATTATACTCGATGACAAAATTTAAAAAATTAAATTTACCTTTACGCTACTACTAAGGGATAACTACAATAAATTCAAGATTACTTTCGTGATGAAGATAATTGGTAATTATCAAATAATTTCTAAATCAGTTTTATATCAATAATATTTAAATCTACTTTTAGAATGCTAACAATGGGTCAATATGAAAAATTAAACCTACTTTCGTTATTAATGGTCAGGAAATGTTAACAATATTACATAGACTTTTTAATTATAATAATTGGCAACTGGTAATAAATCAATTCATTTTTACACCGATATTAATTGATAACTATTAATCAAATTTGCTCGTACGTTTGTGACTATTAATGAGACACGTTTTTATCTTTCCGTTATGATAACTGATAAAAATTAACTTTATTTTGTATTATGCGTCGTTGATAATTATTCCAACTACTTCTATAATAAAGATATTTATTAACTATTAACAGAAATCAAATTTATTTATAAGGTAATAGTATCTAATTTTTATTGCGTTAATAATAATTGGTACATGCAGGTAATCTAACTCACGAATTGGAAATAATTAGTTCGTCATCATATCATCGAGTGTTCAATGCATTTTTATTAATTGAGTCGCTGCTTGCACTCATCCAGTAGGTCAAAATTACGGATCTCGTACTCGAAATTTAAACATTTTCAGTATCGTTGGTGATTCATGGGGGCGGACTCTAACCACTGCCAATGGATGCTTATAGACCATTGCCATTTACGTTGCGGTTGGTGACTTAAATATGGATCGACTGGTGAATCTACCACTGGTTCTCATTGTACACTTATCAATTGCATAGTGATGAAGATGAGCATAAGGAAAAATAAATCATTGGAACGAATAATTAATCTATTAATTTTATCAGCAATTTCTTTGGGTCCTGGTTTGGTTGGAAGTGGAGCTAAAATGGATCCGAGAGTAGAGTCACTTGCCTAAGGCTTGGAAGGTACAATTTTAATTTAGATAATAAAATTTTAATATTTACTTGTCGGGGAATATTCGTCGGTGCTTGTAACATTAAATTTCGAGCGTCCGTGATGGATCTTGGGAGGTCCATTATCATTTCCAGACATGCTATTATTGATTCGAAATGAAGAGTTTCCTGCCGACGACGAGATTTATATTGGGTGTGTGTGTCTGCAGTGTAGAGATTCGTGAACTGCGCACACTGTCATGTCACGGCATCGATTATCAGGGCATGCGGTGTATTGATCTGGTGAACTAGTTCGTCATGACATTTCGCCAAATGTCATGCCCTCTCGTTTCTCAGTTGTGGGATTTATAAATTTTGGGATTTTTGTTTATTCACGTTAATTTGCTGCTGACGGGGTAATCAATCTTTAGCATTTATTGGATTTCATGACTCGTTTTATTTGTAGAGTAAGTTATTTTGTACTTTCTACCTATGGGTTTAACCATTTTTAGATGATGGCATTGAAGTTTGAAATTCACAACGGATTGCTTAGGTGGGAAAAGAATGTTACCAGAATCAGATGGTTGTATTTTACCGGAGAGATTCTCGTCACTGTCATGGCCAAATCCTTTTATAAACTATTTCAGGATGAACCGATTATGATTAAGAACATTTCACCTCGCCTATGTGTGATCTTATGTTATAATTTGTGTTTTTTATTTTTAAAATCGTAACTTTATGTGCGACATTTCGTTATAATTTATGTTTTTTGTTTTTCATTTTACAATTTACTTTATGTGAAAGTTAATCGTTTAACTAAGCTATTATGGATTAGTTTGGACGATGGATAGAAGGCATATGGTTTTTTCCTTCTACTTTGTAGTGTCATTGGTTCAAAATTGGTTGGTTCTATGATGGCGCTCTGTTGGTCATTAAACGCTCAACTCTGTTATTGGTTAAATTGTCCGACTCTGTATCTACTCTTTGATAGCCTCTGCATTTTATGGAATTTATTTGAAAATTGTTTTGTAAATTTAATTTTGGTGGGTTACTGGGTATGGTGGTTTGTTTTAATCTTTCGGTGGTTACCCAGGTAACACCATATAAATATTTCTTACTACCACTCGGCACCCGTTGCTAAGCAACGTTGGAACTGTGTTCGAGTGGGTGGATCGTCCGCAAAAAGTGAGCGTTATTACTAATACTGTAATTGCCCGGACGATCACTGGGTCCAACGAGCTGTCGTTAGAAGACTTGTGCTCGCTCTAGATGATGAGTCCTCTGTATATCGTAGGTTTTATTGTTGGAGTTCATCATAGTATGAAAAGAATCCGATAATGATATTTTAGAAACAAAACAAGCGGCTGCATATCGTAACGATGCGTTTTTGTGTGTTGGTTGCGGGGTTTAGATACTTATCAAATATTCTTATCAAATATTCGTAGATATCGTTTTAACTAACAAGAAAGATATAATGTACAACCTAAACATTTTTAATTTACAAAATAAACACATTCTATAATTCCGTCAGGTCTTATTTAATAATCGAGCGGCTCGACGTCTAGCCCGCTCTTTTCGTCCAGGCCGATAACTATTCGTTATTGTTGCTGTTGTGGTTGTTGGAGTTGCCACCGACTTAAGATAGGCTAATTGAGCCGGAGCGAAGACGAAGGGATAAGTCACGGCTGCCCCCTCTTGACAGGCAGATAGGGCAACCTTCAACCCCCGTATCTGAGTTCGGAGGATTTGGTTCATCTGTTTTTCGTCTGCCCATCCCTTTTGGGCTGCGGTAAGCCTTTGATGCATTGATTTGATCTTCTTCGGATCTACATATGTAGCTTTCGTTTGCTGGATCTCACGAGTCAACTGGATGATCTGGTCATAAAGGGTTTTATTGGTTTGTTGGGCACGGGCCAGTTCTGTCCGTAATATTTGTAGGGGTTCCATTTCTGTGAATAATGAACGTTAAAACTTTTTATTAACAGATCTAAAATTTCCAAGCGTACAGTTAATTTAAACATAAGTTATGAAATTATACTAGGAAACAAACAAGAAAAAGTTAAACCAATCTCAAATAACAATTATCTATTATATAAAAATGTTTATAACAAAACTAGGAGGTCTGTATTCCATAGATCAGCGAGGTGAGGGCTCTTCGAAGAATTTTTTCACCCCTTCCTCAGCTGAGTACCCAGGGTATACGAAGACGGGCCGCCTCGTATTACGTACAGGTCTGTAGCTGGGCGGTGACATGTCGTTATAGAGATCCGCGATCCTTCCGGCCGCGATGTCGTCTTCCTCGAGGCGTGTGAGGAGGCAACGGGCATGATCCCGAATTTCCTGGGCCGGATTCTGACCGCTTATTTGTTCGTTCAGCATCGACGGTCTCTCGTTTATTCCCAGCAACTGCCAGATAGTCTGTCGGGGTCCTCTTGGTCGGGGCTCCTCGTCGCCTCTCGCTTGCCCGATTTGGCGCCAGGCTTGCCTCCACTGGTCTGCAATGTGCGGGGACACAAACACGAAAGGTTCTGATACATCTACAATTTGATCACATACATAAATTCGTCACATTTTTATCAAAGTAGTTCACATTTTATCAAGGTAATTAAGACGTTGTCCTAAGGTCGAGGTGGGTCACAGGGTATTCATACTTAAGGTTATCTTATAGCACAGCTTGAAGCTACGGGTAGATAGTTCATCCGATGGGCTTACCTACTTATAATCTAATTTTTTTAAGGCATATCTAAATTAATACTGTGATTTGTAAATTTATCTGGTTTAAGCTATGATGAAATTGATTGAAACGTTAATCGCGTGCAGATGTCCGAAAAATACTTTCTTTCAAATTAATAAATGTAATGGATTATCTGTATAGAAGGATCACACGAAGTTTTGTTTAAATCAGCTAACTCATTAGAATTTGTTGCTTCTGATGTCGACGAAATTCGCCGTTACTCGCGGAAAATTCAAGCCCCTCCATAACTTCTCGATAATTTGGGTTTTGTGAACTTTATTGGACGGGGGTCTAATCGTTATATAAATATCTTCATAGTTTGTGCATTTAATTATAGGGTCGACTTCCAAATATATTTTATATGAGATCTCTTTTTTCAGCTATTCTTTAGTCAGTTTGGGATTTGGATTTTTTAGATGACCGAAAATTTACATTTAAAACTATTTATTTAATCGAGATACATTTGGAATTCTACCCGCTAGTTTTTGTTAAATGAGAAAATATCATCTGACTTTCACAAATTATCAGCAATTTGCCCATCGATTAATGTCTAGCATACGAAATAATTCGTTTCTATATTAAAGGGTGTATGCATCTATTTAAATAAGCACCAAGTTATGAATAACTACATAAGTTGAATAAATTTATTATTAAAGAGGGAAAAAAAATAAAGTACGAATACACATTCGCTACACTCAACAACCCTATAACCCATAAAGAGACGAAAAAATTAATGGACGGGAGTCATTTGTTACGGGTATTTTTAATAACAAAATTTGCAATTTAAGGATATTTTAAGGGCCTTGTCATTTTCAACTCTTCCATTGGTCCGAAAGGGTAAAGGGAGAAATTTATGTAGATTATAATTTATTTAATAAATTTTCCATTTTCTTTTTGCTTTTGACAATTGGAAAATAATGAAAGATTTCGGAAAATTATGGGTAACGTAGGACGGAAACGTCAAAAACGGAAAATAATAATTTTATAGTTAAATATATTTTAAATATTCAGAATTTGTACATAAAGATTTATTGAAATCACCGAATGGGTGGAAAGCTACTACAATCACATTGACGGATTCAGGGCAATTATTTGTAAATTAAAACATTTAGAGATTTTAATAATTGCCATTTATATGAAACAAATTTTATAAATCTTACCGATTTTTAACTGAAGCATGAACGAACTGAAATTTTTATTTAAATAAGAAATCCCAATAACATTAAAATACAAAAAAATTAAAATGCAAGTATGATTGTTAACTTAATTTGATGCCCATAATGTTCGTCTCTGTTGCTGTAATCTATTGCACAAAATTAACGTAACGATTTGTAGTCATTCCTTATATAGGGGAACCCGTTTTCCGGCCAACCATTTTTATTGCTTGATTAGTTACCTAAGTACTAAAATTGAATTGGAAAGAAAACTTCATCGACGAAATCAGGATAATTCGATTTATTGTCAAAGGTTGGCTAGTATTGCTATTCACTGGGATCATGACGGGGTCTGTGCTGCGGTACCCTTAGTTATGGCTCGGAATCATTAATAATAAATTATGAGAAAAAAAAGTTTTTACTTGTCGGGCGGGACCTTGGGTTCAGGACCATGTCATCGTCTGGGATTCGGTCTATCATATCCTCATTAAGTGGATTCTGGTGGCTATTCATTTTTAAGATTCTAAAATTTTCTATTAGTGTGGATCGATCCGTAATTCTTATACCGGTTTGTGTGCGTAGGGCAGGAAAATTTCGTCTACCCCTATCTGTGTCGGATTTGTCATTTGTTTATGCACACGAATAAACAACATTATCGATATATCTTAACATGAATGTCAAACATGAGAGGTTATCTATCCATACCGAGATTACGTCATAGCAGATGTATTTAGTAAGTCAGTAATTTTTCTGATTCTACTTTCTTTAATCACTTCTATAGTTTCAGGCTCGCTGACGATTTGTTCTAATTAGACTTTAAGTATTATTTGCGGATTAAATTCTATAATTTTTCAATTGTTTATTCTTTCAGGGACTTGTTTATCGTTGGAAAGAGAATTATTCTTTATTATCCGCAAACTTTGGTGGACTCATCGTATCAAGCGGTAGTTCTAGTTCATCATTTATGATCGGCTTAATTGTTGGTATGTTAGGTGGTATGTCAGATTCAAAGGTTACTGAAATCCACGTTTATTCTATATGGAAAACTATCGTTTGAAAATCTCTCGTACAAATTTTGGCATCCATGTCTTCCGGTTTAATTTATGTTTAGTATCCACATAATTATAACTTAGACGAGTCTTGAGTCGGGAAATATGGGGTTGGGTTTATTGTCGTGAGGTCTCATCGTCTTTTTGGCTCGTGGGCCTCTAGTTATCTAATGGAATAGAGAAGATCTTGTTGGATTTAGAACACGAATGGAGAGAGGGAAGACAAAACCGATTCGCCTAACTGTAATTTGGGGTTATTAATTTCATTATTTTTGGTAAAATACATTATAGATTTATCTCCTGGATCTGGGCATGGAATCCTCATGGGTGCGAGTTCTCTACTTGTTTTGGTGTTAATAAAAATTTTGTGGAAGTATTATTAGTTGTTAAATCTTTAATGGATGAATTATGGTGAATGGTGAACTCCACACGGACCTATGGGTGTATTTGGATTATAATTTGGGAATTTTAAAACACATTGGGTTGGAGAAAATTTCAATATTCGTTTTGTTGTATCGTGCTCGGATTCCACTACTTCGTAATATAACGTTACGTCTGACTTTATTTATGACATTAGTGGCGTCTCGGTTGATTAACTTTCCTAATCCTGGTTAAAGTTGGCCGTTTTTTATCGACTTCTTTAGCATAAATTTGGGTGGGTCTTATTATATTCCTAAACATGAGGTTGAGACCTTTGTAGTTTATTATAATTGAACTCTGGTTTGATTTAATATCCCCGCTTCGGTGGTTTTATAGTAATTACATTATCATACTAAATCTCGTGGTAGCCGTGACTATTTAGTTTAATCTACCTGTACTTGGGTAGTAATGTTGATTCTCATCGAGGGATTTGAAATATCTAACTACTCTTATTCTTTTATGTTTAAATGAGTTTTTGACTGTCTAGGTTAACCATAGCAATAAGAATTTATAATGAATACTCTAACAATTTTCGTTCAAGATTAAGTTTATAACGACTATTTTGAATCTACGACTTTATTTAAATTTATAACCTTACTTGAAGTTATTATTTATATGCTCATAATAACCGCTTACTATTTAGGATCATTTTAAATTATTATTCATCGTTTAAAATTCGTGACTATGTTGAATTTATAGTAATAGTTGAATCTACAGTTGATTTTTTAAGAGTTATAACAACGATTTCATTTTATAGTTCCCCGTTACCTTCCCTTAATTGACCTTAGGCGCACTGTGTTCATATTATAATTAATGAGTGCCCACTGGACTACTCGTGTGGTGATTTTGAGCCGTATGTAAAATAATTTAGGTCGAATTTAAAGAAACTGAGAGACGAGGAAGTAGCCAAAAGACCACTTCCTTATCTCTCCTTTCTACTATACGGGATAATATTGACGTTCCAGCTCCTGCGTTCCGCACGCCGGACCTTCACGGACACGAATCATTGGCGATATTCCACGCACTTACACGAATAATATGTTGATTTTACTAACTTGTGATGTGTCTTTGGCTGTAGGCCGGAAAAATTTCGACAAATAATAAAAACAATTTATGAATTAAGAATAATTTATGAAAATAATAATAAAAATTTACCGATCCAAGCATCCATAAAATATCATAAAAATATCACTCTCCCCACGCCGACACCCAAGCAGAGCTCTATCGAGGTTGCGAGGATGCGACGTGGAGAGAGCTTTCAAATAAAACTCTCACTTACATAGATTTTCAAAAAACTGATTTAATGATTTTCAAAAACGATTAAAAATTATGTGAAAATGAATCGGTATATATACCTATTTTTTGGCCCTAACCTTGCGTGTTCTTTTTGATGTAGTAAAACAAAATTCGACCTTGGAATTTTCTAGTGTATTCTAATCTTAATTTTTATTATTTTGCAATTTTATTTGATAATTTTTCTTTTAAAATTTTTATTGAATTATTTCTAATTCAAATTCTTTGATTTTTATTTCATTTTCATGAAATTTCACATTTTTTTAAATTATCAAATTTCGGTTGAATTTGTTAGGTTTTCGTGTTATGTTTATATTTATATCGTGCGGATCTTGTTGCTCTTTGTTATTATTTTAATTTATTTTTATGTTTATTATTTTTTATGTAATTGTCTTCTTTCTCATATTTTGATAGGGTTTAATTGGTGTTTTATTAGGTTTGAATTTAAATCTGCATGTTAGTTTTGCATGTGTGTTACCGATTCATTTAAACATTTACAAGGCCGTTTGTGTTCTGGCCCAACAATCTAGTCGGTTAGTATTCCTATCTGAATTGTTTGCCTTTTATCATATTACGCTTTGGTCTTAGTCAGCGAAAAACATAAACTTTTTATTTTGATACTTTGGTTCAACCGATTCAGTCGTGAATTATAATGGTTTTAAACTTATTTTTGTCGGATTAGTTCGAGGTCAAATTGATTTAATTACTAATTTACAATATTCCACGTTTGGTCATTGTATTCGGAATTTTGAATATTACGCGTCGGCTATATATTTCTAAATGTATTTACGGTTTTAATAAAATATTTCCTATATTTGGAACATGGCACTTTAGTTCATTGATGATTTTGTCAATATTTTACATGGCTTTTATGGGTTCTTTATACTTTTAACACGTCCTTTACATTGTTACACGTCATTTTAGATTAATGATTTGTCTTTTATCGAAATTCGTTTTTTTAATTTCTTTTGCATTTTTAATTGAATTATTTCTAATTCAAATTCTTTGATTTTAATTTCATTTTCATGAAATTTCACATTTTGATAAATTCTCAAATTTCGATCAAATTGTTGGGTTTTCGTGTTATGTTTATATTTATTTCGTGCGGATCTTGTATCGCTTTGTTATTATTTTTAATTTATTTTTCGGTTTTATAATTTTATATTTAATTGTTCTCTTTCTCGCATTTTGGTAGGGTTAATTGGTGTTTTAATAGGTTTGAGTTTAAATCTGCATGTTATATTTGCATGTGTGTTACCGATTCATTTAAACACTTTACAAGGCCGTCTGTGTTCTGGCCCAACAATAATAATAATATTAATGATAACAACAAAGCCAATAAAGACACAATAACAATTAATATAGAGAATATGAATAAATAACAATGTTTATAATTTACTAATACCGTTTATATTTTTATTTGAGTAACTCCTTATAGGGTTTTTAATACAGAGTGTATTGATAGTATACACCCTATTACTACTATACTCATCCAAATTTATTTTAATTATAATTTGATTATTTTAATTTTTTTTATTTAATTTATTTATTTTCTATTTTTTTTAAATTGGGGGATAACAAATCAAAGTAACTCGCAAATATTTATTGAGGATCCACAATTTTGACCTTTTGATTTCCATTTTTATAAATCGCCACAATTTTTGATAACTGGAGTTCTTTTCCATCGATTGTAATTTTCTTTTTTATTGAAATTTCTTCGATTGTTTGAGTTTCTTTTTTACTTCGTAGTTTTTTTTTGAGTGCTCGTTGTACCCGAATTGTGCTATTTTTTGCCAAATTTAATTTATTTTCTTTTTGCAACTGAGCTTTTTGTTTCCTGATTGTCGGAATTTCTGCCAATGTGTGGAAAGTTTGTTCCATTGTTTGCAGCACAATTTCTTTTTGTAACTCATTAAACTCCTTCACTCTTGGTAGGGCTGTCCTCCTCTGATATTCTTCTAATGAGCAAACTCTTTTTGCTATTGGTTCATTATTATTCATGTCGTCTTCACAATCATTTTCAATACTCAAATAAATTATTCTAACAGCTTCAGCATCTTCCAGAGCAGAATGATTTCCTTTTTGCATTTTAATTCCACACACTTCGTTTGCCACAATAGATAGTTTGAACCATTGTCCATTTTTTGTTACTCCCCTTTTTATTATTGCTTTAGCTGCCATTAGATCTCGTATTCCCCATAGGTCATTGGCTTGGACTCCACTATACAACAGCTCATTTCTTAGATCATGGCCAACTAAAATTTTCCCGGTCGTTAACTCATGAATTTGTTCCATACTTTTGTACTGATCTTCCTGATTCCTTGAGATTTTTTCCGTGATCCCATGTACATGCGTGACATAATTTTTTAATTTATCTCTTGGAGTTATCTACGAATTGAATATAATTTTGCCAGTATATTCTATTAGGCACGCTGATAGCAGGAACATTTCATTTTTCTCATTTACGCCATATTCCGCGTCCATAAATATGATAGATTTTCTGATTTCCTCCTTTGCGATTTGTTTTCTCAGAATGGATTTTCTGTATTTCAACATGTCCTCTGTTATTGGAAGCAACTCATTATCTTCCTTGATTGACAATTTTCTTTTCACCTCATAATTTGTGGAACTTTTAACCCGGCATTCTAGAATTAACCACCTAACCCAGTTGGCTGCTGTCATTTGTTTTTGCCATATTTCCTTTGAAATTTGCCATGATTTTCTGTTTGGAATTTCATTCCATATCGTTCCATCATTATTTAATATTTCGATTAACTCTTTAATTACATGTAATTGCCATGTTTCTTCCTTCTTGCTCAATAATTCTTCAGCCAATTTCAATTATCTGTTTCGTTCTATTTCAAATAAACACACTCTCATTTCTTCATCTCCCTTTCTTGCCCAATTGGGTACTTTTAAATTTTCCCCTTTTTTCTCTGAAATAATCGTCATATAATCTGGTTACTTTTGAAATTTTCTCCATTGTCGATAATAGTTTTGAATAAAAATTGTTTTTTGAATCAAAGCATTTCAGAAGCAACTATCTCTTTTATACCCGAAGATTATATTGTATAATTACCCAAGGATATTTGTAATTCATCGTTAATTGTCGAGCCACATATACATGTTTCTCATGATTTATAAATGACTTGGATAGATCTGATAAATCACCAACTTCGATTCCATCCGTTATTCCGCAAAGACAAATCCCTAGTATACTAGGAACTGTTGAAGAGATATCGATTTAATTCAACAATGGTAATTTTTAACTACACAGAGTAGGTTGATTTTAGTTCCTTTAACATTGGTTACGATATTTATCATTACCGCAGTGATAAATAAGATTTTATTCAAATAACTCAACGGAGTTGGATTTTTTTGAAATTTTTGTTGAACATTAATTTCATCTTTTGTTTCCTTTGTTTTGACCACAGTGGATATTCTGATTTAGGTATTTTTTACATCGATTAGCGTGAACAACAATTGTCTCTGCTCTTTTATTATTAATTGGACACAATTTTAGATTTTTTTCTGTTGCATCACAAACTGTATACGGACCTTTGAATGGCCTCTGCAATTTTGTTGACAATTCTTTAACTGGCTCAGGTCAATTTAGATATACTAGATCTCCAAATGTAATGCCGTGTTCATGCGCTTTTTTATCATAGGTTTTTTTGTATTGCTCTTGGCGGTATTTTATTTTTAATCCAGCTTTTATCCAAGCTGATTGGAGTCTTTCTTGCATTATAACTTTATAGTTTGGAATATCCAAGTATTGAGAAGTTGGGGATTGAAATTCCAAATCTATTGGCATATTGTTCCGTCTTAAATACATTAAGTAGAAAGGTGTTTCTCCAGTACTTTCATTTACTGCATTTCTATACGCAAACAAACATGGCTGAATAAATAAATCCCAATCTCTTTGTTTGCGATTTACATATGATGAAATCATATTCATCAAGGTACAATTGAAATGGACTTGAATAATTCACTTTGAAAATTTGTCCCTTGATCTGTCAATAATTTCTTTGGAGCTCCGTATCTGAATATAATATTTTCAACGAATATCTGAGCAACCGTTTCAGCTTTTTGATTAGGCATAGCATATGCTTCTAGCCATTTTGTTAAATAGTCACAGAATACAATAATGTATTTATTTCCATTCGTTGTCTCGGGTAAAGGCCCGGCGATATCCATCGCTGATATTTTCATGGGAGCTGCCGGTATAGGCATTAGCTTAAGCGGGACTTTTATTTTTTTCCAATGTTTCTTCGAGTCAGACATATCTTACAAGTGCCGCATCATTGTTTTACATCTAGCTTCATTGTTCTCCAAAAATACTTTAACTTTAATCGCGATAGCGTTTTTCTTGCAGATAAATGTGCTCCCAGAGCACCATAATGATATTGTAATAACAATATATCTCTATGCTTGTTTGGAACTACTATTCGCAATTCATTGTTATGAATATATTTCAAAATCCCTTCATGAATTACGTATTTATGCCTTTCATCAATTATTTGTTTTAATTCACTATCCTTTTGGATTATTACTGTATGCCTTAATATCTGTTTAATTCTTCATCTATTTCTTGTTCTCTTTGAAACTCAGGTACATTATTTGCTACTTTAATTACAGCGAATATTGTATCTCTCAATTTTATTTCCTCTTCATTATTATTAATTTCATTACCAGAGATTCTTGATAAAGCATCGGCCTTAGCATTGGATTTTCCTATACGATATTTTATCTCAAAATCATATTCTTGTAAAGCTAATAACCATCTAATTAACTTACTTGCCGCATCTCGGTGTTTCATTAGCCATTGCAATGGGTTATGGTCCGTATAAACAATGAATTTTCTACCAACCAAATATTAACAAAATGTTGTTATTGCATATACTAAAGCTAGAGTTTCTTGATCAATGGTTGAATAGTTCTTTTCATGGGGTTTTAATGATCGACTTTAATATGCGATTACGTGATCCTTTTCACCTTCAACTTGTTGTCCCAATACTGCTTCTAGTGCACAATTGCTTGCGTCTGTCATTACCATAAAAGTTTTCATAAAATCTGGATATCTTAATATTGGGTTCATTATCAACTTTTGTTTGAAGGTATCAAATACATTTTGTTGGGCTTGTCCCCACAAAACTTTGTAGTTTTCTTTAATAACATTGTCAGTGGCTGGGCAATATGTGCAAAGTTTTTAATAAATTTTCGATAATAGCTTGCTAATCCAAGGAATTGTCTGACATCATCGACATTTTTAGGAGTTGGATAGTTTTCAATTTTCTTTACATTATCTGGATTTGGTTGAAGACCTTTTCGTGATATAATATGTCCAACATACGTTACTTCCGATTTTCCCCATCGCACTTTGAGGGTTTGATTTTCATATTCGCTTCACTAGTCGTTTGAACACCATTTCGACATCTCTCATATGCTCATTAAAATAGATTGAAAACATTATAATATCATCGATAAAAAATAATGCATGTGGAATATCTCGCAAAACGAAATTCATGCCCCTTTGAAAAGTGGCTGGAGCACCTATTAAACCAAAAAGAAAAACAATAAATTCATACAAACCTTTTCCATCTGAAAACGCGGTTTTTCTTTTATCTTCTTCCTTGACTTTGAACTGATTATAACCTTTGTTTAAATCAATAACAGTGAAATACTGGGATTCTCCCATTTGATCAAACATTTCTTGATGAACTGGAATTGGATATGTATCTTTTCTCGTAACTTGATTCTATTTTTGATAATCAACACAAAATTTTAATTCGCCATCTTTTTTCTTTACAACTACAATGGATGATGAAAATGGTGAAAAACTGTCTCTTCTAGGCTTTTATTTGTCTATCGCTCTCATCTTGATGTGCATATGGAATTCTATATGGTCGTAACTTGATTGGAGTTTCATCTATTAATGGGATTTCGTGTTCTATTATTGAAGTCACGCCAAAATAATACTCGTGTTTCGCAAAATTATCTTGATACTTGATCAATAATTTAGTGAATATTTGTATTTGCTCTTCCGACAATTCTTTACTAGTAATTTGAGGTTCTTTATATATTTTAATATTTTTTGGTAATTTTTTATTTCCAATTTTTAACATGTTCGTTAATTTTCCCAATTTTATTTTTGGTTTTAGTTATACTGTTTTATCATTAACGTTGGTAATATGAACAGGAATTATTTGATTTTGCACTTTTACTATTTCATCACACATTGGAGTATCATATTTCGCTATAAACGTTTTACTCGGTTCAAATATAAACTCATCATCTGGCACTCCCATTGTATTAACATAAGAAATGATCTCACTTTGTGGTGGTACTGTTAATGTCTGGTATAAAAACACATCTCCTACTTCATGAATAACTTAACCGGTTTTTCCTGCAATTATATTTCCGGTTTTTAAATCAAGAGAAATCCCTTCCAGTTGCTCTAAGACGTCCATTCCCACTAAACACTGAACTAGGCTTCTTCTTATCACTAACACATCATGAACAACTTCTATATTTCCGATAATGATTTTTACGTTGATCTGCCCAATGATACTCAGCTTGTTTTTTTAGAGACCTTACAATCTCCTTGGTGCTTTGTATTTGATCTCTTTCGTCGGAATTCATTAGTAGTGGGATGTGTCACATCCAGCACATGTCACATCCAGCACAGTACCCCCCGGCTAAGAGAAAAATTTTCTAAGTCCAAAAGTACAAAACATTTTTAAGACAAATACAATGACTCATTCAAGGTCATTTAAACAAAGACCATGACTCATTCAAGGTCATTGGATGACTCATCATATTTTTTCAAGATCATTTAAACAAAGACCATGAATCTTTCAAGGTCATCGGATGACTCATCATATTTCAAGATCATTTAAACAAAGACCACGACTCATTCAAGGTCATTGGATGACTCATCATATTTTCCAAGGTCATTTAAACAAAGACCATGACTCATTCAAGGTCATTGGATGACTCATCATATTTTTCAGGGTCATTTGAACAAAGACCATGACTCATTCAAGGTCATTCAAAATTTCTCAAGGTCATATTATTTTTAAACATTTTTTAATTTTAATTTACTACTTATTTTATTTATTTTTTTATATAAGTAGAATATATTTTCTAAATTTATTTTCTTATTATTATTTTATAAATATTACTATTATTTGTTTTATTCAATTCAATTATTTTATTATTATTATTACTTATTATTATTATTATTATTATTTATATTATTAATATTATTATTTTTATTATTATTTTTATTATTATTTTTATTATTATTTTTATTATTATTATTTTTTATTATTATTATTATTAATATTATTATTTTTATTATTATTATTTTATTATTATTTTATTATTATTACATGTTTTAATTTTTATTACAAGTTTTATTTGTTATTAATATTATTCTTTTTATTATTATTATTATTATTATTATTATTATTATTATTATTATTATTATTACATGTTTTAATTTTTATTACAAGTTTTATTTATTATTCTTTTTATTATTATTATTTTTATTTATTATTATTATAAATATTATTATCATTATTTTTATTACTTTTTATTAATAATACATATATATATATTTCAAGGTCATTCAAAATTTCTCAAGGTCATATTATTTTTAAACATTTTTTTATTTTAATTTACTACTTATTTTATTTTTTTTTATAAGTAGAATATATTTTGTAAATTTATTTTATTTTGATTATTATTTTTATTATTATTTTTATTATTATTTAATAAATATTATTATTAATATTATATAATAAAAAACCAAGACATATACAACAAATTTATTATAAAGAGATAATTCTACTATAGTAATATTGTCGAAGAGCTTTATTCAAAGCCCATTCCACATACTTCCGATATCGGGCAGCGCAGCAATGACATCCATCACCACAGGGGTATTCGGGTTCCATATCTTTTGACAAATTGTTTTGTTCGATATTCCATAGAAACTCATCGATTACAGTAAATATACATATTGATGTATGATTGAATATCAAGTCTGGAATTATTGATGGTGGCTTATCCATGATTCCATGTATTTCTGGATAATAGAATTCCAGACGTTCTTTAATAACTTTAAAATAATCATCTAAAAACAAGTAATAATAATAATAATAGTAATAATAAATTACCATAATGTTTAATCTCATTCATAGCTTGAACTGCGCTCGGTACAATCATTTTAATGATAAAAATTAAAATAACAATTACTTTTATACTAATTTAGACACACACACATACAAATCTTTAGCTATAAACAATAAATATTAATTTATATAGATTTGAAAATGATTAAAGAAATTTTAATAATATTATTAGTTTTTAATATGGTCAACTCAATTGTTGTAACCGTTCAAGGTAAAAATTCAACAAGATGTGTATGTCCTGATACAGCAGTATTGATGGATATTTTGTATATGATAGATAGGCCTAGATATTTGAAAACTCCAGTCAAAAGATTATCTGAAAGAATGAGTAATTTAGAATTCCGATTTGAACATACATATGAGACTTTAAAAAGAGCTAAAAACGACTTATATGATGATAATATATATTTAAATAAGACCATTGGTATTATCAAAAATGAATTAAGAAAATCAATATTAGAATTGAAAGAAAATCATAAACTTAATGAAAAAATGATGAATCAAGTTCAATATAGTATAAAATTTTATTCTAATAAAACAACTGATCAGTTCAATCGTATAATGAAATTACAACACCCAGTTAACAGTGGCGGCAACAGCTTGAAAGAAGTTAACAGTGCCAACAAATCATCATTGCCATTTCCATTATATATTTTTACATATTTTCTTAGTATTGCATGATTCTGATTGGTCGAATATAGTATAAATAAGCTTACACTTTCAAATATTTTTATAAAATGTCAGAAACTAAATTTTTTATAACTTTATTGAATGAGCTGGTCTCTAATAATAGTGAAGAAGATGAAATCATTAAAAACATGAAATTTATGGTAAACCGTACCGAGAAAATCGTTGAAGACATACCATTTGATTATGAAAAAATTCTCAATTTGCCAACATTGGAGAGAAAGAAGGCATTCCAATCATTATTTAGTTACATGTTCGATGAAAATAATAAATGGATGCGAATAATAGTAGGATTAATGTATATGAAACACATGATATTAAAATCTGGATCCGACTATGAAAATTATTTCCAATGGTCTATAGAGGTATATTACTTTATATTGTTATTAATTTATCATTATTTAGGTAATAGAAACAAAAATTGACCCGTGGGTAGTTGCAGCAGAAGCCAAACGCTCTGATATTTATATCGAAAATTGCAAATTTTTATTAAAACTAATCACTGGAGCATCTGTTTTATATTTATGTAACAAAGTTTATCGTAGATTTTAATAAATATTTCTTTGTTATTATTATTATTAATAAAAAACTACATTTTTAAAGATTTATTGATTATTACACGAACAGTCTTCATCACCACAATATTCTTTCATAATATTTTCTAAAACATGGTCAATACAATTCTTAAATTCGGTCGGCTCATCTTTAGTAATTTCGGTAGTATCTTCAGTATCATTAATATTTTCTTCAACATTAACATTATCATCAATAATTTCTTCAGAATCATTAATAATTTCAGTATTAATTTCTCCATCATTAACAGTATCATCACTCTGACATCCAGAATCACAACTTGAATCTTCTTTACTCAATGCTTCAACTAGAGTCAACATATCTCTAATTTTTACACCCGTTATTTTTTCGAGTTTATCAAACAAAAAGTTTATTAAATATTCTAAACGAAATTAATTAATTATTTTATATTTTATATTTTACCTTTTTCAGACATCATTTTTAAAACTATTTTAAAACAACTTATAAATTTGTTTATAGAATAACAAAGAAAACATAAATACATTTATTAAACACTAAACACTATACATTAAAATAACTGTGAAAGTCTAGCAGTAACAATTTTTCAGATTGATCAGCTTTATATCCTTGGATTGTTATTGTTATATACCAGTTTTCCTGTTTTTTGAATCCAATTTCTGTAAATGCATCATAATATCTGGTATATTGACTCGTGAAGAAAGCATTTTCATTGCATTTTAAATTGGAATTGATCTTTTTGAATGTATTATCAATATCCTTGATATCTATCATTGAGAGAGTCCAAGCGAGAGATTGAAATTGATTTTTATTGAGTTTGACTGGATTTGCCAATTGCATATTGATAGGCTCCTTTAAAAATAACATTTTATAATTGTGGAACATCTGAACTGGTTGGACACTTATTTTCTTGGTCATGTTTGATTTATGATCTTTATAAGGTGGTGACGCACTTTTATACCCTTGACAGATAATGATTAACCAATCAGAATCATGCATGATCACAAAGACAATGCATGATAAGTGCATGATAATTGCAAGATAAGTGCGTGACTGGAAAACTGTATGTAAATTAACCCATTGAGTTTACATATATGATTTTACAAATATCATCTATATAAAATGTATTATTAATATCACGTGTTTTATTATTATGAGTTATTAATATCTCATGTTTTATTATTACGAGTTATTATTATTATTATTACTATACTACTAAAATTATTATCATTATTATTATTAATATACTTATTACTTTAAAATTTTATTAATACTTATTAAAACTTTAATTATTATTATTATTACAGCTACCAAAATAAAACTACCAAAACAAAACAAACAAAAATAAAATACAAAAACATTTATTATTATTATTACCAACACCAAAATAAAACTACCAAAACAAAACAAACAAAATTAAAATCCAAAACATTTATTTTCTGAACAATTGGTATTTTGATGAATTCCTAACAGATTTCGCCAGGCACCATTCCACATAGCGCTGGTATCGAAAATCGCAGCAGCTACAACCCATAATACAAGGGTATTCGGGTTCCATCTCCTTCGGTCTTCGGTCAAGCTTAATATCCCATAGAGCTTGATCTATTATGTTGAAAATCCATATGTTGGTGGTTCCATACACCAAATCTGGAATTATTGATTCTGGCTGGTTTTTGACTATTGCTCGGAGTTGAGGATAGAAAAAGAATAACCGTTCTAGTAATACGGCCTGATATTTATCTGGAAACAAAGATAATAATATTAATAAATAATAAATAATAAATTTACATACAAAGACATTTTGTTGACATGTTGTATAGATTGATAGATTGTCCCATATCCATGGTAACTGTAATTGACTGTATTTTAATATCCTTTATTCTATATTGTAATTTATTGACATCTAAAGGTTTCTTTCATCCCATGATTCTGCATTTGCCGGATTTGAAAAATATTATAGGATATTTTCCACTCCTATCTACAATTTGCTGGGGTTTACCATTTGGAAATATCATTTTTGATACATCAAAAGTTCCTTTATAATTTATATTTGATAACATAATTAAACAATAAAGAAATATTAATCTATATATATGTGATTTTTAGAAAGAGTTTATTAAATCATATAATATAAACAAAAACCTATAATTATACAAATTAATAATGGAATTAAGAAATGATGCGGTATATCAAATCGTCGGCCCAAGTGGTAGTGGTAAAACTATGTTTGTGTGTAAATTACTGAAATCTAATTTATTTCAAACAAAATTCAACAAGATTTATTGGCATAAGGGTGCAGATGAAGAACATGGATTAACTCAAGATAATTTCTGTAAATTGAAAAACATGAAAATAGTAAAGGTTTTGATAAAAACTGGTCAAGTCGTTTAAGGAAAGGTGATGTCATCATTATTGATGATTTGTATCAGGAAGATAATAAAAAAAAGGACATGTTGGTGTTACTGTGATCTTTATTACTCAAAATCTATTTCATCAGGGTGGCGCACATCGAATATTTCAAGAATCCTAGAGATGCAACAGTTATTGATTTTCTTGCTCGACAAGCATACCCTAATAATCGTAATTTTCTCATCAGTGAATTTCAAGATGCTACAAAATCACCACATGGATATATATTTCTTGATTTCACACAACAATGCAATGATGATTTAAGGGTAAAAACCGATATTTTCAATAAAGAAGGTGTCATGGTATATAAACAAAGTTGAAAATTTAACATGTAAAAATGTTTATGAAATCCAAACTTAAAAATATCCGAAAACTTAGACAAAGTATTAAAAAGAAAAACAAAGTTCTACCAAAAACCAGTTATACACCATCTAAAAAGCTAATAACCGAGAATTACCCTGCAATGAATCTAATTTCGAAAAACATTATTAAAAAGAGTAAGAAAACAGTTAAAATTGTAAAAAATCATAGGAGTTTCCCATATTTTAATGCATTGTTAAAGGCATCAAGTATGAAAAGAATGTCTATTTTACAATCATTTCCAACTTTTGTTGTCGATGATTTACTCAAAATTCTATTAAAAGTAGTCAGAGGTAAAATTAAAATCAGTAATTCTAAAAAACTGGTATTGAATAAACATCGTAAGCCTTTGTTATCACTAGTAAATAATAAAAATCGTAAGCAAATGAGAAAAATCATATATAAACAACAAGGTGGTTTTATCGGAGCAATGTTACCATTAGCATTATCATTATTATCACAATAAACGATGGGGCAATCATTACCTAATGTTAAATTAAAATTTAAATCATCTTGTTGTAATGGAGAAGATTTGGACGAACCCAGAAGACGAAGCAGGTTTCTGTGCAGTGGCAAAGTTAAAGAAAAGAGTCCCAAAGTCGAAAAAGGAAACGCAAAAGTGGTTGTCAGATCAGCTTGCGTACAGTTTAAACAAACCAATGCGGAAAAGATTTCCAACAAGAGCTTATAAGACATTCGGTATTAATGATTTATGGCAAATGGATTTGATGGAGATGATACCGTATTCGAAAATTAACAAGGGTTATAAATATATTTTAACGTGTATTGATGTTTTCAGTCATTTTGCTCGCGGTGTAGCAACAAAGACAAAATCTGCAGAGGAAATATCTAAAGCAATTAACTCAATGTTTAAAAATGAGCATCCAGACAATTTGCAAACCGATTTAGGTATTATTATTATTATTATTATAGGCAAGGAGTTTTACAATAGTAAAGTTAAGCAAATCCTGGATCGTCTGAAAATAAATCATTATTCTGTACATTATCAATACAAAGCCGCACATGTTGAAAGATTTAACCGGACATTGAGGGATAGATTGAAGAAATATTTCGTGCATCAAGGTAATAAAATATGGATAAATGTATTACCGAAAATACTTGCTAGTTATAATAATTCATCACATCGAGGTCTGAATGGTTTGAGACCCGTAGATATCAGCTCGAAAACATTAGCTAAATCAGTACGGTCTAAAGCAGTTGCTATTACAAAACCAAAATATAAAGTTGGTGATCACGTTAGAATTAGTAAAATATCTGCTTCACCTTTCATCAAAAATTTCGATAGTAATTGGAGTGATGAGGTATTTCAAATTACTAAAATTAATACTAAACAGAGTCCTGTAATGCATGTTATTAAAGATAGTGATAACAATGTAATACAAGGGAAATTCTATGAACAGGAATTACAAGTTATTTCCAAACCTACAGTGTTCAGAATTCAGAAAATATTGAAAACTAAAATAGTGGTAAGGATAAACATTACTATGTCAAATGGCATGGATATCAAAAACCCTCATGGATATCATCAAAAGACCTAGTAAAATGAGTTTCTATACAATTTTACCGAGCAATAGTTGCCCACTAATCCATCCGGAAAATCAAGCAAGTAAATTTATGGTTGATCTTCAAAGTCCCATTTATTTACATGGAAATTGGGAAGTTGCTTTGCAAGACTTTACATTTGTGTACAATACATTCCCATTTTATAGTCATTGTAAAATAAGTTACAAGAAACGTATACCCAAAACCTGTAGTGGTATTTTCTCAATCAATAATTTTGAACGATATTGTCATATTCCAAATCAGATTTTAGATGAAAATTGTGGTATGTTTTTCAAAGATGGATTGAATGTTAGTTGTGATTATAGTCCATTTACAATAAAGTTTGAAAGTATTGAGGATGCCAAGCGAATGGGTTGTGATAAGCTTAGCATTGTTGTTCCTGGTACTGAATACCTAATACGTTTCAAAACATTTGATGAGAAAAGTGTAACGATCGAAAACATCAAAATATCTGTATCATATATTAATGAGGTGGAAGATACATTTACATTTACTAATGAATTATATATTGAAACACTTGAAGAATTACATAAATATATTTCATTAAATTGTTTACATATATTTAAAACTATTGAATTTCTTAAAGATGGAATATGCAAATTCAGTCTGAATAATAACATTTGTGAAGTTACATTTGATAAAAACTTGGCTAATATATTGGGATTAGATAAGCAAACATATTGGGCAAGTACTTTTTGTGTACGCAAACCAAAAATAATAAAACTTCATAGACAAATGTTCATATATACTAACATCATCGATCCTATAATTGTTAGTGATTCTTTGGTTCCTCTTTTGAAATCTGTTTGGGTTGATAAACATGACCAGGATGAAGTTGTCAATATAAATATCGATAATCCCATGTACTTACCGGTATCAACATCATGTATAAACAATATAGAAATAAATATTCGCGATGATAGCGGTAAATTTATTGAATTTAGTAAAGATACAAAAACTCATTTGACATTACATTTTCGTAAATTAGATGGCCAATAACGATATTATTAGTATGTATAGTGGTAGCCAAAGTGGTGGCGAATTACCATATTTTATTGGTAAACAGTATGGATCAGGATGGTTGAGAACAATTGGTAGATTTGCACTTCCTATTCTTAAACGCCTTGGTAGTTTTGGCATGAAAACTGCTAAAGATGTGATAATGAATGAGCAGAAAATATTACCATCTCTGAAATCAAATGCATTATCCGAGTTAGGGAAAGTTCTACCTAGTGTTACACGTATGTTTCAAAAACCCGAAGCACCGGCACCGATTCCAAAACGTAAAAGACATCATAAACATATAAACAAACGAATGAAAGGACATGGAACTATATTTCAAAAATGATTTGTGGTAAATCTGAATTTTGTTTATTTGATAGACCATCTCCCCAAGCAGTAATTGAAATGGGGGCCTTTGAAGAAGTATTGAATGATATTGAATTGATATTGATGATATTGAATTTTATATTAACGGTTCCCAAACTGAATATTTAGATTTGAATGATACATTGTTAACTGTTCAGATCAAAGTTGTAGATAAAGATAGAAAACCGTTGGGTGAACCTAGTGATGTAATACCAAACAATTTCTTGTTTCATACGCTTTTTAAAGATGCAGTTCTCGGATTTAATAATATCAAGATTGAGAGCTCTAAGAGAAACTATTATAAATTACAATAGTGATACTAAAAATACATTTTTAACTCCTATGGGTTATGGTAGTGATGATGATAGGAAAAAGTGGATTAAAGGATCTAAATTATTTACAATGTGCTCATCATTACAACTCGATTTTATGGATCAACCGAAATATTTACTCCCAGGTGTTAATGTACACATTAGATTGAAAAGATCTGATTATGAATTATCACTAACAAGTGCCTCCACAGCTCCAATTCTTCAATCAGTTGATGCAAAATTATTGGTAAGAAGAGTTCGTGTTGAGCCTTCTGTATTAGCCGGTCATCAACTGGGGCTTAATTCTAAGCATGCAATATATCCATTGAAAACAAAGGAAATTGTTCAATTTGCAATTGCTAAAGGTTCAGCTTCTTTCTATAAGGAACAAATATTTGGAGATAGAAGAATGCCCAACTTTATATTGGTAACATTTCAAAGTGAATCTCAATATAATGGATCATACTTAACATCGAGCTCTATTTTCAAAAATTTTGGTGTAACATCTCTAACTTTATCGAAAAATAGTGATTATAGAGAAACATATACTCAAGATTTCGATAATGATAATTATTGTGTACATATATGCAGAGTATAGTTAGAACTATGGGTTATTTGGATAAAAACCTTAATTGTGGTATAACTCTTGAAGATTATAAAAGCAAATATCCATTCTTCACATTTGTTTTGGCACCCGATTTTGATTTAAATCAGAGTCAATTACCTCAAAATGGAAATTTACGATTAGATATAAAGTTTGCTAAAGCTACAACTGAACCGGTACATGTTGTAATATATGGAGTATTTGAAAATGAGGTTCAAATAACTGCAAACAGAACAGTACTAGTTTGAACAGAGTTCAAACATTATTGGTTTGAACGAACATTGTTGGTTTGAATGGTATAAATGTATAGAGAATTTATGATAATTTGTCATGGAGTAAGTTTTTAAATGTATTATTAATATTATTGATGTAGTTCTGTTCAGGTCTATCGAATTGGAAAACAAATACTAGGAAATGAATTTTTAGGGGTTTTTCCTCTTGATAAAATTCCATATTTACGTAATAATCAAGCCATAATCGTCAATACTCAATCACCTCATCTCAGTGGAGAAGATTGGTTAGCAATATATATGAAACCTAGCATTTGTATTTGATCCTATGGGTTTCTATTATCCGGTTTTAATGGTTTCGAAACTGCAAACAATGGGTAAACATATTGTCTCTAATAAAACTATGTATCAAAAACCATGGACCTTAACATGTGGTCAACATTGTTTAGCTTGGTTATTATCCAAGAGATTTGATGATTAATAAATGTATTAATGTTTATTGTTATGTTTTATTTTATGTTTTAACTATTAATATTTTTATTTATTATTATTATTTTTATTATTATTATTATTACTTTTATAAATATTATTATTATTATAATTATTATTATTATTTTTATTATTATTAATATTATTTTTATATTATTATTATTATTATAAATATTATTATTATTTTTATTAATATTATTTTATTATTATTATTATAAATATTATTATTAAGTGTTTAATTAATGTTAATAAGCTAATGCATTATCACAAAGACTATGCATGATAAGTGCGTGATCACAAAGACAGTGCATGATAAGTGCGTGATCATCACATGATAAGTGCATGCATACACAAATTGAATAAAGAAAACACATACAAACTCAATGTATGTGATTTACAAAGAACGCATGCACACACTTAAAACAGAATAAAGAAAACACATACAAACAAAATTATGTATGTGATTTACAAAGAACGCATGCAGTCACAGTGTAGACTGCATGTGTTACAAAGAAAGCATGCCTACAATGTATAGATTGCATGCGTAAAAATCTCTCACCTATATGTGTGCATTGCTAAAATGTGATTGGCTAAATCCTGAAAATATTATTCTCTTTATAAACATTTACAAATGTAGAATTTGTCACAATTATTTCAAAAATTTCTGAAGCGCTATTTTCAAAAAATGAGCAATAATATTTTAAGAAGTATTCTCGAGAATGAAACTGGTAAGGATTTTTTATTAATTTTTAATTTTATTATTATATTTTTCTAGATTGGTATACATTAACAGAAATACAAGATCAGTTAGATCGTGAAAATGATGTTATTATTATCGAAATGATGGTAAATTTTAATTTTATATATGTTTTATTTATAAATTATTTTAGAAGTTATTTTAATCGAAGATACAATTGTTATCAGCGATAGCGAAGACGATATTATCGAAGATGGTAAATTTTAATTTAATTTTATTATATATTTAAAAAAAAAACATTTTAGTTGATTTGGATGCAGATGCTCATAATGCCTCGTTCTGAGAAACAATTCTCATCATAATGCCACCGTTTTTGGAGATGCCCATTCTGAGAAGAAAATGCTATCATAATGCCCTTTTGGAGATGCCTCGTTACTGAGGAAGATATGGAGGACCTCTCTTCTTTAGAGGATGATGATTCGTCGGAATCAGGAGATAAATGTTAGTTTTTTATTTACTTTTATTTATCGAAATTAAGTTAATGATATTTGAAGTATTATTAAAATAATACATCAAATATCAATAATTTATAATAATTTATAATAAATTTATAATAAGGATCTATTTATTTCAAAAGTTTTATGATAAATATATTTTTAAATTGATGAAATTTAAAGTATTATTTTAATAATACTTCAAATATCATTAATTTATAATATATTTTAAAAAAATGTATTATTACTGAAACATATATTAACATAATAAATTATAAACAAATATAGTTGAACAAATAGTTTTTGAATTATATAGGCATTTTTTTTTATTATAGATCTTACGTAATTGAATTATATATGAATTATATAGGAATTATTTTAATAGATATTTTATATCATATTTAATAGTTTGCAGTGAGCATGCAAATATTATTAGTTACTTTATATAGGTTTATTTGTTAGAATTATTAGTTACTTTATATAGGTTTTAAATTTAATATTTTTATTAGGCACTTTTTATCCGAGATATTGCATCTCATCATTGCAACATAATGAAAGTTGCCATGAAGAAATGAAAAAATATTAGCGCCATAGATTTAATGGCATCAACTTTTTTATCTGCGCCATATGCAAAACATCCCAGAACATTAAATATAAAGTATTTTATAGGGAACATGCGGTTCATTTAAATTCTTTCAAGTCGAGTAAAATAAATATGTTTAAGAAAATTAATAAAAATAACGTTGATATTTTGAATAACTACAAAATAAAAAAATAAAAAGAATAAAAGACCTGCTGCACCTATTAAAATTAATATCCCAAATAAAATAATTAAAAAAGAAGTCATCGAAATCAGTGATGATGATGACTCTAATATTATAAATAATGTAAATAATATAAATAATATAAATAATGAAAATACTATAAAATAATGAAAATATTATAAATAAATAATATCTATTATTAATGAAATATATAAAAAATACTATATAAATAATGAAAATATTATAAATAATATACCTATTATAAATAATATACCTATTATAATTAATGAAAATACTATACCCTAAAATAATGAAAATAATATTATACAATTCGGAGGTTCTGTATTAGAGAATGAGCCGAACATTTCAGTAAATTTAAATTGTGCTATCAAAACTTTACGTTTTGATATATCTAACGCTCAACTAATTACAGTAACTTTAACTGAGCGAATCAGTAATAAATTAATTTTTGAGATAAATAAAATGGGGAGCGTTAAAATTCAATTCGCGATATTAATTAAATTTGAAAAAGATGGCGAGATCCGTGACAATTATTTTTCAAATAATACGGAGATATTTTCAGATAACTTTTTAAGCGAAGGGGTTAATAAGCTTAATGAAAAAATAGAACAATTCACCCATTTAGGCAGTGGATGGCGTGTTATTAATATTATGGAAATTCACTTTATTTTAACAAAATATGCTCCTATTAATCGTTTGTCTGGGCATAAATATATTAAAACCCCTTCTGCTTTGAAAAATAAAGGAGCTATAGTAAATATAAAAAACAATGACGACAAGTGCTTCCTTTATTCTATTCTTTATTTATTAAAGAAAGATATAATTGGTGAAAACCCCCAAAGAGTCTCTAAATATACAGAGTTTTTAGATGAATTAGAGTACGATGAGATCACGGATTGTCCCATGAAATTAATAAACATCCCAAAGTTCGAAAAGAAAAATTCGACTTTAAAATTAGCAATAAATGTGTTTTGTACACACAACTGTATAAATGATGAGGTTCAATAATTATGTTTTCACCATCCTCATTAAGTTGATCCATAGAAGCAAAGTCACTGACGGAAACCTATTTATTTATTATTACTTGAAAATAATGATAATATCATTAACCGCTGTGACCAATATCAACTGTTAATGAATTGTCATCAAAACCCTGACTGTAACATTCAAATTAGATGTCGTTGGTGTCCACATTGCCTTAATGGGTTTAGATTAGATAATGCATTCAATACACATGTTGCATTATGCGCCAAAAATCAGACTGGCACAACCCTATACACGCTCGCCGAAAATAAAAATTTAGAATTCCTAAATTATTCTAAACATATCACCCCACCTTTTGTGATTTATGCCGATTTTGAATCGGTTTTACCTCCTGATGATAGACATCATCAAATTCATATGCCTATTGCAGCAGGTCTTTTATTAATTAATAATTATACTAACACAAAATCATATTATTACTTTTACGGACTTGATTGTATTCCTGATTTTCTTAAGAAAATTGAGGAAATTGCAACTGAAATTGTTATTCCTTACTATGATTCGGAAGGTGATAAATTGATAGGGCCTGTCTTTCAGTGAGGTTCGACAGTTTAAATCTTGTCGAACCTGTTATTTATGTAAAAAACCGATTGTAAATCCGGTTAGAGATCATTGCCATTTTACTGGTAATTATCTAGGAGCAGCTTGCGAAAATGTAATATAGCTCGTAGGATTTATCGGTTACTACCTATAGTCTTTCATAATTTAAGAGGATATGACCTTCACCATATTTTAAAATATAGTCTCGATCGCTTTCCTTCATGGAATTTAGATATCATACCGACCTCTACATAAAAATTTATTTAGTTAATTGTTCACATTAACAAATTGGCTGTTCGCTTTATCGACAGTATGCAATTTGTTAATTGTTCGTTAGCTAAGGCTGTGAAAACGCTAACTTCTCTTCCATTGACTTCGTCTGTCTTTCAAGGTTCAATAGTCAAATGTAAAGGTATTTTTCCGTATAATTTTGCTGTTTCTGAGGAAGTTCTTGAGACTACTTATGAGTTGCCTCCAATTTGGGAGGGCGTAAGTGAAGATGAGTACGATAGGGCACAACTAATCTGGACGCAGCAAAACTGTAGGACTTTGCGTGATTATATGTTAATTTACCTTAAACTTGATGCATTCCTTTGCGGACTATTTCAACAATCGTGCCAAGCTATTGTTACAATGTCTTGAACTCTAAACTTTTATGGCATTCCGGTATGTCATGGGCTTCAGCGCTTATGACATTAACGGAACCCATTGACTTTACAGGACATGGAAATGTTCAATTTTTACGAAGGTGGAATACGGGGTAGGTTAACATTTGTTAACAAACATTACATTGCTGCTTCGGAGGATACAGAATTATTGTACATAGATATAAATAATCTGTATTGTTGGGCTCTCAGCCAAAGTCTTCCTTACGCTGATTTTACTTGGGTGTATGATGGTTTGGATGAGGTTTTGAATGAATGTGTGAATGTTGTGGATATTGAAATCCTTCCATATGGATATACTATGGAAGTTGATATCGAGATTCCAGATAATTTACATGATTTTTTAAATGACTTTCCGATTGGAGCGGAAAAGATGTGCCCACCAAATTCAAAAGTTGAGAAGTTAATGCTAACGCATTATCCTAAGAAGAGCTATGTTCTTTATTGGAGGCTTTTCAGGCTTTATCTTTCTCTCGGGGCTAAGGTTACACATATACATAGAGCTATTAAATACAAGCAAGCTCCTATTTTTAAACATTATATCGATAAAAACACTAACTTGCGTGCAAATGCAGTTAGTGAATTATATAGAGATTTATTTAAATTGTATAACAACAGTCTGTATGGTAAATCTGTCGAGAACCTTAAAAAGAGGATGAATTTGCGATTATGTAATTCAGCTGAAAAGTTAATTACATATTCGTCAAAACCGGCATTTAGAAAAACAATAGAGATTACTGATGATCTTTTTGCCGCTCATCTTAATAAGGACTCAATATGTTTGGATAGACCTAGTTATATCGGTCAATCAGTTCTAGATTTATCCAAACTACGGATGTACCAGTTACAGTATGTTGAGTTACAAAAATATCGTGATATTTATAATTGTGATATCAGTCTAGTAGCGGGTGATACAGATAGCTTCATTTTGGAGATAAAAAATTTAAAATTAGAAATTTTATTAAAAGCGATGATTTCGGATGATCTGTTAGATACATCAAATTATGATCCTTCTCATCCTTTATATTCTAGACGACTTGACTCGGTTATTGGCAAGTTCAAGGATGAGAGTAAAGGGTTAGGATATAGCGAGTGGGTTTTTTTGCGCACTAAATGTTATAGCTTGCTAGGAAATAAATCAACAATGCGAGCTAAGGGTGTAAAATTACCGGGTACCGACATTAAACACCAATCATATTTGAATTGTTATAATAACAATACTATTATGTCGGTACCTCAAACTAGGATAGGAACCCGAAATCACTAGCTGTTCACTTTTAAAAATTCTAAAATAGCATTAAATAATCATGACGATAAGAAAGCTTGGGTAGGGAAAAACTCGAGTTTTGCATATGGTCATTATAGAGGGGTTGATGTCCTTGATGTTGGCGGTAATATAATAATGCGTGAAACCGATCCAGCAGTTCGCAATCAGCAATTTGATGAGATATTTGACAATGTTATTGATATTTATTAACAAATTTGTATATTAAAATAAAAATTGTGAAAATTTCTCTTTGGTATTTTCATTTGTTATAATTTATTTTTATTTATTTATAATATTTTCATTATCAATGGCCAAGCTTGAAGAAACGTGAAATAAAACTTTATATTTGTTTAATTGTAATATTAATAATTGATTTATTTTTTATGAAGTTGTTGTTTTTTAGATGTTTTTATATAGTTGTTTTTATGTATTTGTTTTATTATATATATATATATATATATATATATATATATTATTAATAAAAAGTAATAAAAATAATGATAATAATATTTACAATAATAAAAAATAAAAATAATAATAATAAAAAGAATAATAAATAAAACTTGAATAAAAATTAAAACATGTAACAATAATATTAATAATAATATTAATAATAAAAATAATATTATTAAAAAAAAAAAATAAATAAATAAATAAAACTTAATAAAAATTAAAACATGTAATAATAATAAAAATAATAATAAAAATAATAATAATAAAAATAATAATAAAAATAATAATAAAAATAATAATATTAATAATATTAATAATAATAATAATATTAATAATATTTATAAAATAATAATAAGAAAATAAAATTAGAAAATATATTCTACTTATAAAAAAAAATAAAAAAAATAAGTAGTAAATTAAAATTAAAAAATGTTTAAAAATAATATGACCTTGAGAAATTTTGAATGACCTTGAATGAGTCATGGTCTTTGTTTAAATGAGCTTGAACAAAATATGATGAGTCATCCAATGACCTTGTATGAGTCATTGTCTTTGTCTTAAAAATTTTTTGTACTTTTGGACTTAGAAAAATTTTCTCTCAGCGGGGGGGGGGGTACTGTGCTGGATGTGACACATCCCACTACTTTCATTACTTCATCTGATATTATCGTATGACTTGACCGGAATCGATTAGGGCTTCAACCTGATGTTTATTTAATTGTATCCACATTCTAGGTTACCTTCCTCTTGTTCCAAAAGTCATCAAAACATAATTTCCTGGCAATCCAAGCATGTTTTTTCTCTCGATATCTGCGCTTGATGGCTCAACTTGCTCAGCCAGTAATTCAATATTCCTAATTGGCTTCATCTCTTTTAGTTTCTCTACCGGATATATTGGAGCTGTTGGAAGAAATGTTTTAGGAATGCATAACTGACTAAATGTATCGGCTTCATCCACTTTTGATGGATCAACATTTACCGATTTTAGTTTTGGTTTATCTTTGAGTGCTTTCTCTGTGTCTCCTTTACAGTAGTACAATGGTGGTATCTCTATCTTGTCATTGTCATCCCCTTCTTTCCCACTTTCATTGTCTGAGGTTGAATCAGCGTTACTTCGTATGTGTTTTAATTTTGATTTTACCTTTCCCATTTCTTTGTATTGATGATTAGTAATTATAAGTGAGAAAGGGTATGCATCCAATAATCAATTTCCATGACCATCCTGAAATAATATATAATTGGCGAGTAGTCAATATTTGAGATACCATAACTTTGAGCATAATAATAATAACATATATTCCAATTAGACCTGCACAAGCTTGTCCCATAAACATGAATTTATCCCAAATCTTTTTCATCGTGTTATACGTGGCTTTTTTATAGTGATCTGGCGTCAATAAATAATCATAATTTATCTTTTCTTCACCTCCTGATAATATAGTATCAATCATCTCGGTAATTACTTTTTCCTTTTTTGACGGAAATAACAAATTTAGTCGTGCTTCTTCAACATCGTCTTGAGAATACAATCCAATTCGAGCTAGTTTATTTAATGATGTAAAATTTATTAGATATTCAAGTTTTGTCAACTCTAATCTCTCTGGAGTTCTCACCCCTTTATGATCTGGCAAGGATATCCATGAATCTGAGGTTAACCGATATAATGGTGCCAATAACTTATTGCACTTTAATAGCTTGGGTTTTGTATCTTCATCTAGTAATATTCGAGTTATTGGCTCCATAAATCTCAATTTCCCATTGACACTTACAGGTAATTCATTTGTACACTGCTCGTATTTTATAATCTGAACAGAGATTTCTTTACATTTATAACTATACAATGCTTCGCCAAATATACATAATTTTCTGAAATTAACATAGGCGCACTAGATTTGTAATTGCCATAGCCATTCTGTTTCGAAGTATTTCTTTATTTAACTTGCAATCATTTAATATCATTTCTTCATATATATTTCCCATGATACTCTGACTATAATGAAATAAATAATCCATTTTATTATTGAAATAATTCGTTAATTTGATATCCATGCTATGTATTCGAATTTGGGCTTCTTCAATGTTTTTCGTCGATACATAAATTCCTTTATAATTGGTTTCATACGCTGTTTGGTCACATTTGTTAACAATGTTTTTCCGAATGAATCTCAAACCATCATCTGGCAATGTTGATATCAACACTACTGGAGTTTTTCTTGTTATCAAAGGAGTAATTCTAAGTGTCACATTCGCTCTTGCTTTTGCGTTTAAATTTTCCGATCTTTCTCTCAATTGTTCTCCAACAATTTCGTTAAAACTCATTGTTTTTAGATGTACTAAATTGCACCGATTTGTTTTCACTTCATACACAAGGATTGATTCTCCTGTTTGACAACTCGTTTGTCTCATGTTACAAAATAGATGAGTTTGTAACTTACCTGTGTTATCATCAAAGCTCCCTCGAATTCTTTCAACTTGCTAAATATTCTTCCATAGCGACAACTTTATCGATAATTTCTCCATTCATTTTGTAAGATTCTCCTACACAATCACCATTAGCTTTCATTAATCCTCTTTAAATAATTGTTTCTAGTACTGCGTGATTTAACTTGGCTTTTAATCTGATTTCTGAGCTAATTTTAAGTTCTCCTGTTTGAAATGAGGCTACACAATTTTCTGGATTTATATCAACTGATCTTGGAATCGCATAAATATTGATTAATGACGTATGACTCCACTTTAGTTTCTTTAGTTTCAATTACGTTCAGGATTTTTATTTCGTTTTCCACTCCAGGGATTATTCCACAATCGATCAAATAATCATCATCCTCTAACCTTTGGTCCATAAATTCAAGTTCTATTCTCCAACTTTTACATTTGTGCATAACCTCCCTTTGTAACTCATTTACTTTTTCATAAGCTACAATTTGGGAATATGACGTTGTGTTGTCTAGTCCAATTACTTTGACAATTATAGGATCTAGCCATTTATGCTTTTGCAGCGATAGCCCAATAGTCTCATTATGTCTTTAAATACATTTTGTTTGTTTACTTGATAACACCTGGCACAAAACTTTATAACAGTTATGGTTTTTCTCAAACTTAAAGGCATCTTAATCAATTTTCCTAAGACTTCAATAAACCTCTGAGAATTTGCTTCTGTATCTGCTCTCAGCCGTCGAACTTTGGCAATGAATACTGTGCTTATTTCACTTTGTAAATCATCGCAAATTTTACTACTTGGGTCATTGCTAGATTCGGGTTCATTACCGAATACTTCTCCCCCGTCTACCGTATGAGTATCAGCTTCATCATCTGATTCAAATTTTGATAATAATTTATTCAATTTCTTATTAAGGATTTTTACATCGCTTTAGATTTTTTCTCTAAAATTGTCTCGTTAAACGAAGGCTACATTGCTGGAAGATTGACTTTCATCTTGAAATCTTATGTTTTTCTTTAATATTGGTCTTTGAAATTTATTCGAATTTTTGGGCAAGATCTAGCCATATGCCCATAATCTTTGCATGCATGACATTGAATTTGTCCATTTATATTCACGTTATCACGTTGTGGTGATGAAGAAGTGGATGTTGACCTTGATTTTATGAAGCAATTCATTGAAATATGTCCACTTTTCCCACAGTGATAACATTGAACATCATTTACATTAGCCTTTTTATCAAGCGCTATTCTTTGATAATTATTTTCAATCTCATTTTTCTGCAAGTTAGAAACTACTCTCTTTGGAGCTCTGCTGCCATCATTTCTAAACCAACATTGATTTGTATAATGCCCTAATGTTTTACAATTTTCACATTAGATGAGTCTTATTCTTTCATTACTTTGTATTTTACCGCTTGATCTGTTTATACCATTCTCATTTCTCCAACTTGGCGATGGACTTCTTGATTGCTGGAGTGTATTTACTGCCTCCTTACTGCTCCGCGGTTGGGTAATCGATCTTTCTCTTTTAACTGGGAGTATTGCAAATGCATGAGCTTTCTCTTTCGTACTTTTTAAGTTTAATTCAATTTTCATTGCCTTTTTAACAAGATCATTGAAATAATCTACGCAACACAATGCTATTTTTATTTCTTTGTTTACTCCAGACAGAAACTGATCTTGTACCAATTCTTGCATCTGTTTCGATAGACCTGGTTGTTTTGAGTCGTCCTCAAATGATTTACTTGCGAAGGTTGATAAATGGTAGGCAAATTCGCTCACTGTTTCATTTGGATTTTGAACTCAACTATAAAACTTTTGACGCATCTTTTAACTTGGCCCAATCATTGTCAACCGCTTTCTTGTCAATTTGTTGTAACACCTCTCTCGCTGCTCCATTTAGATATAAAGGTAGCCTTTGAATCATAATTGCTTGCGACCATTCATATGCTGTCGCATACATGTAGTAGTCACTCATAAAATCAACAAAAATAACTGGATCGCCTCCATATTGTTCAACTGGTAATCTTTGACAACTGGCAAAATCATTACTTTCTTTAGCGATTGAAACCGGCAAGTTTTCACTACTCATTACAAGTTCTTTTTTACTTTTGCTTCGTAAATTATAGCGATTCACTTTAATTAATTTCCTCAAATCACACAATCTGAATTTCGATTTAATCAACACAATTAATATTTTACCTCTGCTTCAAGCTTCAGTACAAAGTTTTCAGAACCCACAATTTACCTCCAATCTGGTAAAACAATGTTTCTTTTCAATCACTTTTCACCGACCTTGATCACGTCGGGTTCACCAAATATGTTGGGGTTGTCGGTGAATTTGAATAGAAGTTATTGTCAATTTGACTCCAAGCATGCTTTTGAACAACAGTAACGAACTCCAAACGATATAAACTTTATTGATTAATACACTTTATCACCACTTTAAAATGACACAACGAATTATCAATCAATCACTATTTGGTGCTTATTACGACCCTTCGGGAAGAATAGCACTTTTCTGATCAATTGGCTTTAAAAATCACCTGACTACTGCGGTGGGTTTCTGAGATCGGTAACTCTGATTTATTTGCTTTGCTTTGCTTTGACCTTGCTTAATTTCTTTTTCAAATTTCTCTTTAATTTCTTTTTTTTCTTTCTTTGTCTACTGCAATTTTTTGTCTCCTGCAAATTTCTTGTCCTCTGTTTTCAATTACGCTTCCTTTTTATACTTCATCATCCAATAACACTTACCGATGTCAAATAGAATTTCTGATATCTTTTGACGCTAATTCCTTTTGGGCCTCCATAATCACTGACAGCTGTCCAGATAACTAATTTTTTAGAGATGTCCTTTCCCGGATTTCCAAACAATATTTCTTCCTTTATCTTGAAAGGGCTTTCGAGATAACGTTCAAATTTTGCTTTTGTTTTTGTTTACTAAAATTTGCACTTGTTAATTATAAATGACCTTCGTTTATTCAGTTGTCTGTTTTTATTGATTTTCTCTTATTCCTTTCTCGTTGTTCAACGTTTCTTTTTCATTCCCTTTTTTAAAGCTATAGAACCACTTCTTTCTCACTTCTCATTATTTCACCCAATCATTTTACATGTTTATTAATTATTTTACTCTATTATTTAGGTGTCCTCAACATATTGTAAATTATTGGCTTATTTAATTTATCCGATGAGTATTATTTATTGTTAACAATTACATTATAAATTTAATAAAGAAATTTAAATAATAAATTTTAGTGAATATTTTCCAAATTCATTTATTAAATAAGTTATATTCTTTTATTCTAGATGTTGATAAATAAATAATAATAAATAACAAAAGAAAGTATTTTTAATAAAATGTAATAAATAATATAAATAAATATAAAAATAATAATAATTAAAAATAATAAATAAAATATTAAAAAAAAGTAATAAATAAAAAAAATAATAATTAAAATTAAAAAAAATTAAAAAAAACACAAATAAAAAAATAATAATAACAAATATACTAAATAAACTAAAAAATAAATAATAATTAAAATTAAAATTAAATATAATTAAGATAATTAAATAAAACCATCAATTCGAATAGCTAATATTTAAGGACCCTACCCTAAATTAAAGCATTTGTTATATGATTTTACGATGACGCAATAAGCTTTCCAACATTTAGCTATATTTACCAACGCGGTTTTGAAAATTTTGTAAGAGTTTATAATTGTATTTTTGAGAATCTTCCAGCGATCTGGTGACGAGCTGAAAAAAGTAAGGAGAGTTTGAAATTCCAAAAGAGTGCGTAATTGATTCATTACAGAAAAATTCAAAATATTGTTTTTACGCGTATATCCGTTTGTTTCCAATTGGCCTGTTGATTTGATATAATTATGAAGCCTTGGCCTGGTCACTATTTTAAAAATATACACATATTTACAAAATTTATTCTGATGACAAATCTCCAACTCACACTTTTACAGAATACCTTCAGACACAAACATACCAACATTCAAAAACAATAATCAAACATTATAACAAACCGCTGATCTCCAAACTTCCGTATATACTCGTGAAAAGGTCGAAAAATTCTGTACTAAATTTGATAACTTTTTTGTCAATTCGAATTATACACGGGTTATGCGAAATTCATATCTATGTTTTAAAAGAATAACTTTTTATGGAAGTGAGTTTTTTCTCTTCTTAACTAATCATTACCCCTAAAGTTTCATAACTTTCCCTTCAACCAATCATTTTTCATCAAATGACATTATTTCTACCATCTTTTCACCCACTTATATCGATATTCATCCAAATATAACCCACTAAAAATATTATAAATACACCTCTTAACCAATCATTTTTCTAAATGACAATATTTCTTCCATTTTAATTCATTATTTTTCAAAAAATTTCCATTTAGATAATATTTACCCATAAAATAACAATATCCTCTTAATTTTAATCCCCTTAAAAATATTAACAAATATTTTCTTAACCAATCATTTCCCCCTGAAAAATAATTCCTCTCTTAACCAATCATTTCCCTTCAAATGACTTTTCCCTACACTATACCAACTATATTCATTATTTTCATAAAACCTTATCAATTAAAATTCCTTTAGAAATCTATATTCAACCGAAAAAATCCCTTAAAATACCTTTAAAAAATCCTAAATTTTGATCATAACAACCATATGTAAGCTATGCATTCAACCAATCAAATTCCCTTAAAATTATCATAAAAATCTGAATTTTACCAATAAAAATAAATTTTCTTTTAAGTATTACAAAATTGTTATCGATAACCAACATTTTCCATCGAAAATCACCACAATTTGAATCTGGCAACAAATTCTAGCAAATAAAAAAATCGTCAAAAATGACTAAAATTGAATAAAATCTACGTGTTCCTAAAAAATCATTAAATTTCACAAACTTATTGTAAAATCATGAAATAGAGATCACATATTTTCATTTTTTGTTTACTCAAATAATTAAAATAAATTGGAAAACCAAAAAAATTAAATTACTTTTGTGTTTGATATCTATGAAATCAATAAAATTGAAATTGAAAATAAGATATTTTATTCTTTCGAAAATATTCACTAAAATATTTTTTAAAATCAACTAAAATCGATAAAAGTTTAATAAAACCGTGCATAATTAACATTAAATTTTAATTAAATCTTGTCTCTGTGTCTTCAAATATTCCAAAAGATGATTGTAATTTACTGTAAAATACTTTAATCAATACCCAATAAACTTCTGAAAACGTTTTAGATGCTTTCAACGAAAAAATGCAATACAATTTCAACTTTTAAATAGATCATAAATTTATAATTAAAATATCATTTACTATTCAAAATATATCAGTCAAATTGGAATCTAATTGGTAAATAATTATCTTAAATAGATGTTTCTTATACATTTTGTTCCTAAAATAAACTTTTATTTAAAATAATTCTAAAATCAATAACTTCAATAATTTCTACAAAAACATAATAATTACCAAAATCCATGAAAATTCAACAGAAAACCATAAAATTCACAAAATAAAAATGATTCAAAATTAAATAGTAAATGCTATATATCATCTAAAACATAATATTTCATAACTAAAAATTATCATAAAATTTCCCTAAAAGCTCTAATTGATTTACATAGCCTAAAATAATTTAATTTTTGCCCATTACAACCTAATCTGTTGAAGGTTATAATTAAATTTATTAAAAGGTAATTAAATTTTCATTGAAAATGACAAGTCAATAACAAGTAAAAAAATGAAATTTTAATTAGTAGAGATTATATACTATAAAGAAAATTTTCAGTGAATAAGTAATATTGGTGGGAGAGTACATTAAGTGACTAAAATCGTTTAAATTACTGAAAAAATAGGATAGCTAAAGATATCTACTAAATAGATGAAATATCAATTGATATATTATAAACTTACAAGGGTAATATACTTTGAATGGAGAAAATATACATTGAAGAGGAAAATATTCGTTGAAGAGAGAAATTATTCATTGGAGAGAGAAAAACATTCATTGAATAAGAAAAACATTAATTGAAGAGAGAAAATATTCATTAAAGAGGAAAGCAATCATTAAAGTGAGAAAATATGAATTGAAGCTAACTAATATTCAATGAATCGAGAATTGCTTATAATAAATTAGACGGTAAAATTTCTCAATGATGAGATGAAATATTGGTTAAATGGTTATCAAAATATATCAATAAGATTTTGGTTAATTTTAATAATATTATTGGAATCTCAATAAAATATATGAATGTTCTAAGAAAATATTTGATTTGTTTAATTATTTGTATTCAAGTATTTATTTGATTTTATTATTATATTTGTAATTTAATATAATTAAAAACTAAAATTGACTAGGATTTAAAAAATTTATGTTACTCATTACTTATATTGTTATTGACAATTTTTTGAATAAGAGAAATTGTACAATTAAATACTATAAGCAGTCGATAACATACATTAATTTTCATTCAACAAGTGCCTATAACAATTACCTAACAATCTTATAAAATTTTAAAAAACTTTCTAACAATTTTTTTCAATTATTTTACAATTTAGTTTTTTAATTGATAAGTACTATTTTCTTTACAATTTGCTACTATGTTGAAACTTTCTTTAGAGGATTTATTGAATGAATTAACAAAATTTTGTTAAAGATATATCAAAAGTTGTCAAAAGTTATAAAACGTTCGTCATTTTAATAAGTATTACTCAATAAATACTATTTTCTTATCAATTTGTTGAAGGTCGTATTTTAAAATTTCTTCGAGGTACTAACATTATTTACAAATTAATCAGTTTTATTTAAGATCTTAAAATATTTCTCATGACTTTAATCAAATTCTATTCTCATGCTATAATTTAAGGATAAGTCTTATTTGTACAAAAAAATATTTTACAATAATTAAACATACGTATGTTGGGCCAGAACACATACGGCCTTGGAAAATGTTTAAATGAATCGGTAACACACACGCAAACATAACATGCAAATTTAAAATAAACCTATTAAAACATCAATTAAACCTAACAAAATATGAGAAAAAGATAATTACATATAAAATAATAAACATAAAAATAAATAAAAATAATAACAAAATGCAACAAGATCAGCACGATACAAACACAAACATAACATGAAACCCAACAAATTCAACAAAAATTTGATAAATTAATAAAAGTTCATGAAAATGAAATTTAAATCAAAGAATTTGAATTAGAAATAATTCAATAAAGATTCTAAATAAAAAATTATTAAAATAAATTAAAAAAATAATAAAAATAAAGAATAGAATACACTAGAAAATAACAAGGTCGAATTTTGTTTTACTACATCAAAATTAACACGCGAGGTTAGGGACAGAAAATAGGTATAAATACCGATACATTTTCACATAAAATTTAATCAGTTTTAAGAACCATAAAACCGTTTTTTCAAACCAATTTTGAATTCTTATAAATCTATTCGAATTTTTAGGTAAGAAGTAGTTTTATGTGGAACTCTCTCTCCACGTCCCATCCTCGCAACCTCGGTAGAGCTCTGCTTGGATGTCGGCGTGGGGGGAGATGTATCTTTATGAAAATTTTTTAATGGAATGGATTGTTATGGTCAAGTAATTTTGTATTTTGCTTTTAATATATATTAATAAATATTTATGACGTTAAAAAATTTGTTTTCATAAAATTAATTAATCTATTTGTCGAAATTTTTCCGGCCCGCACCCAAAACACATCGCAAGTCAGTAAAATCAACATATAACTCAGACTCGTGTAAGCGCGTGGAATATCGCCAATGATCTGTGCCCGTGAAGACCCTTCGTGCGGAACGCAGGGGTTGGAACGTCAATATTATCCCGTATAGAAGAAACGAGAAATAAGGAAGAAGTCTTTTGGCTACTTCCTTGCTTCTCGCTTTCTGTAAATTCGACCTAAATTATTCTATACACGGCTCAAATTCACCACTTCGAGTAGTCCAGTGGGCACTCATTAACTATAATGTAAACATAAAAATGCGTCTAAGGTCAATTAAAGGGAAAGGTTACGGGGATAAATAAATGAAATCGTTGATATGAATCGAATTTACTTAATAAATTTAACTTGACTATAATGTTTTAGTTGTTAATCATTATTATATAAATTACTAACAAAAGAAAGAAATTAATTCTAGTTTCGAGATTCGACGCGACTATTTTCCCTATAAATTTATAAATTAATGCGAAATTAAAGAGAAAAACCATAAACTAATATTGCCATTAAAAAATTATTAAATACATAATAATAAGGTCAAAATCAATTTACTCCGAATCTAGGCCACGGTGGAGAATTTGAACAAGTTATAGGTTAGAGCGCATCCATGAGTATGACAAGTGTATTTGGTAAGATAGTTTCAGGAAACAACTCGGTTGATAATTGAAATTGTTACAGAAAGCAAGCAGCAGAAAACAAAATAAAAATACGAGGAGTTGAATCCACAAAATCACGAAAAATCCATTGAGCAGATAATTTTATTCTTCCAAAAGTCATTGGCAGAACCCTAACGCATCCCTAAAATCTCATTAAAATTATGTAAAGTAATTAAATCGCTAACCTAATAGAAAACTAAGTGAAACTTGATAAAATTTCAAAATATAGATACGAAATCTGACCGAAAACGCACATTCCAAATAGAGTTCGGATTTGCCAGCCTTCCAAACCCTAACAATCGCCTATGAATACATAATGCGCCCAAACTAAGGCTGAACCAACCTCAAAATCCCCTAAAATAGATTGATAATGACACAATCAAATAAAATAAACCTACCTGAATTTCTCATCGCCGCTCGAATTCCATATATGTAAGCCTAAGTAAAACTGGATAGCATTCTAAGAAAATGGGACATTAAGTACAAACAAATCAAAATTAAAACCAACCTGAAATATAAATCGAATAAAGGCTATGACCAACCGGAAATCGCGAATTCCAATTCGTAAACTATGCCGATCATCGAGATTCGATTTTCCGTAAACAATTTTCACATATGAATGTGCTAGACTACCAACAGCACAACGGAAGCGCACGCATCTACCTTTATTTATATGATTGGATTTCTGTCTAGTCGGTTATTGATTTTCAGTTATTATTTTCGTTGGAATATGAACCAAACAATAAGAGGGAAAATACCAAGGGAATCAAGTTCCCCAATTCAAGGTAGTTTATTAAATTTCATTTTAATTATTTTCCTAATTTATAAATCTTTTAAAAAGGGGAATAGCTATTATGTTTTAGTAAATTTATACATAAGTCAAAAATTAATTTCTTAAAAGTTCGATCGCTAGCAACCCTACGTCATTCCACAAATTTCGAGCTAAGGGTTAACTTTGTTTCCCGTGAATCTTAAAATAGATAATCAGGAGTATTTAGGAATATTAGAATTAAAGATTATATTATTTCATTAAGAATTGTCATCATTTTATGAACTATAAATCGATAATTGTAGACATCGCGTAGATTAAAGGTTGCTAATTATCACAGTGTAAAATTTTATTGTTATTTTAGTAAAGGTTTCGATCCGAAATTGCGATAATCTTCCAAATAACCAGTGATAATTATTCCTGGTTCCATGAATTTCAATATGCACTTTATCTCATTAAATTATAAATAAGGAATTATTTTCATTATATAAATATTAAATGGATTTGGTGTTCATAGTATAAATTTTAAAGCAATCAATGTCTCACTTACCTAAACTTTAGACTGACAACTAAACTTTTGTTTCATCGTGAACCCTGAGTTGCCAGTTATTAAATTACCACAGACGACTTGGATAGCCTTAGGAACATTCGTGCGGGACATCAATAAATCGATATTTGTCTTCGACCCTTTATTACACCACGAGAGTAGCGTAAATTATTCATTCACAATACTTATTCGACGACAAACACTGTTTTGTCGCTAATACGCCAAGTGACGATAAATATAAGTTGTTTTGAAAATACGTTATGCCTATTCACCTAACTATGATGATATTTTAGAAGAGCCAATGCCTCTCGAGTGGATTCCCGCCCATGTGGCAGAAGAATGGCGTCGGGCTTCGAAGCGAGCACGACCGACAACAAGCCTCGAAGAGCCTCAACCCAAGAGACAACATCTGACCGCCTTGCAGTTGCTGGGTATGGAGAACGATCCCCGCTGGGCAAACGAGCGGGTTAACCAGCAATACCCTGCTGAGAAGATCCGAGACCACGCCTGGAACCTTCTCGCCCATTGGGAAAATATACAAGGGCAGGTCGACCTGAACGTAGTTAAGGCCAGAATGTACCTAGCCAATGTCGAAGAGGACATCTCCGTCGGGCGCATCGCGGATATTTACCCGACCCGACCGGCCCGCAATACCAGGCGACCAGTAGCTGTCATCCCAGGCTACTCCCCGGAGGAAGGAGTTAGGAGATTTTTCGAGGAACCCTGACTCCCCAGACAAAAGGAAACACAGACAACAGTTTGTGTCATTAGTTTTATTAAAATTTAAAAATTTAAAAATGTTGTTCGTTTTTTTTTTTTGGTAAACTCATTCTCGTAACTTATGTTTTACAGTAAACAGAATTTTGATTTATTTGAGTTAATGAAGAAATTAAAAGATTTCTATTGCAGCGATGACGTCTACTCAACTACTGCAAACTGAACTTACCCATGCTAGACGTACAAACGCGAACCTTCTCGACCAGATAGTTCAAGTAACTCGAGAAGCTCAGCAGATCAAGTCAACTTGGTCGGACCCGAAGAAGACGAAGGCTCTATATCTCAGGCTCACTGCCGCTCAAAAGGGTTGGGCGGAGGAGCGACAACTCAACCAGAGTCTCCGAACACAAATCAGGGGATTAGAAGTCGCCTTGGCAGCCAGTCGTGAAAAGGAAGCGGTAACTTATCCGCTTATCTTCGCCCCTTCTCAGTTGGCGTACCGGGATCCCCTCAATAATGTCGCGCAGACTGCAAATCCATCAACCGTCCCATCAAGTAGTCGCCGGCCGGGACTCAAGGAGCGTGCCCGACACAGAGCCGCACGCCTGCCAAGCCAATCGTATTAACTTACTGATATTGTATACGTTTTTTCATTTCTTGTTTGAATAAATAAATTTGTATTCATTGTTAAACAAATCCCAAGTAACAGGTTACAAGATATGATTTATATGAGATTATCATCACGAGTACTCATACCGTGTCATCGAACCATCGTTCTATTTCTACCGGTCAATATAAATCTGATTTTGAACTTTCTTACACAAGGGACAGAGTAAAGCGAGCACAGGTCTTCCATCGACAGGTCGTTGAACCCGAGGGTTGTCCGAGCAATTACAGTATTAGTAATAGTGCTCACTTTTTGCGGACAATCAACCCACTCGAACACATTTCCAACGTTGCCTAGCAACGGGTGCCGAGTGGTAGCTAGAAAACATTTGTATGGCGTTACTGGGGCAACAATAAGACGATTTAAACAAATAACGAAACCCTGTAACCCACCATATAAATTTGGGGGCTCAGCCTGGATCTACATAATTTTGTTAGCAAAGGACCAAAAAAAACCGAAATAAAAATCTTAGAAAATGTCGGGACGACATTTTTACCAAACCCCGGAGATATGAGAACGACAGGAAACAAAACAACAAAACCCAGAGAGCGATTGATGGAAAACGAACAACCTGACTACAAGATAAGGAGAAATGTCATGGAAATAAACGACTAGCCCACCATACAAATTTGGGGGCTCAGCCGGGATCAACATAATTTCGTTGGCAAAGGACCAAAAGAAACCGAAATAAATCTTGGAATTAAATAGAAAATGTCGGGACGACATTTTATCGAACCGCTGAGAGATGATATAAACGATGAAAAACGACCAAACTGACTACAATTAAAACAACCAAACCGTTAATACAATGATTGTTTTTGCAAAACCCCAAGGAAACAAACTGATATGAAATTATTCTAAAGTTGTATAGAAATCAACGCTAAGACATTCAACATCTACCAATACCGACGATACAACATCCAGTAAGATACCAACGACACTCACAAGACGCATAAGTAAACAACATATAATTAAAAGGGCAAATTTCGGGAAAAAATGAAATGGGGTAAGTAAGGGGAATAACGATAAACAACGGGAGAAAGCAATAGAACCAAGTAGAAGAGGTAAAAGATAATAGAATAAACCACAACGAGTAATTACAATTATTAAAATAGTAGTTTATAAAATGAATTAAAATGTTAAATTAAGAGCCTAATGAATGGATTTAAACGTGCAATTTAGCTAATTAGTATTTAAAATAATTTAATGGGCAATTAAAAAGATTCAATATTTTAGAGATGGAGCCAGCAAAAATAATAGAAAAACTGAAGGGCATCTTAGACATCGAAGACGATAATCTAGAAGAACTAATTAATAAACAAAAACTAATTAAACGAACTAAAGAAGACATAGCAACGATTTCAAACCTGTACTCCGACGAACTCTGCATATTGATAAAATTGATCAATGTCGACGAAAACGTGACAACTGAAAGGATATATGAAATTCTATTCATGAGATTAGAAATAACCGAATTTGGGAAAAATTGGAACAAGTTGATGAAAAAGGTCGAAAACATTGAAGACGAAATTACAACAACAATGAAAGAACAAACCAAGGCTTATCTAGAATGCTATGCGTGCAAAACAGAGGAAGCACGAGTAATGGTGATACCTTGCGGACACCTGAGTTACTGTCTTGGATGCGCACAAGAGTCGCACTGTATGCTATGTCAGCGAAAGATAAAGGAAAGACTGACTGTTTATTTTCCATGAACCGAAATTGTTATGACGAAAAAAAATATATAAAATATATTGTTCATTATTTGAATTATTATCAGATGGTAAGATGAATGGTTACGTGTGAAACAATGTAAAAGTGAATATGCAGTGTTCGTAAGTAACAAAATAAAATAACCTGACAAAGATAAATAAAAGTAATAAATCAAATACATGAAAGCCGAATTAAGGAAATAATTAAGCACATGCACAGAGACACAAAATATTGGACGGAAAGATTTCGAAAACCGAGTTTCCTAGTGTATGATTTTTGTTTTATTGATATTATATTGAGATAAGACGAGAAAAAACGATAACCTGAGCTGTCAAATGATAGTACGCTCACCCGAGGGAAACCTTGATCAACCCTACTGAGAAAGGAACTGGTAGGCCAAGTAGCGTATGTCAGCAAGCAACCGGCGAGAGATTGATCACCTCTTTTGGGGAGTTTGCTGATGCGATTACCACAAATTTTGAAAGGGGGAATTGAAGAGATGGACATAGAAGTAAGAGAAAGTGCACATGATAAAGAGAATTAATAGTTGTGTTTAATAGTTTTGTAAAGGTACCTAGAGATAATTTTTTTCCCTAGCTGGTGGTGAGGCACCAGAGGACAGCTACGGACTGTCGTGCTCAGGTTGTTATCAGCCAAGGGACTGGTGGCGCTGAGCCGTTCGATACAACAACCCGGATACCACACCGAGTATCGAATGAATTTATTTTTTTGCTGGGCGGGACTCGATACACAACCCGGATCCCACACCGAGTATCGAGGGCACCAAACGGTAGGTGAGATGTGAACTAACCGGTGAATGGTTCATACTCGAAAGGACCTACTAAGGATCAGATCAGGGCTGCCAAATTGTGCCGGAAATCTGACGGGAGAGCGAGCAGATAGTAGAGAGATATATTAAAAATTTCCGCGCCCATATTTAATCGCTTCCTTTTCTTTTCACTATTCGGGAAATCAAGTAAACCGGTTTTGGAACTTGGTTGAACGTCTAGGCATTTCCATGCTTTTATATTCTCCGAAGTACACAACCCGGATCCCACACCGAGTACCAAGGGAATGTTTTTTTAGTTTTCCCAGCGAGGAGTTTGGTACAACAACCCGGATCCCACACCGCGTACCAAATATCCGAGTGGCGGTGAGTAAAGCGTAACCGGTAAAATGCGCTAGACAAAAGACGCCATGGATTGAGAGTCAGTGTGAGGCCTCAAACATACCCAAACGTTACTGATGAAACTCAACTCCGATGATTAGAATTAGATGAATATGATGAAAGACAATACGAATAAGATGATTTAGATTAAAGTCAATATGAATATGAGTAAAGATAAAAACCGATATTAAAGATAGAATATTAGAGTAGACAGTAAAGATGAGAAACAGTTATAAGAGATAGAAATGAACTAGGATTATGATAAGTCCTTACAGATAGGATATTATAATACGGTGGAATACTAAAGATGATAATGAAAAGAGACATGATTAAAGATGAAACATGAGTAGAATAGATGTTAAAGGCCACAGAGGGTCAGTTAAAAATAAAAGCCGAAGGCCGAAGAGCCAACGGAAACCATAGAGTGTATAGAGCGACAGCGACTGAGGATTAAGTAAATGATTTTTTGGGAGACATAAGAAAAATAATTAATGGAATGAATGAGATTATGAATATGATGATTTTATATTATTATTATTATGATATAGATAATTGATAAGAGTATATAGATGATTAATAAGACCATATAGATAATTGATACGAGGTTAATAGATAATTATTACGAGGTATAGATAATTAAAAATGGACTTAAAATGAGGGGGGTGAGTCAGATAAAGAAGACCACCGTGGTAAATGCAAACAAGGGATGATAACGTATATAGTATGGTAAACGGAGGAGAAATTGGTATAGAGTATAAAATATTGGAGTGTCATTTATTTTTAGGAATCAATATTCAAACAAAGCAATCCAAACCAATTTCAAAGCAAGTCAAAGCCGAAAATATTACAGATCAAAGTAGAGCGACAGCAAAGAAATCCTAATAAATAGTTACGGACCAATAACAAAGTAATCAACCAGAAATTATAAAGCAGCCAAAGCAAGAAAAGATAAACCGATAGATAACGATAAAACCAGTCAAGCAAACGAATAACCGTAAACATTGATAGCATCAGCAATCATACATGAAGCAAAAGCAAAGAGAATAGAGAAAAGAGTTTATTAAAAGCAGAAGAAAAGAAAAAAGCCCGCAACAGTAGAAGTGTCAATACCGGAGTATCAACCATAGCAGCAACAGGCACAGATAGCAGAGTAACCGATTTCGAATCCAACAGCAGCGAGGAAAACGAAATAAGCAATACAGAAAACCGATTGCCAACAATAGAATCCGAGAACGAGATCTATTAATCCAAAAAGTTTTATTAATCCAAACATGACAACTTCTATAGATTTCAATACAACTTCAATGCCGGACCCAAACACAATGCCAAATAACAACAATGCAGTAGTAGGAGAATTCAGAGAAAAGTTTAGAGGAGAACCGTTCGACGGCAGCCTCAATAAATTAGACACATTTATAAAGGAATTTGAAGTTTATAAAAATATCTGTCACTGGACAGATCAAAAGGTAAAAGAGCGACTACCCTTGTATTTGAAAGGGAGCGCACAAGATGTATTTGTGGAGGAAGCAAGAGACGCAACAAAACTGACAACGTGGACAGAGATTAAAGAGTTCCTGGTAAAAATATTCGGAATAGAGAAAAATGGAAATAGGAATATATTAGACTTCCTACATCAAAAACAGAGACGAGATGAATCGAATGCAGTATATGCATGCGAATTAAAGAAATTCTGTAAAGAAGCCTTTGGAGATGCAGATTTGCCCGAAGATAAAATGGTAGACGTCTTCATAAGAGGAATTAAAAGAGAAGATATACGAGCCAACCTTCGATGCTTAGCACCAGAAACATTAGATAAAGCAGTAGCAATCGTAAATAGATGTGAAGCCCATCTGGGACTGGGATATCAAGTGGCAGTCCTGGCCACGGAACCAACAACTTCAACAGTCAATGCCAACAGTCAAAACAACAATATCAATCCAGCCATAAATCAATTCATCCCAAGAGCACAACAGATGTTCAAACCACCAGCAACAAGAAATCCGGAGGATAGAGGTAATAACCAAGTAAGTTATAATAATAATTTCAGGAACAATCCAAACGCAAATGAAAAATGCTCCACATGCCAAAAAATGGGACATCGATCAGAAAATTGTTTCCGAAATCACAACTGCCAGAAATGTAGCAGAAGGGGGCACACTGAGAGAATATGCGGACAACTAGATAACAAGGCATGCTACAACTGTGGTCAGCAAGGGCATATCGCAAGACGATGTAACATAAGAAGAGAACCGAACCAACAAAGACTAAATAACCCCACGAGAAATCTACAAATTAACGTAATACAAGAGATAGACATGTTACGAGAAACACTACAACGAATGCCCATGGAATTAAAAGAGATGATGTAACAGATGCCCGCCATTATACAACAACAACGAATCAATGTAATGAGAAGTAATGAAGAGATTTAAGAGCTGCGAACCAGAGAATATCAAGAGCAACAACAAGCTGAATGACAAAGACTACAAACGGAGGAAGCTCAGGAAATCCAGCAAAGATGGAAAAACCGAAAACAAACCCCGAAAAGAATCAATATGATGAGAATGGAAATCCCAGATGAAATTCACACTGCGGAGCAGTGTGTTGAGAACGAAGGGGGAGGAGATATGATAACTGATGAGAAAACGACCGAATTAAGTACGATGGAAAAGATAGAGGTTATCAAAGAATTTACAGAGGAGGAAAAACAGAGACGTCGACAATTAAAAGAAATGGCAACTGAGAAACCAGACGAACCAGAAACCCAAGAGATTAAACAAGCAGAGATGATGATAACGGAAGACCAAAACGAGGAAACACTAACTTACGAAATAGACGAACTCGAAAAAGAAATTATAACACAAAAAATAGACAGTGCACTCGAAAAAATAGAGCAAGAGGAAGCTCTAGAACAAGAAAAGGATCAATTAAGAGAAAAGGAAGCAATTCTAAAGCAAGAGAAAGAACAACTAAGAAAGAAGACACTAATATTAAAAATAGACGGAGCGTTAAAACATTTAGAGCAAGAACAAGCACTAGATCAAAAAATAGAAGTGTTGGCAAAGAAAGCCCTATCTCAAAAAATGGAGGAACCAAGATTGGAACTACAAAAAGATGAGCAGGAAGCATCAACGTCACAAGAAAGAGAAGGGATATCAGAACCAATAATAACAAAAAATCGAATCCAGAGGATACTGCTACAAAAAATAGAAACAAGAGTCAGAAAAGAAAAGCCCACGTGGAGTGAAGCTCAAATTGAGAACAGAATAAAAGAAATATGGTTTCAAACAAAAGGGCCAGCTAAGATAATGAAAGAGGAGGAACAACTACAAATCAATATGCTAAGACAAATATCAGAAGATCAAACAGATGAAGACGAAAGTGAGATAAGCAGTCTGGGTGGAGAAATATTTCAATCATGCGACGAAAATAAACCGAATAAAGACGAATCAAAATCCGAATTAGAGGAAATGGAAACGAACGTGCCGAGAGAAGACGAAACAGAGATATTAAAAGAAATTAACGAGATTGTAGAAGAAGTAGATCGAAACCAGATGTTCCTAAACATCAAAGATACAACCGCGTACAGCAGAATAATGAAATTAATTGCGAAAGGATATCAACAAGATAATGGTACGTTCACGGCATCATGGAAAGACATGATAAAAAAGTACCAAGAAAACTTGAAAGAATATGATAGAGCAGAGTATCAGGTAATTATTGATTTCCCAGAGATATCGAGACAAATAATAGCCACAAGAGGTGAAAGCACAAATGAATTATATGATTGGGTAGTGAAAAAACTAGGACCCAGTTATAAAAATAGACCTCTATACTACCAAGGAAGGAAAATAAAGCGAGATATACACCTCGCGAATGCTCTAATATGGCCAAACGGAATAAACGTAATAACATTAAACAAAAATGAAACCGAAGAAACAACAGCAGAAATATGGCAGAAAATTCAAATATTGTATATCAAAGAAATAAAACCCGGATTAGAAAAAGAGAGACAAAAGATAATGAGGCAAAACCAGATTAAAATGACAGAACAAGCCATAGATCAAGCCAGAAAATATATTAACAGATTATCGTTAACTAGACTGATTTCAATGAAAATGTTTGTAGAAGCTGTGCGAGACACAGATATTATGAGATTTAATAACGAGAGAACCAATGAATTGATAGCCAAATACGGAGAGCACCAAAGAGACATGAGGGGAGACGAACCAATAAAGATAAAGATAAAATTACCAAATGATGAAACAAAAGAAATATTAGTAGATCCCGATTGTCAAATGCGTGAATTATACCGACGGATAAACCGAGAAATCATCCAACCGATAATCGAAAATAGCGATGACGGCATGGTAGAAGATGTGGCAATAATGTATCACAAACGACAAATAAGTCCACGAGAACGAACCCCGATATACGAATAAGGTATATGGGAAGGCGGACAAACCATTAATATCATAGCCATGTTGCAAACGTTAGCTGGACCAACATTAACGATACCTATATAGATAAATGGAGTAGAGATAAAAGCAATGATTGATACCGGAGCAAACATCTCAGCAATAAAAATGGATAAAATACCAATAAGATTATGGCCATGTATAGAGGAAGCTAACATGGATGTGATAACCTGCAGTAAAGAATCCGTAGCAGTCATCGGGAAAATCTGGTCGATAATTGAATACAAAAATGTGAAAATTAATACGTACTTAGCAGTCATCAGGAGACTGAGCGCGGATTGTATAATTGGAACAGATCTCATGCCAGAACTATTAAAGGAAATAATAATAGATCTAGGATCAATGGAGTTGAGAGATAAAACCGGACGGATATGCATGTTGAAATCAGAAGTGAGATGCTCAGAGAAAATAGTGGTGCCAGGGCGCACACAAATGATTTGTTACGTAAAAGTGAACGAGGAAACCAGAGGCGAAATGATCTTCGAACCTAACCACAAATTTGAGAAAGAACAGCCACTAGCCAGAGAGATAGTATACGTAAACGATAATCAACATTACTAATTTCGATGAAGAAGATAAGGTAATTTACGAAAACGAAAGATTGGGAAAACTAACACCGATGATGGACATTGAACTTCCAGCAACGAAAACCGAGGGAACTGAGGAGGAATTATGGACAATAGACAGTCAGCTACTAAACGAAACCGAGAAAGAGCAACTACAAAAACTGCTAACGGAATTCAAAGATATATTTGCAGCATCTGTTTTAGATCTCGATACAAGCGATGTGACGCAACACACGATACCATTAACAGATGATACCCCAATAACACTACGACCATATCGATTGGCAGAAGCTCAGAAATCAGTAGCAGAAAAAGAAGTTCAAAAGATGTTAGACGCAGGAGTAGTCGAACCAAGTTGCTCGCCATGGCAATTTCCAGTGGTCATCGTAAAGAAAAAGGACGGAACTCAACGATTCTGTATAGATTATCGACGACTCAACGCAGTAACAAAACGGGATACATACCCATTACCAGATATAAATTAGATGTTACAAACGTTACACGGAGCAGCTTATTTTACATCGTTAGATTTAAAAAGTGGTTATTGGCAAATAAAGGTCAAAGAGGAAGACAGAGAAAAAATTGCCTTTACAATCGGAAAAGATTTATACCAATTCAAGAAAATGCCTTTCGGATTAACCAATGCACCAGCATCATTCCAGAGATGTATGAACTTTGTAACTCATGGCATTAAACAATGTATGGTATACATTGATGATTTATTAATTTATTCTAGCACCTTCGAACCACATCTAAAGGATATCCGAAACGTATTCGTTCGAATGAGACAAAGGAAACTAAAATTAAAACCATCCAAATGCGATTGGGCAAAGGAAAAAGTCACCTTCTTAGGACACATTGTGTCAGCAAAAGGCAAAGAAACAGACCCAAGAAACATCGAAAAGATAAAAAAATTGCCCAGTACTAAAAACAGTCACACAGGTGCAAGAATTCTTAGGCCTATGCGGATACTATCGAAAATTTATCAAGAGTTATGCAACCATTGCGAAACCAATACAAGAATTAACCAAGAAAGATACCCCATTTATATGGGAGAAGGAACAACAAACAGCCTTCGAAACACTCAGAGATAAACTAATATCAGCACCAATACTCGTACACCCAGATTTTAAGAAACCATTTTTACTCGCGACAGATGCAAGCGGATATGCATCCGGAGCAGTCCTAGGACAATGGGACGATGAGAAAAGGGAACGAGTTATTGGATATTACAGTCGAACATTCAAGAAGCATGAAAAGAATTACTCTGTGACCGAAAGAGAGGCACTAGCAATAATCCAAGCTATTAAACACTTCAAATATTTGTTATGGGGTCACGAGATATACATCACTACAGATCATCAACCATTGGTATTGCTAGGTCAACACAAAGAAGCCTCTAGCAGATTTATGAGATGGGCAATGCAGTTGCAAGAATATTTACCATATATAAAATTCAAATCAGGAAAAGCCAACGCCAACGCAGACTGCATGTCAAGATTCGTATTTTAGGAACTAATGGATCATGATGTAAGACGAATATGCATGATAATCGCAGAAGATATCGATTTCACGAAACTGAGAAGCGAGCAGAAAGAAGACGAGGAGTTGAAAACAATAATCGAATTTATGGAAACTAATGATATGAAAATCTTCGATAATAATAGTAAATTAAGAGAGCATATGGAAAAACACAGACATCGATACACCATGGAGAAAGGATGGTTATTATTAATGAATGGCGAGAAACGACTCATGTGTTTACCGGAAAGCAGACGAAAAGAAGTGCTAATGCAATATCACGACGGAAAACTTGGAGGACACATGTCAGCAAAAAAGACGGAAGCAAGATTGCGTCAAAAATACTATTGGCCAAATATCGTAGAAGACGTAAAAGGATGGATAAAGAATTGTCTGATATGTGCAACCAGAAAAAGCATAGGAAGCAAATAGAAAGTACCGCTAAAGCCAATGCCAATCCCACCAGAACCTATGACGATGATTGCAATGGATGTAGTAGGACCATTACCAGAAACCAACGACGGAAATATCTATATATTGGTAGTGACAGATTATTTGTCAAAATTTCCGGAAGCATTCGCAATACCAGACCAAAAAGCCAGAACAATAGCGAGAATTCTGGTACAAGAGATATGCTGTAGATATGGAACACCCAAACAGATCCTAACCGATCAAGGAACCAACTTTATGAGCGAAATCATAGAGGAAGTAACAAACTACTTCAGAATTGCGAAGTTGAGAACAACCCCATACCATCCACAAACAAATGGACAAACTGAACGATTTAACGGCATATTAATTGAAATGATGTCAAATTACGTAAGCAGGCACCAAAAAGATTGGGATAGATATATAAATCTATGCCTTATGGCCTATAGAATGTCGATACACTCAGCTACAAAAATGAGCCCATTCAAACTAATGTATGGCAGGGAATGCAACATGCCGATAGACCTGGAATATCAACCGCCGATATCACAATATATGGAGATCGACGATCATGTAACAGGGTTCAAAGAGCGAATGCAAGAGATCTGGAAAACGGCAGGTATGAATATTAGATTTAACCAAAAAAGTTACAAAGAATTACATGATATAAAGCGAGACGTACGCGAACATAACTTTCAGGTTGGAGACTGGGTAATAATCGCAACACCAGAAATTATTCCAGGAGTAGCTAGAAAATTACAAAGTAGTGGCAAAGGGCCATATGAGATAATATACGTAAACGAGAATAACGCTCGAGTTAATTGGTAAATAACCCACTTACCAGACCCATATACGTAAACGTGAGTAGATGTAAAGCGATACCTAGAACAATAACAAAGGAACCAGAAAATCGAGGTATGCAAACTAGATCACAAACTCAACAACTGAGTATAAACGGACTAACGATGAGTCGTAAAATAGAAGCGACATCAAACAACACTGTAGAAGAACCTAAATCAGATGAACCAAAAATAACTTTAAACGCGACCCAAGATAATGTAGACAAGATGGATGCAATAGCAAAAGCTATCAGAGAAATAATGCCAGAATGGGTCGAAGGAAAAGGATGGATGACAATAGTAAACAAGGCGGGAAAAATCGCGATGGATTACGCTAAAGGAGCTAGAAGTCCACCAGAAATGGACCGCATTAAAGAAAGAATACCCATGATCTTCACCATGGCAGATGTAGAAGGGAACGTACCTTTACATATTGCAGTGCAATATAGAAACATTCAAAGGATAATAGATATAATCCAACTCATGCAGAAATGCGGACACACCTCAAATATATCAAACGAGGAGGGACAGGCACCACTAATGTTCGCAGTGGCAGCAGATGCACCTACAACAGTTCTGAGAGAACTACTAAGAACGGGATCATCCTTTAAGGAAAAAGACAATGGAGAAAACAACGTACTACATTATGCACTGAAATCAAGACAGGCAAGTGCAATAAAATTTATAACCACCAATGCAACAATAAGAGAAAGAAAATTGATGGGCAAAACAATTCAAACATTATTGGAAGCTATCGATGCCAAACAAGACGAAGCAACAGCCAAGCTGATGAAATGGACCTATGAAGACTCATCACTCAAAGTATTCGATTTAAACTATATGATAAGAAACAAAAACGTTCTATTAAAAGAAACAATATATGCTCACTATCCATTTCCTAAGACGATAAAAGCAATATTGAAATGGGAAAGACTGAAATTCACTAATCATCCAAAGGAAGCAATACGAATTGGAGATAGAAAGGGACAGTTATTAATGATAATACACAGATAGCATCGAAAGCAAATAAGATTTCAAAAGAGCAAACAAGAGATAAAAGAGATGGACGATATAAAAGCAAGAATAATAAAGGTATATGAGGAAATAATTGAAGTAATAAATGTTGAGGACGACATTTCAAAGGAAACCCCGGATGGAGATAATAATGAAGAAGGAGGTAATAACAACAACGAAAACCAAGATGATCAAGATACTAGACCAAATACGGGAAACAAGAATAAACCCGTACAACAAGAGAAAAAGGAATCATCCAACGAAGAACGTCAGGAATCGAACAACAACAACAACGATGGAAAGCAAAACCAAGGGATACTGTTACATAATAGAAAGATACTACAACAAAGAAAAAATCAAAACCGACCGACCCTGCTACAAAAAATAATGATATTAATTAAGTCAATCAAGTTAAAGGAAGCTGATGAAAATACCATGAAAGAAATAAAATCGTTCAGAATACGAACAATAAATGAGAAAGGAATCTCAAGTAAAGGAATATGCTTACAACTGACAATGAATACCAGAATAAGTTGTCAATTCATAGGAAAACCAAAGAAGATGGAAATACGACCCGAAAACTCATCATCATGTCAGACCACCAAAGACGTGTGTAGAGATGCTACAAAAGGAGATGGAAACGTAAGAATCCAAGTAGAGCCAAGGATAGGCAAATTACGAATAATAAACAGAGGAATAGAAACAATTGAACAAGTGTGTATACAAAACAAAATTATCGATTGTTGGAAAATGAACATGAAAGCAGGAAAGAAATGCAAATGGGATAGTCTAGAGGACAATGCAGAATATATAATATGTGCCAACAACGACATAATAATAACCTGTGCACTAGCCAAAACCCTGGGAGAGAAATTCACAACACCAAAAGAAGAGCCATATCAACGTCAAGTACGAGAAAACTAAGAAATGATAATAAAAGTGGAATCAAACCTAAAGAGTGGAGAGGAAATAATAGTCGAAAATATGGGCAAGGAACCCATTACAAAAGTTTGCGTATTCGAAACCAAAATGAACGGAACGAAGAATGAAAGAATCAAATGCCAGTCAAATGAGGATATCAAAAATCAAAAATACCGCATCCCAACTAAAAGGAAACGTGGAAAGTATATAGTACACGTTCAGAAAGGAAGAGATGATTACTGGAAATCAATAACAAGAAAACTACTAGAATCAACCACGACAAAACATCCAGAAAAAGAAACAAGAGAGGAACCGTACCAACGCCAGATTAGAGAAAGCAAAGCAGTAATAATAAATATAGAATCGAATGCGGCAAATAAAGAGGAAATATTAATTGAGAACACAGGTGAAAAACCCATCACAAAAATCTGCGTATACGAACCCAAAGGTAATGAAACAGTAAACAAAAGAATCCAGTGCGAAACAAGCAAAACTATAAAGAATCAAAAGTATCGCATCCCAACGAAAAAAAAATCGGAAAATACGTAATAAACATTCAAAAAGGAACTCATGAATATTGGAGAACGATAACAAGGAAACCACCCAAGTCAAACGCGACAGATCAAACCATAACAAAACAATCTGAAGAAAAACCAAGAAACGAGACATGGCCAAAGGGAATGCTCATGGACGACAGCCACCTTTCAATTCACGAAGCATTACAACTCCAGAAAGCACTAAAAAAATGTACAACCGAAAGAGAGAATAATGGAAACAACCAACGCAAGAGAAACCACAACCCTGCAGCCTAACGAAACGAGTCACACGATAAAGATGATTTGGATAACAACAGCGGTAGTAAGCAGCGTAGTAATGCTGATAATAATTCAACTAGTGAGAACTACTAAATGCAGAAAGAAACCAAAGAGGAAAAGATTATGGCCAGCAGTCGAAAAATTCAATTACGATATCGAATTAGGACAATACGATGCAGAAAGAACCGAGGAATATGAAATCATAGGAACGACCTGAACGTAGTTAAGGCCAGAATGTACCTAGCCAATGTCGAAGAGGACATCTCCGTCGGGCGCATCGCGGATATTTACCCGACCCGACCGGCCCGCAATACCAGGCGACCAGTAGCTGTCATCCCAGGCTACTACCCGGAGGAAGGAGTTAGGAGATTTTTTCGAGGAACCCTGACTCCCCAGACAAAAGGAAACACAGACAACAGTTTGTGTCATTAGTTTTATTAAAATTTAAAAATTTAAAAATGTTGTTCGTTTTTTTTTTTTTGGTAAACTCATTCTCGTAACTTATGTTTTACAGTAAACAGAATTTTGATTTATTTGAGTTAATGAAGAAATTAAAAGATTTCTATTGCAGCGATGACGTCTACTCAACTACTGCAAACTGAAATTACCCATGCTAGACGTACAAACGCGAACCTTCTCGACCAGATAGTTCAAGTAACTCGAGAAGCTCAGCAGATCAAGTCAACCTGGTCGGACCCGAAGAAGACGAAGGCTCTATATCTCAGGCTCACTGCCGCTCAAAAGGGTTGGGCGGAGGAGCGACAACTCAACCAGAGTCTCCGAACACAAATCAGGGGATTAGAAGTCGCCTTGGCAGCCAGTCGTGAAAAGGAAGCGGTAACTTATCCGCTTATCTTCGCCCCTTCTCAGTTGGCGTACCGGGATCCCCTCAATAATGTCGCGCAGACTGCAAATCCATCAACCGTCCCATCAAGTAGTCGCCGGCCGGGACTCAAGGAGCGTGCCCGACACAGAGCCGCACGCCTGCCAAGCCAATCGTATTAACTTACTGATATTGTATACGTTTTTTCATTTCTTGTTTGAATAAATAAATTTGTATTCATTGTTAAACAAATCCCAAGTAACAGGTTACAAGATATGATTTATATGAGATTATCATCACGAGTACTCATACCGTGTCATCGAACCATCGTTCTATTTCTACCGGTCAATATAAATCTGATTTTGAACTTTCTTACACAAGGGACAGAGTAAAGCAAGCACAGGTCTTCCATCGACAGGTCGTTGAACCCGAGGGTTGTCCGAGCAATTACAGTATTAGTAATAGTGCTCACTTTTTGCGGACAATCAACCCACTCGAACACATTTCCAACGTTGCCTAGCAACGGGTGCCGAGTGGTAGCTAGAAAACATTTGTATGGCGTTACTGGGGCAACAATAAGACGATTTAAACAAATAACGAAACCCTCTGACCCACTACGTAGTTGAATTTTTAGTAGATTTTATCGGTATCTATCAGTACACAAGTACCTGTTCCATGTAGCTTGTAGAGCTTTATTAGAAATTCAACTTACTTAGTGATTGGTCGATAATCATTTAATTTCTAGTAATGTGGTAGATGATAATTATTTTATCTATTAACTTTATTCAACGATGTTTAGAAACTTAAAAATCTAATAATTTTCAATAAATATATGAAAATTTATTTCAAGTACTGTGAAAGTAATATAAGTTTTGTGAAATTAATTTAAGAATATTTTTCTAATCAAGTTTCTTTTTACTATCAAATACAACCACTTATACTTATTAATTAATTTATCATTCAGTAAACAACAAGAGTTGGAATGGAAAAAATAGAAAATGTGTAAAACTAAATTTAGGTAATTTTGGTTTTGAGCTGTTAGCAATTAATTTATTTAGGGACATGTGGAAATTAAATGAAAAGGTTGACATTCATCTTTGAAAATAACTTTTAATAAATGTTTATTGTTCGATGTTATTAACAATATTACAAAAATAATACAAAAATTTCAAAGTTTTTAAACAAAACTTTTAAGTTTTACAAAATAATTACAATAAATTACATACAAGACTGTAAATACAACAATTAATTGAGCTTCAATGAATTTGATTAATAGTTTTTTGATAGAAACCAGGTAACTAAGCAACCAAATAATTTGGAGGCATCAAGAAGTTAATAAAATTTGTAATTGAAATTGTATTTCTTTTGATTGTTCAAATTTATATGTTCTTTTATTTAAAGATTTCTTGGTCAGTAAACAATTTTTGATATTGATTTGTTCAGTAACTAGTTATTGATAACATCTTGTGAGTGTGTGTATAGTGAATAACCAAGTATTTTAAGGGGAAATGATTGAGAGAAAATTTTATTTTATTTTTAAGTGGGTTAAGTTGGTTGAACATCGGTATTCAAAAGGTAAATATTATTTAAATATGGAATTTTAATGAATAAGATACTCAATTATTCAATGCCTAGTGTGTATATAGTGAGTTTTACAGTACTCAGTCATTTGTATACAGTACCTAGTGATTGTAGTTCAGTTATTAATCAATGGATTGATCAGTGTGTATATGTTATCAGTATTCAGAATTTTATAACAAGAAAGGTAACTTTTTCTTTGATTGTTGAATTTATTTTTATTATTATTATTATTTTGAAAATTTCATATTCATTTATTTTTTCACTTCTTACTTTGAAAAAGTATTATCGTTATTAACATGTATAAAAGAAAATTCAGGAACTTTATCCTAGAATTAAAAATATGTTGGATTATTGCCCACCAAATTTTTTCGCAACAAAAATTTACCATTTGACAGGGATTAACATTGAAGAACTTCTCGAGATTCACTATGACAACGTTCAGGGATCTGGTGACCGATGTGTTGCAAATTGCATTGTTTGTAAAGATAGTATGAGAGTAACATGTTCAAATGGATGTCCATGTTGTCACGATTTCAAACGTGATCAAACAATCCATATATTGTTGGCCGAAATGCGTAAAGCATATTACTCGGATATTTTTGATTGGAAATAAAAGTAATCGTTTTTATTTATTCTTTATTGTCAATAAAAATATTTGTATAGATTGAAAGTTTGTTATTTTATCAAAATTTATCGATGATTAATCAAACTTTTTTACACTGAAAAATTATTCTTAGACTTACAATTAAATTTAAAAAATAAATAAATAATAAAAATTAATAATAATAATAAAATAAAATAATACTAATATTAAATAAATAATTAAATAAAAATAAAATAATAAATTATTATTTAATTCACTTCATTAAAACAAACAATTTAATTTAATAATAATATTAAAAAAATAAAATAAATAAAATTATTGACTTGATTAAAATAAATAATTAAAGTAATTAAAATAAAAATTTTAAAAAATTATTCATGTTTTTTAATCGACAGGCGATTTGAGCTAATTTTATTCGAAAATATCCCTTACTATAGTACGAACAATCGTAAGCGATTTAAGCTAATTTTTATTTTTAGGCTTTTTAATCTAGAAAAAATACTTAGGATTTTATTATTGTGAATAAATAAGTTTTTAAACATTTTAAATTTGAAAATTTAAACAAAAAATTAAATTAAATAATAATTCACTTCATTAAAACAACTAATTTTTTAAAACAATTTAACCCCCTCCCCTCCCCTCTCCCAGACAAAAAATTTTGGGGGTGGGTTCTCAACTTCTTTTTTTAATGCCAAATATCCATATGGCATAGTCCTCATTATACGCTACTCTCGACACTCATATTCCTTAAAAATCAAAGGTTTTAACAATGAATCAAGAACTTTAGAAACCTAATACTGTGCTGAACCTATCATGAAAACCACTGGGTGCATTGGAAAATCCTTTTCATGAGTTTTCGGTAGACCATATAATTTCGCAGATTGAGACCCAACTGCATGTAGTTTACCAAGATCACAACCCATGTGTTTATCTTTCATCAAATGGAAAACAAGTTTATTAAGAATTTCTTCATCTTTTTGAGGAGAATGTTTGAAGGTCTTGTGTAAATTATACATCTTAACAAATTGTGTACCTTCAAGTACCTTTGTACCTCGTTCAGAACTACAACTCCATTTACTTTATCAAATTTACAATCCTTTACAGATTTTTAAGAAATTTTTTTTAAAACTGAAAAATCACTAATGTTTTGTAATTTATTTTTCCTAAGATAATCAACAGCAATTGATTGTAAACCGAGCTTAGATTTATCTATATTAATAAATCTGCTTTTAAAATTCAATTTTTCATTTATTTTATATTATTATCCATAAAATACCAAAATCCAGCGAAGAGAGAAGCAGGAAGCATTGCTTGTATTATTTCTTAACTTAGGAAAAGTTTTAAGAAATCCTCAGAATAAACGTTAAGCTGTAGACACCGTTGAAGAGTCCTCAAGTGTTTAAGAAAATCTGCGATTGATTAGCAGATTATCATACCTTTTCATGTGACAGCGATTTTCTGCATATTTAATGTATTTTACTTGCAATTAAACTCAATTTTTTCAATCAAATAATGAGGCTGTCAGCATGAGCTAAACTGAATCTGAATCTCTACAATTTTATTATTTGAATACATTATTCAAATACATTTAAACATGCTGTAAGTGCTACTCTAGTCATTCCAAAAGAACATGGTCTGTGATTGTCTCAATTTATTTCACTCTTCATGAACGTGTTACTCCTTATATCTTTTTTTACGGTTTTAATTCATTTTTCCTTGTTAATTTCTCCTTAATTTCTTTCTCCATGAATTCAATCTGTACTTTTATACTCCTTTATCTGATAGGACTTAAGAATGGCTGCTTTCTGTTTCGGCCAATTTCTTTTGGTCATTCATGATTCTGTCGCTATCTTTGACAGTTATCAAAATAGTAACTTTTTATTAAATTTTTATTTTTATTTTGCGATTGTTTTTAGCCAAATCATTGCGATAAGGAAACTTCATTTCCATTTTGTTGTTTGTTGATTTTCCCATATGCGCTTTCTACTTGTTAATTAAAAATGACCATGTCGTTTTTCATCGTTTTTTGTTTTCTTTTACATTTATCTATTTCGTATTTCTGTTTCTTAGAGTCCAGAACTGGATTCTTTTTGTTTTTCAACTTTCCCTCACTGATTCTGCTCAGCTCTATAATTATTTAATTTAATTATTCAGATATTCTCAACAATAAAATTGTTGGGCCAATACAAGATTTTGTTTAAATGAATTGTAAATAACACGCAAACATAGCAATCCAGATTTAAAATCAGACATATTAACACCAAGTAAACAACCTTAAAATATGAGAAAAATGTAATTAAATATAAAATCAAAAAACATAAAAGTAAATTAAAATAATAACAAATATGCATCAAGATCCGCACTAAATTAACATAGAATTAACAGAATAACATAAAAATTTGACCGAAAACAGATCAATTTATGAAACCAGCAATTTTAACGGATAAAATCGGTTAAAAATAAAATATTTCTGGCTAGGAATATAAATTAAAAAATAAATAAAAATAGATTATCTATATAATGTAAGAAAATGATAAAATTAGAACCAGATATCACAAGTAAAGTCAAATTTTGGTTTGAACGCATCAAAAAGAACACTCGAGGTTAGGGTCACAAAATAGGTTTATATACCAATTCATTTTCATAGAATTTAATCACTTTGTGAGCAATCACTTTTTCTCATAAAAAGATCAACTGTTTTTTATCGGGAAAACTAGTATTAATTATCAAAACCCTTATTTAACAAAATCCATGAATTTCTATTTAAAAGAACGCTATCGGACAACTATTTTGAAGTGAGAATGAATGATATTTTTCTGGACTTGGTATAAATATGAAACGATATAATGGCATTTCAGTTATATGAGTTCGAATAGACCTATTTTTCAATGAATCGAAATTTTTTCGGCCCACAGCCAAAACCTACCGTGTAAGTGTGGGTATATCCGCCAATATCTCGTGTCCGTGAATATCCAGTGGTGTGTAACGACGGAATTGTCGTTGAGGAATGATGAATATACAATATGAATTATCAAACGTTATTATATGCTAATAAAACTTTCACTATACAATGCTTATGTCGAAATTTTTCCGGCCCACAGCCACTCACGCACCACAAAAAAGTAAAATCAACATACAATTCAGGCTGTGTAGGTGCAGTTTGTCGGCCAATAGCCTGTGCCCGTGAAGGTTCCGGCGTAATAATGCAGGGCCTAAACGTCAATAATATCCGTCATAGGGGAAATTGGGAGGATGGGAGGTAGTCTTTTAGCTACATCTCCACCACTCATTTTCCTATAATTTTGACCAAATTAAAATCATTGTACATAACGGCTAAAAATAATAAACATTGAGTAGCTCGGTGAGCACTCTTAAAATCATAATATTAACATAACTATCCTAAGGTCAAATCAAAGGGAAGGAAGTGGGGAAAGAATTCGGAAATAATTGTTATGTCTAAACTACTCTAACTAAATCTCAAATTAAAGTCACGATATCATACGAGAGATTCCGAGAGATTAAATACCCCAAAATAACTAATTAGTATAAATTCAAACCGTAGCTAAGGATGATGATGAGATGCTAACGCTACGAACATCGACGCCAACGGTATAAATTAACTTAACCCCAGATAATAATACAACCAAAAATAGGTCACCGCGCAGAATCTAGTCATAGTAAATAAATAGCCCAATTTAATAAAAATGGTGTTATTATCTTAGTGGATGATATTTTCGTTATAACTAATTTATCTGTTGATTCAAATAGTCTATTCGTAATTGCTCAAAGGTAAAGATAAATTATTATCCAAAATGCCTCCTTCAAAAACATAACCAATCACCAGTCAAAGTAACAAAATGTAATAGAATAAAATTACCCGCATAAGTCAGGAACAGAAATTATCCGCATTAAAATCAACCCAAATTTATTACCAAATTATAGTGCCCCATTTTGGTATACGATAAAATTACGAATCTGAAAATAATATACACAAATCGAATTTACCACCAGAGAAGAGAATCAGTTTAGGGTTAGATAAAATAAGAAATAAAATACAATCACGACCAGGTGAAAGGCATACCACGTCCCGATTAATGTTGTAGATGATCGCCCAGTTAGAGACTCACCCTAATCAACCACAAAAAGAAAAATCAAATAAAAATAATATAGCAATCGATGCATATAGTATAATAATCACAATGAGTATATCAGACGATAATCCTAAATCAACAAAGAGTGACGTCCAAACGAATAGGAGAGGAGCAGGTTAGAAATCCTTCGACTTCGGTGGAATTTGTGAATCTACCAGGATCACAAAGAAATTTCGGTTTCGTGAGATGAGAAACTACAATCAGGAATAATTCATTTAGTATAAATACACAAAGGTTATCTAACCTAAAAGTTTTCGGTAATAAAATAAGATCCAAATCCCAACGAGGAGACAACCACAGACTGGTTTGGAACCAATTAAGTGAACGAAAGCCAATAATACAGCTCAATAAAATTCTTTTTGAACAAATAGTAGACGTGGCAATACACGATCTACTCGATTCAAATCAGCAGGTGGGTCAGGAAATTTCCACGTCAGGAGAAAACATCTGGCGTAAATTGATCGCAGATATTATGCACACTGGCCGGAAAACGAGGTAAGGAAATTCATAATATTACTGAATCACCAGAATGTCACTAAGTGAAGGAATTGCATAGTGTAGGCACACCTGAGGGGTAGAATGTCCAGTATAAATAGACAGGTTAGCGACGAGAAGTCAGAAAGATTGTAGTGAAAAATTAAAATGAGTTTCAATAGACAAAATGATTCACTAGTCAGAGGCCGCCCCTCTCACATTACGGCCACGGAAGAGATCACGATGGAGCGAAAGACCGACGCCCAAGAAAGTAAGGAATTTATTTAGTTATTTTACTCTTTTAATTGCAAATAAAATTTCATTCAACTGGGCCAACCATTATAAAACTCTGGTACACGCCACTAGGAGACCCAAGTCGGGTCAAGGAAACGATACCCCTGCTGATGGAGAAAATGTCATGAAAATCAAGGAAGACCCCGATCATAACAATGAAATTTAAATAAATAAATGTTAGATTGGTATTTTCGTCCACATTCAAGTTTATCATGAGTTCTTATGCATAAATAAAAGACGAAAATCCGCTGAACGATTTACCAAGCTCGAATTACAATACTAAACCGTGAATAGCATCGGGCGACTTTGTTGTGGTTAAATAGAAATCGACTGAACACCAAACACACGGTATATAGGAAATAACGTTACGTCAGTGTCACAATGTGTTGAACGCCAGCTATGATTTTTCTGTCAGGAACGAACCGTTTGATTTCTTTTTCAACTTCACGATACATCGATCCCAATCAAGGTAAACTGATCCCCAAGCAGAAACGTAAATTAATTTTTCATGCCTCCGTGTCCAAACCAACGAAACACACTGATAAAAGGCCACTTAAGACAGTGAAAATTTCATTGATCCTACACTTCGTAAATGAGACCGTAGAAATCAAACCACCCAGACCTATCTAACTAATCGTCACAATAAATGACTTCCACAAAAATATACGACTCATGAACCCCAAACTACGTCAGATTTAAGAAACAAATTCAGATCACCCTCCGCCGTGACCTTCTATTACGCCGAAAAAATTTATAAATATCCTTGATATAAGTCATCCGCGTACTCATTAAACTATTACATTCAGTTCTCATGATTACTATATAATCAAACATCTACTGATATTCATTTCAATAGACTCGTGGGTCGACGAATCTTGTATCATGATGAGATTCCCATCTCACTTCGCCGCTAGATGCAGACAGGCGATGTGCGATGCGGGATTTTCGATTTCCTCGGTAAGAGAGTCAAGATTCGAGCGACAAGGAGGAACAGAAGATGTCGAGCTGCCGTATGTGGCAATAAAAGGACGGAATCCGGCTCGCGAGCTCCGAGGTCGGGCCGAAGATAGCTTGGCACGTCTCGAAGCACATCAAAGAAGGACCGACAAACAGGTGGAACGAGCTCGCTGTCAATTAGAGCAGAGCAACGAGGACATCGCGGCTGGTCTGATCCCGAGCACAGATGGGTATGCCCCTTTCTATGGGATCTCATTAAAGCTCTATGACCCCAGAGTGAATCAGCCAACCCAGACCATGACCGTGTCTATGCCGAAGCAAATACTCCCAAGAGGAATGAGAACAGAGACTGGAGATCGGGGGTCAGAGTGGGATCACTCCTACACTAGCAGAACATCAAGGCAAAATCCAAGAAACTATTATCCAAACTCGCGCAACGATTGAATTTCATGAAATAAATATTTCTGGTTTTATTGTTCATTCTTACATTTACCTTCTTATTAAACACTTTGCCTCACGAAAGAAAAACTATTACATAATTTTAGGTTAGGCGTAATACATATTAAAATATCGTACCGATAACAATAATTATTGTATACTAGACGAAATAAACTGCTAATGACCTGTTTTATTGTAGAGATGGATCCCTGTACAATACTAAACACGGCTCTCAAAAGCGCACGCAAGGAGAATACTGATCTCCATAGACAGTTACTACAATTAACAAAGGGCATTCACCAGATAAAATTAAACTGGATAGAACCAGCTAAAGCAAAAACCCTATATCAGCGGGTGACTGCCGCCCAACGCGGGTGGGTCGAAGAGAAGCGACTGGGGCAGGCCATGAAGACTCAAATTCGCGGAAGGGGAAATAGTCTTTTGGCTGTTTCGTCGGCACTCATTTCCCATAAACTCGACCTAAAATATTTCACACACGGCTAAAAATTCAAACACTGAGTAGTCCAGTGGGCACTCATTAATTATAATATAAATACAAACGCTCCTAAAATCAATTAAAAAGGGAAGGTGACGGGAAATAAAAATTAAGAAGTCATTGCTACGTCTTTCTAACTTCATGTTGTAGAGGAATTTAGAAAAACCAACCCACAGAATACCTATAAGTCAAATTTTAATAGTACGTCATAACGAAACTTAGTGAATTCAACCGCCGAATAAATGTAAATTATGTAAATCTCTAATATCACGTCCTAAATGAACCAAAGCGTATCAAAACTATAGCAAAGCACGAGTTACAATGAAAACCCGCGTAATAACGTTATCATAAATGATAAATACTAGATAAATAAAATCAAACCAAAACGAGCTATACTCAATAATAAATATTAGCTAAATGACCGCGATCGCAGTTGATGAAATAGAATATAGCGATAAATATTGTTTTGGGAAAAGCAAATTCCTCAACATAGTAATGGTTAATCAGGTACGAGAATACACAAGATCCCGTGGAGAAAAAATTAATTCGCCATAATTATAAATTGATGCCAATTTAAAATAGATTCGAGCCATAAACTGCAAAAACTTTAAACTAAATAGCAGGACCCACTCTAGGCCTGATCGCTTAGCGAATTAGGTTATCAACATGGTATAGATTTACTTTACCTTTATAGAATTCACCCAATAAAACTTTCTCTAGCATATATCAACAGAAGAATCGACAGCTATCTAACATATGTTTATTATAAAATATCCAACATCATCGCAAGAGACAAAATTCGAGATCATTTATTCACTAACAATTGATAAATTTTTTTTCCGCGCACTAAAAAACAAACATGGATGCGCCATCAGGATTCACATGTCCAACAATCCTTCCACGGTTATTGCCATCGGAAATAGAGACCCCTTTAACTAATTCTCGTTAATACTATTGCTAAGGATAGTCTTATTCCCTATGGAGAGCCGGTCATCGTCAAGTTGATTTGTAAGAAATTGTCTGACATACTCGAATAATAAGTTCGATAAATCACGCATAAATCGCTAGAGTAGCCCATATTAATACCGAAATTGAACCCATCAAAACGAGAATTGACCATGAATATTAAATCCCCTAAAATGAAAAGGAAAATCATCTACCAAACCCATTAACAACTTACAATAGAGTACAGATAATAAGCTTCACAAATTTCCTAATGATATTTGAATTCATCTTATCCATATACCGACAGTGATCAATTTCTTAACCTGAAATAGAGGTGGATAGAATGAGGTCGTTATTAGGTTTGAACGCCATACTCGTAAAGCAAATCCTAGTAAGATATAGCACAAATAAAATGAAAGAAATTAAAGCTAATGCTTACCAAAGGAAACAGTGCTAATTGTCTACTAGAAAACGTGTCCACTATGAACTTCAAAAATTTAACGAATGAATTGAAACGACTGGAATAAAAAGATAATGATAGGAAAGCAACTTAGTGTGTGCCACGACCTTTCCTAAAAATGCCAATCAATAAAAATGTTTAGTACACAAATACCACAACCACTTACCGATAAGAGGAACACGCAAACACCCAGAGAGAATAGCGAGTTGGTCAACCAGAACAACTGCTGATACACACACCTACGCGCGGTTGAGGAAGTGTGCACATGTCATAAATTCATGCACCATCAGACCCACATACCAGTATAAAAATTAGCTTGGGTGAAAATTATTCATTCTACCGTATTTACTGTTATGTCTGGAAAACGCGCACAAGATTCGAGAGAGCATTGTTGGGCTCAGAGCCAAAATTAAAACAAAATTACATAACCAATTTAAACAAAAAAATGAAAATTGTATAAGTTTAAGCAAAATAATTAATGCCGTTTGGAAATTGTCAATATGGCTGCCGTAACATAAACACGCACCGCAAGAAGAGACCAAAAATAAAATAAAACATATTAATTAGAACAAATTAAAAATATAACAAAAATTAAATAAAACAAATAATTAGTTAAAATTCGGAAAAATGCCTACAGGTGCAAAATGAAACATACGAGAAAAGAAATAAACTGCCAAAACCTTGCAAAATAAGGTTTAGAAACAACACAGGCAGAAGAGGCGACCAGAAAACAAAATATTGGGGTTAAAAAATAATATTGTAAGAAAATAATAATAAAAATAAAATCCAACAATAAAATATTAATATATCAAAAAATAAAGAAAAATATATAAAAAATTACAAAAATATTTCGAAATAAATAAAATAATTAAAAAGCCCTAAAAATGGCGAAAGATCGCCCATTGGTCGCACACAGGCACAAAAATACTATATATACGGCAGTCATTTTCATAATTTTCAGACATTTTTTCAGTCAGGTGACTACTAGAAATTTTTAGACAAAGTGTTTATGCCAATTTATGCCAATTTTTCCAATTTGATTGCATGACTGTGGATTTTAAGTATTGTTTTCTTGTATAAATATATATTTCGAAGTCTTGTTACTTTGATTTTATTCTGGATGGTCGTGGAATCTTTTGGTGCCACTGACAAGTCCCCCTAAAATCTTATTTATAATAAGTATTTCAATAGAAGTTTATGGGACGGATCTCGTGCCGTCTGGTGGGTGAAAACCTCTAGTTGAGCTCGTGGGTCATGTCTCGTGAATGCCTCGGAAGTCCGCAGTAGGGTCTGGCAATACGCACAGGACCTCCACGCAGGGCGCCGTTGTATAACTCGAAGCGACTGCTGCAAAGTGGCCGGAGCAAGTAGAAAATAAAATTCGGGAAGTCCGACTATAGTTAAGTGGGATTAAAGTTTTGTAGGGGAAATTTAAAATATTTACGGAAAATTAATGAAAAATCAAGTAGGAAAGGATAGGATAGTATAGGAATGTAAATTTGAAAGTATCTTTTCCAAAAGTTGAATGATATAATCTGACAAAAGAGAGAAGTGTTTCTTAAAGTGACCGCAGAGGGTTGTAATTACTTAAAATCACGGGAAACGTACCGGGAATTGAGGAATTGTGGATCAAATTTTTAATATAAGGAAAAATAAAGGTAAACTAGAACAAATGTAGTCGATTCCGTGATTGAACAAATGAAATAGGAAATTTACCGAAAAATAGGGGAGGAACGCTGCCCAAATTTTTGAAGGATACATTTATAAATAATGGGTAAAGATGACAAATAAGTATGGAAATTGTAGGAATAGACGAGTAAGGACCAGGATATAGAAAGAGAACGACGTAAGACCTTCCATCGGCAGTCCAGAACCCGAAAGTGAAAATATCGTGAGGAGTAGTTCTAGTAATGGAGCTCACCTGCTCATGAATTTTCAACCCTTATGTACATTACCAACATGACAATCACCATGGGTACATAGGAGGGATAGAATAATAATCTTGCTGGCGTTTAGGTGGGAGTCACACAAAAACCCTAGATAAAATAAATAAAAAACCAACCCTATTCGCCAACATAATTTTGGGGCTCAGCCGGGATAAAAGCCATATCAATTGGAAAGATGGAAACCCAGAGAAGTTTAAAAATAACAGGGAGTTTTAGCAATGAACCCTCAGCCGGGAATGAAACTAATGTCAATTGGAAAGTCAAAAATCAAGTGAAACTGAAAAATTACAGAGAGTTTTAGCAATGAGCCCTCAGCCAATAGTCGAGTAAAAACTATGCCGATAGGATCGAAATAAGGATAACATGAACCTGGAAAGAAATTGCGAGAATGGCAAAATACCAAAAGTTAAATCATTAAAATAAATATGTCGGGATGACATTTTAAAAATCGATAGGGGACGACCAAACAAAACGCTACAATAATAGTATTACAGGCAACTCTTAAAAAATTGAATAATAATGTTAATAAAAGTAACAAAGTGGTAAAAGTATCGATAATTAAAAATGGGAATAATAATAACAATAGTAATAATAATAATAATAATAAAAATAATAATAATAATAATAATAATGATAATAATAATAGTAGTAGTAATAATTGTAAATAATGGTAATGGTAATAATAATAATAATAATAATAATAATAATGATAATAATAATAGTAGTAGTAATAATTGTAAATAATGGTAATGGTAATAATAATAATAATAATAATAATAATAATAATAATAATAATAATAATAATAATAATAATAATAATAATAATAATAATAATAATAATAATAATAATAATAATAATAATAATAATAATAATAATGATAATAATAATAGTAGTAGTAATAATTGTAAATAATGGTAATGGTAATAATAATAATAATAATAATAATAATAATAATAATAATAATAATAATAATAATAATAATAATAATAATAATAATAATAATAATAATAATAATAATAATAATAATAATAATAATAATAATAATAATAATAATAATAATAATAATAATAATAATAATAATAATAATAGTAATGATGGTAATGATAGTGATGATAATACTGGTAATAATAATAATAATAATAATAATAGTAATGATGGTAATGATAGTGATGATAATCATAATGATAGAGATAGTCTTAATGGTAATAATAACTGTATTAAAAATTATTTTGGAGCTTTTGTTGTATGATAAAATTATTACATTTTACGCAAATATTTATAAAGTAATAAAGCATGGATAGGTAAACTGAATGATTGATGAAAATTAGGAATGATGAGGTATAAGCATGGTATGATGAATGTATATAAAATAAAATGATTGAATGGTATGGAGTTTGATGAAGTAAAAATACGGAGTGAGAATGTGGAATGATGGGGTCTAAACAAAAAATTAAAATAACAGACAAAAAAATATATAAAAAGATAACTATGACAATAAGAATTAAACTGACGTGAAAATAATAGCAATAAAAACGATAAATAGAGGAAAATAGTTACTAGCAGTAAACTGATGACGGAATAGAAAGACCGCGAAAAATATCACAGAAAAATGAATTCCAACAACAGTAAAAATATAAATATCAAAATGAAATGAAAGAGAATGAATAGAGTCAATGAAAAATACAAAATGAATAAATATCGAAACAATGAATAATATCATCGATAAACCAATGGCGATAATAGAAAACAAAAAATCGAAAAATAAAAAGGGTAAAATCACTAATTATACCAAAAGAAAAAATACACAGACAACAAATAACAGGCGAATGAGAAAATTAACGCCATTTAAGACATAAAATTGTAAACTACAACCCAAAAACAGCAATTAATCGCATTATGAAAGACTTATATGAATGGAAAGGAATAAAACATGAATGAAGGACAAATAAAAATTAAAGCGAATAAAATCAAACGCAGTAAAGAGAAAGAATTGAAGAGCGCAAAACAGTTGAATGAATGCAGAGACAATGTCAATAAATTGAAAGTTACGCGGAACTAGCAAATGGAAGATCAAAGCCATGGAAACAATTAAAAACATCATGAATAAATTATAACATGGGGATAACAGAAAATAGTCGAAAAATAAAATCTAAACAACGAATAATACCTGATACACACGATAAGGATGATAATGTTCGGTATTCAAACTGATATTGTTAAAATATATAACGAACAGCATAAAAGTCAAAAGTAAATTACAATAGTGAATGTACAAAGTAAAATGATAAAATAAAATACAAGACAATAAAAGTGTCAGAAGGAATATAAAGATTATAAAAACGAAAACAATAAAATTAAGTGTAATGGTAGTGAATTGCAGCAAAATATCGAACGTCAAAGTGTTTAAATAATAAACACAAATAACATTGAACAATTGAGGAACAAGAACAGTGAATAACATAGCAAATGAATATAGAAAATAAAGAATGTTAACACATTTATATAATGAGATTGAATCAGAAGGAACGGGAATATCGACAAACGAAATAAAAAGGAAATAAATAAAAATCGTTGAATTATATACAAAATAATAAATATCGTGAAAGTAAATAGGATAACAACTAATAGTGGCAAATGTAAGTAAAACTGATGCTTGAAAATAGCGAAAAGCACCAACATCGACTTTGAAAATACTCGGAAAAATTTGAATAACAGTAGGGTAAATTAACATTCAGTGACAGTAGAGAACAACAAAATTACAAAATAAAATAGATATACATCAAAGAGGGAGCATTGAAATGAAACTAATAAGATAATGAATAACACCAAAATGGTAAGAATGTGTCGAAGGAGGTTGACCAATGCAGAGGCTAAAGAGCAATACCAGTAATAGACCAACAATTAATAAATTAATAAGTAAATTATTTAATTAATATCGAAAAGGGTAAAATAAGAATACTAACAATAATTAATAGCAAGTTTGAGAAATTGAACGGGGAATAGCATATTTGAATGTTATAATAACGGATAATTAATAATATCAAAAAATCATAAATTGAAATCGGAAAATATTGAAGAGAGAAGGTATGTGAAAAGACAATCAGTGAGAACTTAGACCAAATATCAAGGGTACAGAGAAATAGTAAATAAAACCGACCTAAATAAGTAATATCGTGCGATAGAACAACAAATCAAACAAATAATAGGCGCGGTTAAAGATGAGATTCATAAAGAAGTAGAATACACACACGAATGTTGTATTGGTCAAATAAAGTGAGAATATAAGTAGTTATGCTCCCCTGTGGTCACTTCAGTACTGTCGACAATGTGCTGAGACAATGAAAACTTGTGTACTTTGTAAAAATAACATTGACGAAAAGTAGTCGAGTATTATGATTAAATGAAGTTGAATTAATAAAAGTATAGCAGTTGACCCTTCCTGCGCCTATATCTTTATATATAAAATATGAATATGTATATGTAAAAATAGAAAAATAATGAACGGAGAAAGTTAAAAAATGAAAGTGTCCCGATCATCCAGAATAAAGTTCAAAAAGGGTAAAATACTTTTGAGTTACCTTCGGGTACTACGTCTGAAGCCAAATCGGGAGGGGATAACCGATCACCCAGAGGAGAAGTATAGGACGACCTTCCGGAGAGGTTTGCCTAGTTGAGAAACTACTGTGGTAATGCTGATCACCTTACCGTTGCAGTGGTGGATCAACGAAGCCGTTTTGTATTTTAAATCTGGGGGGTAGGCGAACAACTCTTGAAGAGGCAGAATGAGAAGCGCGCGGTTGAGAAATAAACAAAAGAATAAATAAAGAAAAGGGAAAAGAATACCAACGAAGAAATAATAAACGAGCCCAAGTAAGGAACAAATAAAAAGATGAAAACAAAAATGATCAAGAAGCAGGCAGAAAGATGTATTAACAAACCAAGGATTATTAATCAGTAGTGAGGAAACGAAGCTTAATCATAATAATGGCCAGGTTGCAACTCGGAGACAGGTATTAACGGAACCTGATCTCGAATTAAATGTAAGAGATACGGTATTACTGGAACCTATCTCACATTGTCGGATATAAGGGACAGGTATTAACGGAACCTGATCTCATTTGTTGAGTATAAAAGATATGTACTAACGAGACATGATCTCAATTGGAATTAAGGAGATGCATAAAATAGAACACAGTCTCAACTCGGATTAAAAGGGATGTGCATTAACGGAGCATAATCTCAACTGGAATTAGAAAAGACATGTGACAAAGAGACATGGTCCACGACTATAGTAGAAAATGTAAATTGTGAATGAGGAAAAAGAAATAACGAGAAACCAGTCAAGAAAACAGAATGAATCAATAAAATAAATGATGAGAAAATATCCGTGCACGGAGAAGGGAATATATGGTATAAAAGCGATAGCAGTTAACGACATTAAAAACAAAAGATTAAAAAACGGAAAACAATGTAACCGATGATAACGATTGATGAGAAATAAAGAAAATAGGAAAATGGATTAAGAAAACGAAAGGATAAAACAAAAAGACGAAACTAAAAACCAGATGAGGTTAAAACAAAGTGAGATAGATAGAACGATGAAAGATAAATGAGAAAGGGAGAAAATAAAAATTATTTAAGCATAAATAAAAGGGGAATGCCAAACGCAAAATGAATGAAAATAAAAATACGAGGGGTAATAGAACTTGGGAAACGGCGTGGTCGAACGAATGGTTAAAAATAAATACTTATTACGACTATATAGATAATTGTTACTACCCAACATAGATAATTAAAACTCGACGCAAAACAAAAGCAAAGAGATAAAGAATACTGATGAGAATTATAATAAAAAATGTGACGAAGCCTGCGAAATATGAATTATCATAAGTACGAGTAAAATAACCGAGATAATTGGGAGAAACAGACAACATGGGAATCCTGAGAAACGAGGATAAGTTAACATTGATTAAAAGACAAATGAGTAAAGAAAATCTAGATGAAATAAAAGATGGTTAAACGCAATTTTAAGATAAATACCGTTGGTTGGAATTAAAAATTAATAACGCAAGAAAACGAACAATAAAATGCTATGCTATATAATCATTATAATGCAAAATTCATAGATGTTTAATAAACAGTGGGGAGGTGATATTTTTCTATTCAGGTAAATCAATCAATCAAGACAAAAATTCAGTAACGACAAAAACCAAGCCAACAAATCAGTATCGATAGCAACCAAGTCAATAATCTAGTATCAATAGTAACAAAGAGATTAACCCCGTATCGACAACAAACAAGCCAACAATCCAGTATCGATAACAATCAAGTCAATAATCCGGTAACAACAACAACCAAGCCAATCAAGAAATAAAGCAGCAAGACGAGATTCGTAAACGACGATGAATAACGAGAATTCTGAGAAATATTGTGATTACTACCAAAGACCAGGTCACAGATATAGTAAATATCATGTGCAAATAGAATGTTGGAATTGTGGAAAATTACGACACACCGCAGCAAGGTGTAGAATACCCAAAATAAGTTTCCAATGTTGGCAAGAGAATCACCTCCCAGCTGCATATCGAACAAGAAGAAATCATGATCAAAATAACAACACCGAAACGCCAGAAAGCAAGTCAACCGAGATGCAGAATGAGATAAACATCCCTACAAGAATGTGTAGCTATTTTCCCGATAACCAACCGCACACGGAAATCAATCAACAATCAGAAATAAATGTACAGCAAGACTGGAACACGTTGAAGATCACCGAAGCATTAGAGGCAGAAAAACGGTATAGTGAGATGGGAACATTTCAAGCATATATAGAAGAGGAACGTTGGAGAAGAAGGAAAGAGGAGTTGTTGAAAGCTGACATAATAAAATTAACGACCAATGATAGCCAAGTAAAAAAGATTTACGAAATGTGGGAAAAACGAATAAATGGGGTACTAAAAATCAATATGATGCAAGCAATTACAAAAAAGGAACCAAGCGTACAAAGAATTCCACAAATAAGGATTAAGAGCGAGATAATCGAAAGAATGTAAAACGTGAATTTGAATAATGAGGATCACAATGAACCGGCAATGGGAAGTGATGTAAATAGAAATATCGAAACAAGAAATCAATACGGAAATACAATGTTTCAAAAGAACTGTAAATCACTAGTAAACGAGGAAAATGAAAAGAAATCGAACACCAATGAAGATTATGCAAAACGAATAAATAAAACTACTGAAATCAGAAGAATAAACCAAACTAGGAAAGACAGAAGGAGTGAAGGAAAATCCAAACAAGAATATAAAACTTATGATAACGCTATCAGATACTGTAATAAATGCCGACAACAAGGTCACAATAAAAGCGAATGTTATAAAAAGAACATAAGTCCGACTTATCAAAGAAATCGATACACGAAAAATCAACACTATCGCGCAAAGTTATGTTATGAATGCAGTGAAGTAGGGCATTTAGCAAACAGCTGCCCAAATATGAAAGATAAATCGGGAAATCAACTCCAGAGAAATAATGGAGAACAGAGCAATCAAATGTATGTAAAGAGAAGAATGTATCAGTCAGAGATAAGGAAGTACCAACCAGCGGTAACAACAAGGCATCAATATACGAATAAAGAAGAGAAAAAGAACGAACCAAACAAACAACTAGATATAAACTCATACCCAGTATTGAAAAGACAATGTACCGAACAAATTAGGATAATGAGGGAACTGATTGTAAAAGTAACTAAACAGGATGAAAAAATTATAATGTGGAAGCAAGTAGCAGAAAATAAATCAAGAGAGAGTGAAACACTAATGACAACAGTACTCAGACTAAAAGAAGAGGTAATGTTAGCAGAATTAAAAATAAACGAAATGAAGGAAGAGCAAGATAAACATGAGATATCGATTAGATGTACAGAATTGGTAGAGATGAGGAAGACTAAAAGTAATATAGAGAATAAAATGGAGATAAACAGCGAAGTGTAGACGAAAAAGTCAAAAAGGATATGTATATAATTAAAAGTAGTATCAATGTATATGTAGAATTTGACGTATAAGTGGATAAAATAAAAGTAGCAAAACAAAAATAGGTGTATATTTAGACATTAATGTAAATATTACTAAGTATCAATAAATATGGAGTTAAAAAAATGACGAATCAGTTGTAACCAGAGATAGAATGTTAAAAACATTTAAAAATTTGATAAGAAAAATCATTGTCGAGGACGACATTTTTGCGAAGACCGAGGAAGATACGCCTCACGATGAAGACAATGACAATCAACAATAAAACAACGACGAAAAGGAAACAACGAAAAGAAAGGAATCGGCAAGGAAAAGAAAGCTAACGGATGTAACAACAATAAAAACAATAGAAACAACAAAAACGAAAACAAAAAAACGAAATATGGAAAACGCACTGTATGCCTACCGTAAATAGAAATAAATTTTAAAAATAATATTACGACGTTACTAATGATACCAACAACTTGGAGATTAACCTTAGCTCAACAGCGAGTAACAATCAATAAGAGAGAAAGCGAAAGTATACGAATAAATATAGCAAATGAATATAACAAATATCAACGGTCAGACAATAAATCAAATATGCATAGCAAGAATTAAACGAGATGAATAACCTATCGTAATAGGGAAGCGACTATGTATGAGAGAAATGTAATCAAAAACAAAGTATTACAATATCATTTCTGCGAACTCTCATCAAAAACAAAGTATTACAATATCACTTCTGCGAACTCAAAAAGGATCATCGAAATAAAACAAATAACCTAACTTCAAAAACAAAATATTACGTATATGACAAACAGGATGATGCTAAAAATGCAATAACAAGATAACCAATCGTAGAAAACAACGAAACAACTGAATATATATATATGTGTGTATGTATGTGTTATATGGGTATATATGTGTATATGTGTATGTATATATATGTGTGTGTATATATATATCACGAACTTGAAAAAAAAATTCACAACAAAAAGGGAAACAGACGAATCAACAAAAATGGAAACGATCAAACAAGAAAATGAACTGAGAAAACAAAAGCGGTGTAGTGAGGTGGTTCAGAAAGTCAGAACCTCACCTAAATTATAACGAATATAGATAAAGGGAATATGAGTGTAAATAATGTATAAAATATATGTATAAAAGTATTATAAAGCGTTATGTATAGTATATAACCCCTCCAAAAATTTTGGTAACGTTTAAAATTAGATGAGAAAGTGAATAACGAGTGTTGGACGTATAGGAATTTTAGACCATGGTATTACTCATCTCACTGATGTGGCCTTCGCTTTTGACTACTAGGGACAATTACCTATTACGTCACACGATTTTAATAACCATTGTGTACCCACGACCGCGATCATGTTGGTGCTGTACACAGATGGCCGAATGCCATTCGAGCAGGTGAGCGTCATTACTAACACTACTCCTTGAAGGACCTTCGTTTTCCCGGATCATTAGCTGCCGCTAGAAGGACTTACACTTCCTTTTCTTAACCCCTTTCCCGTCACTACCTTTGCCTGACTACGTTGATAGAATCATGGAGAATGGTTATGTCCCAATATTTATTTGCGAAGTCCTTTACGATACCCATTGTTATCCCATACCTCACCTCTCATGAAACGAAACTAATTACTGTTATTTCAATAGAAAAGAAAAAGATCAAGACAACACAAAAATTGTAAATAAATTATATTGAAAACAAGGTCTATTGATAACATATTTTACAGAGATAATTTGTTCGTATGAGCATTTTCGGACCGATCGATGAAGGCCTGTCTTCCCTTTAGTCTTCTTCGGCAGCGATGTCGGTGGGTAGACATCTCCTTTTGGCCGGCCGATACGGCAGGGGATCCGCTCGATAGTTGTCCTCCCTTCTAGTGGAGGGTCCTGCGATTTCGCGCTGGGAGACGCTATCAGGCACTTCACCCGTGAGGATGGCGATCTCATCAATGTCTAGACTCAGCCGGTCAAGAACTCGTACGACCTGGGAGGTTCAAGATCCTCATCCACTAGATTTATGTGGATGGATTGGGGAGGCGACGAGAAAATAACCTGAGGCGCATAACAAATATCTGGATCGAGCCCCGGAATCTCGAACTCCTGATAAGGGGGCGGTAAGTCATCGATCCGACATGAGGTTTCAGTGGGTTCCGCTTCTCGGATAAGCTCTTCTTCCCGACGACGTCGATCGCGACGTCGCCGGTTTCGGTTTGGTCGATGACGAGCAGTATTGACGACAGAGTTCACCGCGACTTCCGCTGGCGGAGGAATGAGAGTTGACGGCGGGATGAGAGTTGACGGAGGGATGAGAGCTGATGGAGTTGGAGGATCTTCGGTGATAGGGAGATGATGGGCCGGAATGATATTTAACTGGCTGGCCCGGACACTCCCAGGGACGTGAGTCCGAAGCTCTACGTCCGTGAATGCTTGACATAGTGCGGTTGATTGCTCATGGATTAACAGCCGTTGGCTGCGTGACTCGGCGATTAACTCGTCACGCACCTGGGTGACCCTGAAAATCTTCTGCTTCAGCTCCCTTACGGTCTCTGGTGGAGCCCAGGTGCCTTTCAACCGTTCATATTTAGTCCGAAGTTTGTCATATGTCCGTTTCAGCTCCTCATATTTGTGCCTGACGCCCACTATAGATGGGGGAAGTCGGGGAATCCTCGGTAGGCTGTTTAGCTCCGATTTGACGTTGTTGTTCATTCTAAAGGAAAAAAGAAAAGAAAAATTAGAGACGGGGGTTATTGAGAGGTGGGGCAAAGGGCTGAGTGGTACCAGGAGGGGCTTTGAACATTTAAATCATCGAGATAACTCCTACTTTCATTATCTTCCCGTCTTGTTAGTTATGTTTGATGTGCATCCCTCCTGATATTGCTACGCTCTTTATTCCCTAATAATCTTTACTCCCGTTATTAAATATTAAATGACAATACAGTTGTGGAAGGAAATTCCTTAATTAGTGGCTATGCAAAATGGTAACACTAAAGTGAAATCAGTCGATGTTAAACTAACTATTGGTATTAAGGAAAATTCTACTAAACGAAGATTACCCCTAATAATAATATTAAATGAAATTTATTAATTAATAGACAGGATATGGATATTAACTAAATTCTACTAGATGGCCATAAAATGGATTGATAGTGTTACCGGAGACTCATTAAAATATATTAATTGAAATAATAATAAAAGTAACACAAAAAAAATAATAATTCATTGATTAGACATTGAACACACTTATTTACGGTGATTCTAAGTGTCCCGACTTATTAGAAAAATTTTGGAATTTCACTGAAGCACTGGTTGTCCATTGTTATCTATCGATTAACTTTTCAACGTTTTTAGAAAAAATTATGCGTATTGATTGTATGGATTAGTAATTCTGCACGTTGGCGTATTATCATTATCGATCTACTTAACGTACTATGCAAATGCCATTCCAGGATCTAATACGGCTGCTGGAGCCTGTTTGTTGATGTTATGTGCAATGTGGACTCTTTTCACGAAAGAAATAGTTATTACTGGTTCCAGTAAACAACAGAAATCAACCTCGTTCGGGGACATTCAAGTACGGATGCAAGTGGTACGTGGCTATATGATAATGGGCGAAGCTTATCTATCGTGATATTATCAGTGAAAGAGCTGACAGAGCTCTTACTAGGACAGTGTTTTGCCAGAGTAAAAGTATGAATTTGTACTCATTGTTGGTCCTAGAAACTCAAATCGGAATCTTGCTGCACTCCCATACTACGGAATATTCTACTAGAGTGAAAGAAAGTTCTCATATGGATTCATAGTGAAATGTTTGTTTCGTTGTAGTGACACGTTTTGAATAAATCATATGATTTCCGTTTTTCAATCTCTATTTATTCTAATTTTTCATGAAAATTCTAATAGTTAATGGTTGATGTCTAACGCTTATCCCTTCTGCCCAGTTTCTAGTTATGGGTTCGTCCGAGATTTAAAAATTTTCTTGATCAACCGGTGATAGTTCCTAATCTCCCCCTAGCTGAAATTTTCGCACTTCCCTGGATTTTAATTCGACTCACTCCGGTCACTTTTCAGCAGTCGCCTCGAGTATACAACGGCGCCCTGTGTAGCGGTCTTGTGCATATTGCCAGACCCGACTGCGGACTGCCGAGGGGTTCACGAGGCATGACCCACGAGCTCAACTAAGGGTTTTCACCCACTAGCCAGCACGAGATCCGTCCCATGAACCGTCTATTTCGATACTGTAAGTATATATAAGTTTAAGGGCTCGAACTATAAATATAAATATGATGTTATTAAAAAGGATTAAACGACACATTACGCATTATAGGGTTTAATTAAAAGCAAATTTACATAATCATAATAAGCGAAAATTCATAAATAACAAAGAAAATTTCTTACGTTTTTTCAAATTGGTGATTCGTTATGAAAATCAAATTTTTGGTGAAAAGTATAAGGTTAAAAATAATGAAATTCATCACTGTATTAATACTATTTTCATGCGTGTATGCGACCAATAGGCGATTTTTCGCCATTTTTAGGACTTTTTAATTATTTTATTACTTTAAAATTATTTTTATTATTTTTTGTATATTTTTCTTTATTTTTTGGTATACAATTTATTTTATGTTTGGATTTTACTTTTATTACTATTTTCTTGTAATATTATTTTTGGCCCTTTTTATTTGTTTTCTGGTCAACACTTCTGCCTATGTTTTTTGTAAACCTTATTTTGCAAGGTTTTGGCAGTTTATTTTACTTTTCATATGTTTCTTTCTGCGGCTGTATGCTTTTTAATGATTTTTATTAATTATTTGTTTTTATTTAATTTTGTTATATTTTTATTTTGTTTTAATTAATGTTTTTCATTAATTTTTGGTATCTTTGTGCGGTGCATGTTTATGTAGAGTGATTCGTTCCATTACCTCTACTCTCTGTCTTTAATTTTTATTTTTATTTTTTGTTTAAATTGTGGCTCTGAGCCCAACACGAGTATAAAAATTAAGATAAATGAATCAAAACTATCAGGAAGGCGTAAACGTTAACAGAGATGTGAAAACGGCATAGAATTATGTTAACGAGTACAGTAAACTCAGTACAAAACAATGAGCTGACAGCCAAATGATGCTGAAAAATACGAATAATTATTATATGTCGAACATTGAAGAACAACAGAGAAGAATTATTAGAATGAGAAGATAAATTAGAACGCTGAAAACACAGAATCAGTGACAAAAAAACAAACGGCAAAGGCGAACGCAACCGGTAGAAGTAGATCAGCAAGAGGAATGGACTGATTGGCTACTGAATCAAGTAGAAGAAACACAAGAACCGGATTCGTCTAGTAGCAAAAAAAATGACAGGAAATGTACTTGTGTAGAAAGATTAACTGTAGAAATGTAGAAAAAAAATTCAAAATCAAAAATATGTAAAATTCGATATATAAAAATAAAAATAAATCAAAATTACGTAAAAGAATAAATGGATAAAAGTAGAAAATACAAAGAAAAATATGGTAGAAGATGAATTCAACAAAAGGCATGACGGAAATAAACGAAATTATCAAAATAACCAGGAAACAACCACAAATAAAACTAGAACCAAGATTTTGATGCGGATTATGTACGGAGTTACTAAAAGAGCCGTGACAAACGGAATGCGGATAGAGATTGTGCACCGAGTGCACAATAAACCGAACATCAAACCGTTCAAAGAGATGTCCTGACTATGGAGGTACTAAAATAGAATCCCTTAAAGAAACTCAAGAAGACCGAGCAACCACCAAAGAAATATTATCCATGAGAATAAAATGCCAAAACGAACCGTGCAAGTGAAAGGTGACAATCAAAGACACAAATGACTATATGGACAAATGTAATTATAAAAGAAAACCATGTGAAAGATGTCAAAAACCACTAACATAAGGTGAGAAAAGTGTCTGTGAAGAAGGGAAAAGGTCGGTGACAAATGTGGGTTATAGAAGAAGTAGAGCTAAAATAGCATTGGGAAAGATGCAGCCGAAAGAGAACAGAATGCCAAATGGTAAATATGGGATGTAAAACTAAAACTTTGAAAGAAGAACTGTTACAATAGCCACCGAAGCTCCCAAAATGATGAAGCATGATGTGGAATTATGTGAAAGATAATGTGTTGTTAGTAAAAGTATCGGTGAGAAGGACGGGAGCCGGGGGATATCAGATTGAGTACGCCGAGAATGTAAATTGATTATAAATACATATATGTATATATTGTAAAATTATGACCCATAAATATTATAAAATTTGTACTGCGTAAAATTAAAACGATGAACACCGCAAAAGAAAAATAAACTGATTGTAGAAAATGAATACCGAACAAATGATAATTGATGTGCGAGTCGATATTCCGACGTTAATGGTGATAAAACTAATGAACAACGAGGGAAATAGAGCAATTTTGATTAAAAAATGATGCCACCGAAAAAATAAATCGAATAAAAACCGAGATGGGAAGACATAAAGTGATGATGAAACAGTTGAGAGAACGAACCAAGAACGTATAATACCATCAAACAATTAAACTTCACGATATAGCGAATTGCAAAAAATATACGAGAAAGACATGGCGAAAATGAAGGAAATGATAGAAAGTAAAACGGAAAATGATGTCGGAGCAGCAAAGAAAAAGTACATTTGGCAACAAACGTCAACAGTACAAAAAAGCGGAAACCGAAAACTATAAATGGCAAGCCGAGTGGTGAGAAAAGAAAACCAAAGAAAAGAACGAACAAGTAAACCAGTTGAACAAAATAAAAGAGTTCAATAAAGCTCAAGAAATGAAATTAAAGTATAATAAGGTAATGTCAGAATTGCAAAACCAAAACAACGGGCAGTTAGAAAACGAAGTATATGAGTAAAGCGAAAGATTGATCAAAAAGATAGTCGAATTAGGAACGATGAAAATCAAACACCTTGGACAAGTAGCGGAAGCTGCATACTACGAATACCAAGAGAAACAAGCAAATAAGAAGAGAGAGAAACTCGAAACCCAAGTGGAGCAAGTGAGAAACGTACAAATAAGAGTGAGAGAAGAACTAGTAAACACAAAAAGAGAGCTAATCGAACAAATAACTCAATGATCCAAAGTAATGGGACAAAGTGGAAGAGCCATAGAAGGGCTAAGGAAACAAGCAAGAACCTAGAAGAGAAAATACCAGGAAACTGTAAGACAGCTGAAGAAATTGCCGCAAAAGTGGACACCTCTGAATGATTGGAAAATGTGGGAACAACTCGAAGACCAGAGGAAGATTATCAACAAGATACAAAAGCAATTAAAGAAAGCTGAAGAGAGAGAAGAGGATTCAAAATGGATCTTAGCAATTCGAGAAAACGAGATAACAGTGGCGCAAAGAACATCTAGAAAACTATCAAGATTAAAGGAACAAAATCAACTGTGAGTGGAAATAGAGCAGTCGCGCTCAGAACATGATGAACGAGATGTGGTAGGATATAAGGACATGTGTGAGAAAAGAGACAAATTGAGAAAGTGAGAAAAAGGCAAAATGCACAATGGGAAAATAAGAAGGAGGCACTTGAGACGAAAGTGAGAAACTTGGAAAGTGATGTCGAAAAGCTCAAGGCCCATGAAAATACTACTATGCTAGAAAAGGAAGCAGAGGATCTCATAGAAGAAGTAAACTAACTATCTTATATGTTGGATGGAGAAATGGCTACCACACAAGAATCGCGAGAAAAATGAAAACGAAAAAATATATATATATAATCAGAAAATATATAAAAACCAGAAAAATGTATAAAAACTCATAGAAAGATAAAATTCATAAAAACCAGAAAATCAAAACGATAATAAAAATAACAAAAATCATGAACATAAAAATGGTAGAAATATGAATAGTCAGATAGAACCAACAACCATAGAAGTAGAGTCCGGCGAGACCTTTATCAACGAAATTGTAAATATTAAATTCATCAAAATTGAAGTAGAGAACGAATTTTTAATATCTATGGAATGTAAAATCGAGGAATCAGCGGAAACAAAAAAATAACGAACAAGAAGAGATGATAGAAAAGATGAGAATATCAATGGAACACCAACCCCGGGAAATAGACAGTATTACGAAGCAGTGGTTCAGTCTAGAAAATTGATTAAAACGTTAAAAGAGGAATGTCTCATTCTGAATAAACGAAAAAAAATGTAGTAGAGGAAAACGAATTACTCAGACAACAAATGGAAGTGAGTAAAGGATTGGAAGAAAAAGTGGACGAATTAAAAAACGACGAATTAGTAGCTAAATGAGCAAGATATGTACTGGTAGAACAGAAACTAATCGAATTCAAAGAAAGTATCAGAGAATGAAAAACAAAATTGAACCAGGCTTATCAAGGACTCGAAAAATATTTAATAAGGCAAAATAACAAGATGCAAAAATTAAATGAACAAGCACGAGTGTTAACCAAGAATAATAGAGAGTTGAGAATAATATTGGAAGAAAAGGAAAAGTATATTACCACGATACTTGAAATGACAAATCGATTAATGAGAGCTGAGTTGATGTTGATGAAAAGTCAAACCCTAGACGATCAAAGTGAGACGAACCCAGAGTAAAATAAGTGCAAAACGAAACCGTATATAAAAGTGGACAAAAAACAAAATGAACATCTGTAAATAGAAGAAAAAGAACCTGTGTCAAAAATCACCTTACTCCTACTCTTTACCCTTGTGAACAAATCAAACTCGAACCTTCAGAAACTCCAAGAAGCCCTCGATTTAATTCAAACAACGAAGTCAAAACTCATCCGAATCTAAGAATATCTTCTCCGAAAATTCTTATGCAAAAACCTCAATCCTCACCTATTACAGAAAATCAATCAAGTCTCACAACTCGAAAACACCCTCTCGCAAATATCAATACCGTCATCCCACCCAACTCCTGAAAATCCGAAACCAAATAAATTCGAAATTAACATGCCTTTAGAAAATCCAAGAAGCCCTCTACTCAATCCAAACAAGCAAGTCAGAAGTCATCACAATCCAAGAATATCTTCTCCGAAAATCCTTATGCAAAACCTCAATCCACACCTATCGCAGAAAATAAACCAACTCTCTCTTCTCGAAAAAACCCTCTCGCAAATATCAATACCGTCATCTCATCCAATTCCCAAAAATCCGAAACCAACAACATTCGAAACCATCATGTTCACAATCCAAGAATATCTTCTCCGAAAATCCTTATGCAAAACCTCAATCCACACCTATCGCAGAAAATAAACCAACTCTCTCTTCTCGAAAAAACCCTCTCGCAAATATCAATACCGTCATCTCATCCAATTCCCAAAAATCCGAAACCAACAACATTCGAAACCATCATGTTCTACCTAGGAATCATGCAAATCATTATCTTCACAATCGTAATATTCGACAAAACCACCCAGATCGTAAAATCTTACAGAAGATCCCAAATCAAGCAACATCCGAGAAGAAGAGATCAAAACAATCGAAAAATTCGCTTCGTAAAGCCTACCAACCCAAATCCTCAATACCAAAATAATTCTGCAATAATCAATCAAACCCAGCTCATCGAATGTCAACCTAAACCAATCAACCAAGACAGCGTCCCAGATCCAAGTCATAAACACTAATCACAACATGATTCGACTGACTTTAGCGAACTTCATCTTGTGTATGTAAATAAAAACTCACTAACAGTATTGATTTATGTTTAATATCGTATCTCATCTGGCACTCTATGGCCTTACAATCTAATCGTTATCATAATCATATCCTATTTAATCTTAATATTATTTCATCTTCAATCTTAATCATATCTCATCTTTAATCATAATCATATCTCATCTTTAATCATAATCATATAATCATATTTCATCTTTAATATCGGAGTTGAGTTTCATCAGTGACTTTTGGGTGAGTTTGAGGCCTCACACTGACTCTCAATCCATGGCGTCTTTTGTCTAGCGCATTTGACCGGTTACGCCTTTCTCACCGCCATTCGGATATTCGGTACTCGGTGTGAGATCCGGGTTGTTGTACCAAACTGCTCGCTAGGAAAACTAAAAAAACTTTCCCTCAGTACTCGGTGTGGGATCCAGGTTGTGTACTTCGGAGAATATAAAAGTATGGAAATGCCTAGACGTTCAACCAAGTTCCAAAAACGGTTTACTTGATTTCCCGAATAGTGAAAAGAAAAGGAAGCGATTAAATATGGGCGCGGAAATTCTTAATATATCTATCTACTATCTGCTCGCTCTCCCGTCAGATTTCCGGCACAATTTGGCAGCCCTGATCTGATCCTTAGTAGGTCCTTTCGAGTATGAACCATTCACCGGTTAGTTCACATCTCGCCTACTGTTTGGTGTACTCGATGCTCGGTGTGGGATCCGGGTTGTGTATCGAGTCCCGCCTAGCAATAAAAAAAATTCGTTCGATACTCGGTGTGGTATCCGTGTTTTTGTATCGAACGGCTCAGCGTTACCAGTCCCTTGGCTGATAACATCCTGAACACGACAGTCCGTAGCTGTCCTTTTCCGTTACTATTTTGATCTTTAAATTAATTACTTTCAGTTAATCGTTTATTACGTTTAAAATTATTTTAACTGACTTGGTGATCACGTCTTATTTCAAACAATTTTAATCCGGTAATTTCCAGTTTTCCAATTTTTTACGAACTCTTAAAGGACCCGCAATTTGTGGTTTCCACTTTCCTAATCACTTTAACCCTCGTGATTTCCACCTTTTCCCTGTTTTTATTATTTTTATTTTATTTATTTATCTATTTTTTATATTTTTATTACTACTTCTACGGTTTTTTGGATGATATTTACACGATGATTCCATTGATTTATAAAACCTACCCATAATTTTATTTTTATTTATAGTTTCCTGTTTCTTTGATTTCTGCTTTACAAATATTGGTAATTTTATCCCCACTTTCCTGTTGAGTCGTTTCACTTTTGAAATTTTATGTATCTTATAATTGATATTTTCCTCTCTTATTACAATGCTCGTCATTCATGGGCTTTTTAAACTGGTATTTTGTTACTTCGTATTTTCATCAAATTTAACATTCTCTATTTTTCCTCATCCCGACATTTTTTATCAAATATGCTCATGTATTTTCTGAGGTTATCTGTTATTGTTTTATCTGTTATGATTTTGTTATGCTTTTTTGCAAGTTTCTTTCATATTATACTTTATATCCTTCTTCGTTTATTTATGACGATAAAATCTAACGTTCGTGGATCTCCAGTAACTATTGTTTATTTCGTGAAATTTTCTACTTTTCTCCTATTGATTTTTCTCCATATTTTTCCAGCAATCTTGACGGTGTTCCTGTCCCTTATATCACTCACATTCTGGTTTCTCTTAAGCAAATTTATGTTCTACCGTTTCTAAAATTTTTCATACTCTGTATTTCTATTTCCCATGTAGACAAATCGATCGTTTTCTAAAGTTTCTGTCAGTGTTTTCCAGTTGTTATCTGTCTGCATTTTTGTGAAATTCCATCCAAACATTTATTGTTTTTAATCGTTATTTGTTTCCATCTGGAATTGTCATTCATGTTGAGTTGAGTGTGCTCTTGCGAATATTTGTAATTTCTTAATTTTCTTTGACATTTGTTTTTCGTTGTAAAATAATCATTAGATCTCAGCTTCAAATGATCAAATAAAGTTTTCGATTATTATTTCGCACTGGTCTCTTCTTTCTGTATTTCTTTCATTCGTTAGTTTGCTTTCCATGTGGATAAGTTGGTCGTTTTTCATAGTTTTTGTTTTATTTCCTTCTATTTATTTCCTCCTGAAATTCTCTGAAATGTCATCCCGACGTTTCCTTACTTGTTATTGTTTCTAACAGAAATTTGTATATTGTTCTCTTTGTTCATTGCTGAGTCCCCATATTTATACTTGTTGAGTCATTTGTTTCATTTCGTTTTGTAGACAAATCCATCTCTTTTCTTATTGTCTCCAGATTTGTATGTGGTGTCTAATCATTTATTTCATTGCACTGTTTTTCTTATTTTGTAGTCAATTTTATCGTTTTCCATCGTTTGCTATTACGCTCTATTTTTGGCAAAATGTTGTCCCGACATTTTCTGTTTAATAACTCGATTTTCGCATCTTGTATCCTCTGGTCACTTTCTGTTGTTTCTTAACTTTATTGTTTTGATTCTTCCCATTAAAGAAGCTGAGCCCCAAATTTGTACTTGGTGGGTTAGTCATTTGTTTCCTTAACATATTTTCTCATTTTTTAGTCGAGTTGGTCGTTTTTCATCGTTCTTTATCAGGTTTCATTTACTGTCATCTGTTTCCATTCTTGTTCATCTGTCATCTGTTTATCTGTCAGTTTCGTTTTTTCTTTTGCAAAACAATCATTTAGTCTGCTCTTTTGCAAAAACAATCATTTAATCCCGGCTGAGCCCCCAAATTTGTATGGTGGGTTTCTGGGTGGTGATATTTGAAACTATATGGTTGTTACCAAGACAACCCCATAGAAATATTCTTTCACTTACCACTCGGCACCCGTTGCTAAGCAACATTGGAACTGTGTTCGAGTGGGTAGATCGTCCGCAAAAAGTGAGCGTTATTACTAATGCTATAATTGACCGAACGATCTGTGGGTCCAACGAGCTGCCGATAGAAGACCTGTGCTCACTTTCGATTCTTAGGTCCCATTATTCTTCTATCTTTTTCAAAGGTTCACCTATATCCTCGTATCATTCATTGCTATGTCCATTCCCATAGTCCTTCTTATCGTCGTCCGTGTTGATGATTATTCTATGGTATGTACACCCCTTTATTATGGTAAATATTCACACAGTATATATTTTACCCTTATCCCTATTATAACTACAATGTTCCCTATTATTATTACTAGCATTATCATTGTTACTATTATAGGTATTACCTTTATTAATTGTCAACTACTATTACATTTATTATTATTCTAATTACTATAATTGCCCTTACATTCATTATTATTACTACTATTATTATTATCATAATTATTATCATTAATATTACAAGTACCATGATTATTATTATTATTATTATTATTATTATTATTATTATTATTATTATTATTATTATTATTATTATTATTATTATTATTATTATTATTATTATAAATTATTATTATTATTATTATTATTATTATTATTATTATTATTATTATTATTATTATTATTATTATTATTATTATTATTATTATTATTATTATTATTATTATTATTATTATTATTATCAATATTATTAACCAATTTTTGTGTAGGGATTCGTCCTTATTCCTCAGCTTTAAGAAATATTTTTGTTATATAAAAATTTAGCCGTAATCCATTTGTATTTTTCTGGTTTTCGATAAAGTATTTTTGTTGATTCGAAAAATTTTAGCAGCATCTCACCCTTATTTTTCAGTTTTTTCCTTATTCTATAGTTTTCGATAAAGTATTTCATTGACTCGGAAAATTTGAGCAGCGTTCCGCCCTTATTTTACGCGTTCCATTTTTATTTTACTATCTTTGTTAAGTATGGGAATTAATTCGGAAAATTTGAGCAGCATTCTGCCCTTATTTTACAGTCTCATAATAAATGTTTTAACTATTTCCGAAAATTTGCGCAGCGTTCTGCCCATATTTACCGTTTCAATTCAACATATTTTATTTACTTCTTTAAAACATTATTTTTCATGATTTTAGTCGTTCGGATTAATCTTTTTCCGATGGCTATTCATTTTAACTGTTGCAACGATTTCGCTATTTTCCCCGCCACCCTTTCCCTCTCTTTGTCCTTAAGTTCTAGGTATGTTCATGTTATATTTAATGAGTGCCCACTGGACTACTCGATGTTATTGATTTTTAGCCGAATGTTATTAGTGATTTTTAGGTCTATTTTTCAGGAAACGTATGATGAAGGAGCAGCCACAAGACTCCTTACCTTCCAATTTTCCTTATATACGGATAATATTGACGTTCCAGCTCCTGCGTTCTCACGCCGGAGCCTTCACGGGCACGAACTATTGGCGATTATACACGCACTTACACAGTTCGAAAGATTATGTGTAATTTTAATTGCTTGCATTTTGTTTTTAGCTGTGGGCCACAAAAAAAATAATTAAAAAAAAATTAAATGTTACCATCTAAATTCGATAAAAGTTTCGAGGCGTAATCGTATATTCTTCATATAAATTCTACATTCATATCATAAAATTCCATAAAGATTCTCCAAATAAACTCTTCATTTCATATCATAAAATTCCATATTTGTAGGCAATTGAAAAATTATACAGGAAAGTAAATACCACAAATCGACAACGGTAATTTAAAATCAATCTGACCAACTACAGCTAACAGTAGAATTAAATTTTTCTCTCTGCATGCAGCCTGTCAATTTTGGTCTGATCTTGTCTGGTCAATTTGGCTGTACACAGTCTGTCAATTTGGTTGGAATTTGGTTGTCAATTTGTGCTGAAAATTTGTGAAAACACATCAGTATATATACCTATAATTTGGCCTTAACCTTGCGTGCTAATTTTATTGCGATTAAACAAAATTCAACCTTGAAATTATTTGTGTTATCTAAATTAAATTTTTATTAATTTCTTAATTTAAATTGGTAATTTATTTTTAACATTTTTAATTAAATTTATTCAGCCAAAAATATTTTATTTTTATTCATTTAATTCATTAATTTTTACTTTTATATAAATGGTCATTTTACGGTCAAATTTTCTTGTTATTATGTTCTTTTTTATGTAGATTTCGTGCGGTTCTTGGTGCATTTAGTATTTACTTTATTTTACTTTTATGTTTTTGATTTTATATTTATTTATATTCTCTCAGATTTTAAAATGTTTAGTTGGTGTTGTATGTTATATTTTAAGTTATCTTGGCGCTGGGTTTTCGTGCTGTATTACTGATGCATTTAAACAATTCTCAAGGCAATTTGTGTTCTGGCCCAACACGAGTAATAGCCCGATTCCCCACTCACTCGTCTCCCCGGTGCAGGCAGGCGATGTGGGACGCGGTATTTTCTATCTCCCCGGTACGCGAAACCCGAGCTGGCACACAAAGAGTCACCGACGATGTCGATCTTTCATATGTGGCTATCAAGAGATATCCAGGACGAAACCCGGCTAGGGAGATGCGAGGTCAGGCCGAATACTTACTGGCTCGCCTCGAGATACATGAAGCCGAGACGAACCGACAAGTGGAGCAGGCCAAGCGGCATCTGCAGAGGATCAATGCGGAAATCGCGGCGGGCAGGATATCCAGCACTGACGGGTATGCCCCGCGATATAACGTTTCGTACGAGTTGGATGACCCCAAGCTCCAGAAACAAATGACGGATATGGATGTGGTAATCCCACGCCGCATTCTGCCGAGAGAAATGCGGTATGAGAACTCACCGAAATTTATGCGGTATGCGAACTCACCGAAATTTATCGGGAACATCTGTACACCAGAGAGCGATATGCTATAAAGAGAAAGTAGAGACTTCGTAGATAATCATTAAGCTCATAATTTAAGCAAAAAATTATTTTTTTTGTTTGTTTGGAATAAATCTTGTTACTTTTACGTTTCGGTCTTCCGTTATTTAACTTATGGAAATAAATCTTGAGTTCGCCGCCTAGATCAGTTTGGATACTAACCGCACATCAGCTCTATCTGTAAATCAAAGGGGAGCAGTAGATACCCTATGACGACCTAATAATAAACAATATGATAATAAATACCCTACAACTGTGGAAATCGGTATGAATAAAGTTTATTATTTATAGAAATGGAATGACGTCAATTTCCCCTATTGCAACGAGAACTAGACAAGGCCCATGCTGCCAACCGGAATCTACAGCAACAGCTTCTACAGATTACTCGGGAGATCCAGCAGGTCAAAGGGACTTGGATCGAACCGAAGAGGATGAAAACCATTTATCAAAAGATGGAGGTGGCACAACAAGGAATGGGCTGGTGAACGGCATCTTACGCAAAACCTGAGGACACAAATCACGGACCTAGAAACAGCACTGTCGGTGTGTCAAGAATGGACCGCAGTAACTTATCCATTAGTGTTCGCCCCGGCACAGCTAGCTTATCGACACATGAGATCTCCATCCACCCTCAAAGACAAGCCCAATAAACACCGACAAGGAAGAGCTGAGCGCGCAAAACGACGAGCGGCTCAAGTTCAAGGTGTGCAATCTCAAGCATAGACAATCACCTGGAAATGTTTTATAAATGTTTTGAAAAGATGTTCGTAGTGTTATTATGTCTAAACCGAGTATAAGATTTCCAACCTATAAATAAGAGATAACTACGAAAGGTGAACATATTTCAACAGGGGACCAAAGGAAGGAAATCGCACATAGGCCTTCTAACGGCAGTGCGTTGAACCCAGTTGAGATCGGGCCAGAGCAGTTCCAACGTGGCGCTCACCTTTGGCGATCTCAACGCCGATGGTTACATTACCAACGTTGTTTAGCAACGGGTAACCATTGGGGCCCAGAAAACATTTACATCTGGGGTTAGGTCAGGACGAAACCATAAACCCCACAGAAGCTCCTATATGGCGCTCACCTTTGGCGATCCTATAACCAGTGGTTGCATTACCAACGTTGCTTGGCAACGGGTAACCATTGGGGACAAGACAATAATTTTCATCTGAGGTCAAGGACACTGACACCATAAACCCCAAACAAACACGCATTTTGTCGTTGATTCGAAGGAGCAACGCTCTTTTGTTTGATTTGATTTCAGTTAAAGTTGGATTCAACAGCTTGATTCAAAACAGACTGCAAATTTTCCGGCAAAGATTTTGCGGCGCGGACTTCACGATGGATCATGCAGTGAGTTTTCATCATATTTGGATTTTTTGAAGAACGAGGGTAACAAATCCTTTTTGATTTCCTCGCATCGAAGGACACCCATCGGTATACACACTTCAACTTGAAAAGCAAAACACTTCGCTGTATTACTTAAGTGGATTATATTTCATAATTTTTAATATTGATTTATTCTATTTATTAAGAAGTTTTCCATCTTTTTTTGTATGTAACTATAAAACAAGATTAGTTTTAAATTTAACAATGACCGATTGAAACTGTCAAAATTAATTTCAATATATTACATAAATTCTCATTGCCGACTGTTAGAAGTTACTAAAACATCTTAAAAACAAACAAACATTTAGATTTTTACATATTTGAATAAGATAAAATCAGCGGAAATGTCTGAAAAAACATTAAAAATGGCGATTTCTCGGTAACAGCGTATATTAAATGTATATTTAAAGAAAATCATAATTAATATGCTGAAAAGTTGTTCACGTTATAACTTTTTAGCAGCAAATGCTTATCTTATCCTTTACTTGTTTATCCAAGAAACATAATATAAGGTGAAATATTATATATAATTATTTTAAGAAAATAAATTGTTTAAGAAATCGATATTAATAAATTCATTTTGTAATAACAATTCTTATGATATAATGGAGACAACCCCAAAATTGATTATTACTATTATTATGTCCAGTAAATTACATTTTACAAATTAAATGTGGATGTTAAAGCAATTTAGTTTATCTTTTTACTCAAGGATTCTCAATAAAGTGCTACGTCTGTGAGGACTGTCTCCCCCCAATCAACGAAATGAGATTTAAAACCCAATCTAATTGTAAAAGTTGTGAGATCTTTACTGGCCCTTCCACAATGATTCGGAGGTGCAATGGCGGCAGTTGCGTGACAAACAAGATTGGATTGTTGAAAGCTACCTGTTGTTACAAAGATTTATGCAATATTGCTTACAGATTATTTACATCGAATTATCTCGTTCTTGGTGCCGTTCTATTAGTTTTAGAATTACATTTATTAATTATATGATTTAAATTTGGTTATTTTTAGATTAAAATAAATGAAAACTCAAATTTGTATTGTATGAAGCTTCCTTGTGGTAAATACGTAGTATAAAATAGGCATTGAAAACAGACCAAAGGCAAACGTATAGCCAAATTATTCCAGAAATTTCGCGCATCCCTCATTTATAAAGTTTCATATATCATCCTCTATTTGAAAGGAAGATACAATTAGCCAGTTAAAACTAAATTCAGATTATAAATTTTATGAGAAAACTGATTATGTTATCTCATCTATTTTTCCACGTGGCTCGGAATTTCTACATACTTAATAAATAATTCATTTATTTTTATTTTTTGAATATTATTTAAGGGGACTTCACACTGATTTTATATTAACATATTTGTATTCTTCTACTCATTAGCTATCCGTACATATCTGTTTCCCCAGAAATATGTCTATTTTTCAATTTTTTAATAAGTTTTTGTATGTTGTCATTAACGGAACTCTTACACGCATTATACACCAAGGGACATTCAGTTCAAAAAAAAAATTTTTCTTCAAAAAGTAAGAGCGAAAACGTGGGAAAACGAGTCATAATTTATACATATCATAGATAATGTGTCACTGCGTGTTTGCATTAATGCGACTGAACAAAACTTGACAATTGTATAATCTATATTTTCTAATTAAAATAATTTTATATAATTTCAAAAATTTTATAATTAATGCCAAATTAAAAATTCCATCATACGTCAGAACTCAATATTTCTAGATCATTAAAAAAAAACAAAATTAACCAAACTTAATTTTTAACACGAATAAACAAGCTTTGGAAAGCTTATTATGTCATCGTAAAATCATATAAAATGCTATAATTGAAGTTGGTTCGTAACTAATTTTGCCAACAGACACCCTAAGTGAACAAATCCTTATTTAACTCTAGTCAGTATGATGAACGTCATGTAATACATTAAATGAAGCTGACAATCCTCAAAATTGATAACAATAAAGTCTTTAGAAAATGTTGACTAGCACATAATACAATGCATATATTCACATTACGATAAGAGGTCCCCACGAGCATAAGTGAAGCATTAGCGAAATTTTCTCCTGGTGCCACAGGAGGTCGTCTCTTTTCAAAGGTTATATTTACATTAAAATTAGAGAAATTCAAGAAAAATTCAATCTGACCATTGACAACTGCCCTTCAAGCAAAATGTCAAGCGACCTCATATTTATTTGTTAATTTTTATGCCTATTTCAAATATTTAAGTAAACCTTTATTAAAATTTGACAACTGACATATCATCAATATGCACGAAATAAACTCGCCAAGACCGGCAATCCTATCACAACTGCTATTGGAACTTTGAATTCACTTCCGGTGTTGCAGAGATTTGTAGAGCAGCAAATATTGGTTGCTCCAATATATGACGTGATCGTATTACAAGTTATAGAGGCGCACGTTTTTGTGACGATATTCAGAGCTGACGTCGTTGTCGTGCATGATGAACAATTGGTGGCAGTCAAGGCACTTGAAATGACAAACGGATTTGAACATCCAACGCAAGCATAACAATTAATCAATTGAGTATGACCAAGTTGAAGATCTGAACATATTCCCAGTTAAAAAGTGAGTTATAACCATTTAAAGCTTACCAGTTATTGCAATCACAAAAAACAACAGCAACTTTGAAATCATATTTATGTTAATAATATTTTGTGATTGTGTTTTATAAAGCTAAAAATTACAAACAAATAAAAAATGTTTCTTCTCATTCAACTCTGACAAAGAACAATTCCATTAAATAAATATTTATCATTCAATGACTCATGCTTACAGTTTCCAATGGGTACGCTTCCCCATCGCATTTCCCAGCGTTTCCAGGTTGTTCTTTATATTTATGTTAATAAATATTTTGTGAGTGTGTTTTAAAAAAAGATAAAAATTACAAACAAATAAAAAAATTTCTTATTACTCAACTCTTACCATTTTATGAGTTCTATGTTTTCAGTTTCCAATAACTACGTTTCCAAATCGCGGTACCGGGCGTTTCCAGGCCGTTTTCCTTGTTTCTTTTTCATCCCCTTCCAATTACAGGTAGTCCCCGACTTACGACCGAGATAGGTTAATAGTCATCGGTCGTAAGTCGATTAAGTCGTAAGTCGAGTTTCATCATGAATAACTAAAGAAAAATATTAGATACTGTACTACTAACTTTTAGGATCAGGAGAAATGAAACTAACGAAAATTCATATAATGAAAACTTTATTAAAATTTATAAAATGAAATAATAACCCAAAAATATATATTAAATGTGTACTAATAACGAAACTATTTTAATCATTTTCTATGAAAAAATTGAAAAAAAATTGGTCGTAAGTGCGGATGGTCGTAAGTCGAGCGGTCGTAAGTCGGGGACTACCTATATTACAATAGTCATATCAAACATATCATATTATTCATTTCTAAAAAACATATTATTCAAACATATTATTCATTTCTAACATAAAAATTCTTAACTTTGAAACTTTATATTTGTAAGGAAAATATTTATATATTTAATTAATTTATTAATCATAATTTATATATTTCTCTCGTTTAACGAAAATTCTTTTTAATAAATTTCGCTATATCATAATTTCAAAATTAAACCAAATGCAATTTCGATTTACGAACAACTCTGCGTGCTCACTTTGTTCCACGTCAATTAATAAAATGTAAAGGAAAATAGAATTTTTGAGAGAGTTTTTTGAGTCAGTTTGAGAGTGTTTTTTGCTCAACCAGCTTCGCCTTATATATCACAATTGTTCGTGTGTGTGTTTTGATACGGTAAAACAAGCAATTTTCCAGAATATTCCAAAATAGGCGTATAAGAAGCCCTCTAAGAGTGGGGGGGGGTTAGGATGGTCATTTGGATTGGGCCGCATGTTGGGCAAAAACTGATAAAGCCCATTTTTTGTTTAACCAGCACGATAACGCCTGTGTGGTTTTGAGCAGAAAATTTAAAATTAGATAAAAATGGAAATTTAAAGAAAAAGAAAATAAATAAAAATTTAATAAAAATTTTGAGATATAAAAATGTAAAAATTTAAATCGAAAAGAATAAATTTTTTTATAATTTTGGAATATTCTAGAAATTCCTTGTTTTACTGCATCAAAACACACACAAAAACAATCATGATATATAAGGCGGTGCTGGTCGAGCAAAAGTCAGTCATTTTTATCTTTTTAACTCTCTCAAAACTTATTGAAGCAAAGTAATTTTTATTTGTATTGAATTATGTTTATTTTTGAATATGAACTAGTTATTGATGATATTTTTTTTAAAATTTTTTTATCATGAAGCTTTAAAGAAATGTTTTATGATCGATGACTTTCGACTTAACTCGGTTATTGTTGAACCTCCATCATAAAAGAATTTAATCTTAAAGCGTGTTATTCAAATTGTGTCCTACAAAAGTATAGTAAACATGCACACAAGAAAGAAAAATCAAATCGTTTTCTTTTCGGTACCCCGGATCGAACCGGTTGTTAGTGGGGGAAGCCGCGGCGAAGGCAGTAGCCAGGTCCGTCCAATATTCTCCCCTTCCTAAATCCTATCGCCCAACCCTCGAAAGAGCAGAGTTGAGGTCCTGGGAAAGGGTAAATATAAAGTTTAATAATACAATAAAAGAAAAATATGTAGACCATTATCTAGAAGAATTAGAAAGAATTTTTTGTTAATTGACAAATTATATTCCGTTACGAGAAGTTATTATATAATTTATATACACTATGCTTCGAGACTAACCACAATAGAAAGTTTAATCGGCCGTATATCAGATTTTTGTAACATCATCGTTCGTAACTAATTTACGTTCTAAACATAAAAGTCAAAATTGATTCCGAACATAACTCCACAAATTTCACGTTATTCCATTTCTTAGATTTCACTATTTCGTTAGAGAAAATTTTCGGTCAGTTCATAAAACCAAATCCACTACCCTATAACTCACAAGATAACTGTTGACGTGACTATTATGCATTTAAATTTATTATTATTACTAAAAATTTCATTATTAATTTCATTATTATTGTTATTATTACTATTGTTAACATTATTATTTTTATGTTATTGTTGTTGTTATCAATATTAGCATCTTCATATTATTATTATCATTAATATTATTATTATTATTGTTGGGCCAGAACGTAAACGGCCTTCAAAAATGTTTAAATGGATCAGAAACACACACGCAAAAATAACACGCAATTTAAATAAACCTACTGAAACATCAAGTAAACCATATAAAATCTGAGAAATAAAAGAATTAAATATAAATTAATAAACACAAAAATAAATTAAAATATTAACAAAAGGCACCAAGATCCGCACGATACCTACACAAATACAACAAGAAAACACAACAAATTCGACGAAATTGAAAAAATCAATTAAAGTTCATTAAAGTGAAATTTAAATCGAAAAATTTGAATTAGCAATAATCCAATAAAAATTATAAATAAAAAATTATAAAAATAAATCGAAAAATAATAAAAATAAATAATAGAATTTGCTAGAAAAGAACAAGGTCGAATTTTGTTTTACTACATCAAATTTCACACACCAAAAAATTAGGTATATATACTGATCCATTTTCACATTTAACTTAACCATTTTTCAAACTGATTAAAACCATTTTTGAAAACTTACCATTTTCAAACAGTTTTCGAAGCAAACTAGTTTAACTATTTTGAAATTTATTTAAGCTAATTTTGAAAAACTATCCGAAGATTATTCATTTTAGGTGAGAAATATTTTGGTTGGAACCCTCTTTCCACGTCACGTCCATAGCATCTCTATAGAGCTCTGCTTGGCGGCGACGTGGGGAGAGAGGCATTTATGTTATGTTATGTTATTTTATGCTATGATGTTTTTCAATAGAAGAAACGAGAAATAAGGAAGAAGTCTCTGGCGGCTTCCTCGTTTCTCAATTCTGTAAAATCGACCTAAAATTATATTACATACGGCTTAAAATCACCACACCGAGTAGTCCAGTGGGCACTCAGTAAATATAATATGAACACAAAATGCGCCTAAGGTCTATTAAAGGGAAAGGGTACGGGGATAAATAAATTAAAATCGTTGATATAACTAATTGAAACCTATAATGTGTAATAAACTAATCATTGGTATACTAAATTAACGGTAAAAATTAATTCAATAAATAATTTATTAACTCGATTAGATTAAATGATTGATTAATAATTAAAGACAAATAACTTCTGAATTAAATTGAATTTGTTTCACTTTTAAGGAAAGCCAAAGGAATTTTACATAAATATACCCACTTTATGGTTAAATAATTGAAACAATTAAAGTTAACGTAGTTATAGATTAGAATCAAAGTTTTCATATATTAGCTTATTGGTTAAATAGTTCCTCGGTTAATAAAATACATTAATTGAATTAAAAATCGATGCCGATCAACCAAGTCATTCATTAAAGTTAAACGATTCGAATAAAAGTAAAATAGTTCCCTTAGTAAAGATCAAACTAGATTCATGAAGTTACTAGTATGATGTTAATGTTAAAATGGTTTCGTAGAATTAAAATCAAGGTAGAATAAATTAGCAATGATGTTAATATTAAGATAGGTTCACGGAATTAAAATAAAGGTTCAATAAATTAGTTGAAGCAATGATATTAATATAGTTTTATAGAGTTGAAGTAAAGATTGAATGAAATAGCGTAATAAAAGATATGCGAAAACTGAGTAACGAAACCGAACTAAGTTAATTCAATCATCCCCAAACCCAAACCGAAATGATTTATAAGTTTATGATAAGGTTTTCTAAAAAATGAAGCAAGTTCGGAGACAAAAGATAAGATATATGGATTACCGTTTAAATTAAATTAACATCATTATAAAAATCAACGTTTTAAAAATGAGAAAAACTTTTATTTTAAAAACATACAAATCGTTAACTCACAAAATTGTCGAATGCATAAAAATCCATAAGAGAAAATATTCCACTGGCATAAAGTCCGTCAAGATTTCGAACGTATTGTACTGATTCCCTTAAAAAATGGCGTTAAGATATTCAAATTAATTTGCAGAATAACTTACCCGAATAGATTTCCGACGAATTCGCCAATCGATAATTCTAAAATGAAATATTGTAAATCACCGGATGCAACTATATAATCTTACTTCCTTTCAACCGTTCAAATCGCGACATCCGCCGGAAGTACACCACACATACGTCGACGCTTCAGCGAATCGGCATCCGCTCTCGCCTTCCGCAGATCATTTGGTTATAACTTTTGGTAAACAAAATTGACGTCGATATTGGATTTAGAAAATCCATGAATCTATAACATAGGATGTGACGATAAAAGTTGCTAGGTTTAATGATTAAATGTTATATTGGAAAATCTAAAAATAAAAATTTAAGTGAACGAATAAAATAGAATATAGGTACCAAATCTTTGAAATCCCCACTTACATTCGACGCTACCCCCATCGACATAGACGCTATCCTTAAAATCAACTCGACAATTTCTTGACATCATCTTGCTTAATTAAATAAAAGGAGTTGATCAATAGGCTTACCACATGACCCCACGTACATGTAATCTCACCAACATAGTTCGCCCGTTTCGAAAGCAGTCCAATCAGATAGAAAGCCACTAGAACTCAACAAGATTAAATCAGATGACCCACTCGACAGTGACCTAAGCCATATTTGTTTAACAATTTAACATGATAAAGTTAATAGAGATAATAATAGAGCGTTTTAGATATGCCACACGAACAAAACGTCAGACGAAGCATAGGAAAGCAGAGTCAGTCAACAACTCAACCGACCACGATGTCAGCAGATCCAATACATCAATCATGGCAGTATCCGACTGCTTGGAGAATATTAGATGTAGAGAAGGAACCCTGCGATATCCCAGGAAGACAATACCCAGCGGCAGAAACATACACAAACGCACAGGACCTCCTCACCCAGTGGGAAAGGGTGCAGGAGCAAGTAGATCTGCAGGTGGTTAAGGCGAGGATGTACCTTGCAAACGTGGTAGAAGACATCCTCGCCGGGCGGATCGCCATCGCCTATCCACCTCGCCCAGTCCGAGATACCCGAAGACCCTACACAGTGGAGGCTCTCCGACGAAGCCTGAAGCGATACTGTCCCGAGGAATGACTCAATACTGACAATTTATGTAGTGGATGGTTTAAAATATTAACAATTTGTGTGTTCTTTTGTTTTGTGTAATTGGAATTATTTGCAATTTTGTTTAAATGAAATAGATGATTCTTTAACTTGAGCAATAATAAATAAAAATGATCTATTTAATTACAGCGATGTCTTCCTTACGAATTTTGCAAACGGAACTGGACCACGCGAGACAAGCAAACTCAGCATTACTCGCCCAGATTATTCAAGTAACGCGAGAAATGCAACACATGAAAGCGACATGGACGGATCCCACAAAGACGAAAGCAATTTACCATCGACTCACAGCGGCCCAGAAAGGGTGGGAAGAAGAACGGCAACTCAACCGGAGTCTGCGCACGCAGATTCGGGAACTCGAAGTCGCCCTAGCGGTATGCCGAGAAGGTGAAGCGGTAACTTACCCGCTCATCTTTGCCCCAACCCAACTGCCGCAGACAACCACCAAGCCAGCAGAACAATCTATCACTACAACCAACAACCGTCGACCGGGACGTAAGGAACGTGCCCGACGTCGTGCAGCCCAACTCCAAAACCTCAAGCAGTAAATGATAATGTGTTTAGATCGAATAGAATAGTTTTAAACTTAGTTGAATTGTTGTTCTAATGTAACCGTATGCCAACGTCGCCAATTCGTTCCACAGTCAATTAAGAACTAATCCTGAATAGTTACGAGGGACAGAGCAAAGCGAGCATAGGTCTTCTATCGACAGCTCGTGAACCCGAGGGTTGTCCGAGCAACTATAGTACTAGCACATGGTACTCAATTTTTGCGGGCAATCCACCACTTGAACACATTACCAACGTTGCCTAGCAACGGGTGCCAAGTGGCGATCAGTATCATTTTGAATGGCGTTACTAGGGTCGCCAGGAGGATAAGCAAGATTGGAAACCCTGTAACCCACCATTATTATTAATGTTGTGAGCTTCGTCTTTTTATAATTATGGTTATTATTGCCAAAATTATCATTATTTTCACACTAGTATTACTATTGTCATCACCTATCATTATTATTATTGTTACTAAATTATTATTAATATTATTATTATTATAGACATTATTAGTATACTATTATTGTTGCCGTAATATCTATATAGCACCATTATTATTTACTACTTAGTATTACCTTTATCATACTTCCGACGTTATTAATATCAATGTTATTATTATTATTACAATTTATCGTCATTGCTATTATTAATGTTGGGCCAGAACACAAACGGCCTTGAGAAATGTTTAAATGGATCGGTAACACACATGCAAATATAACAAGCAAATTTAAAATAAAACCTATTGAAACACCAATTAAACCCTATCAAATATGAGAAAAAAGAGAATTAAATATAAAATAATAAACATAAAAATAAAATAAAAATAATAACAAAATGCAACAAGATCCGCACGATACAAACACAAATATAACACGAAAACCCTAAAAATTCGACAAAATTTGATAAATTAATAAAAGTTCATGAAAATGAAACTTAAATCAAAGAATTTGAATTAGTAATAATTCAATAAAAATTCTAAACGAAAAATTATTGAAATAAATTGAAAAATAATAAAAATAAAGAATAAAATATACTAGAAAATAACAAGGTCGAATTTTGTTTTACTACATCAAATTTAACACGCGAGGTTAGGGACTGAAAATAGGTATAAATACCGATTCATTTTCACATTAAATTTAACCGTTTTTCGAAACACCATTTTTGAACTAAAATTTTTGTGAATTTTGTTTAAAATCTTACTACGAAGCCTTACTTTTAGGTGAGAAATGCTTTATTTTGGAGCTCTCTCTCCACGTCACATCCTCGCAATCTCAACAGAGCTCTGCTTGGATGTCGGCGTGGGGGGAGAGGTATTTTATTTTGGTATGCAAATTTTATGAAATGTATGGAATGGAATGTAGGGTAACTTTGTATTTTATTTGTTAAATAAATTAATAAATATTTATAATATTAATAAATTGTTTTTATATGTTTAATAACTAAATAAATCTCTCGAAATTTTTCCGGCCCACAGCCAACACATATTGCAAGATAGTAAAATCTACATAGTACAGATTTGTGTAAGTGCGTGGAAAATCGCCAATGATATGTACCCGTGAAGACCCAGCGTGCGGAACGCAGGGGTTGTAACGTCAATATTAATCCATATAGAAGAAACGAGAAATAAGGAAGAAGTCTCTGGCTGCTTCCTCGTTTCTCATTTCTAAAAAAAATTATATTACATACGGCTCAAAATCATTACACCGAGTAGTCCAGTGGGCACTCATTAAATATAATATAAACACAATGTGCGCCTAAGGCTTATTAAAGGGTAGTGGTACGGGGAATAAATTAATTCATTGATTAAACTAAAGTGATTTGTCAATTAAAATAAATTAAATCATTGATTAAACTAAAGTAATTTGTCGATTAAAATGGATTAATTCATTGATTAAACGAAAGTAATTTATTGGTTAAAATTAAAGTAATTTGGGTAAAAGTAAAATAATTCTTTGATAAAAATCAAGTAAATCTTTGAGTATAAATAAAGTGAAACTTTGATTCATTGATTAAAAATTTAAAGAAATTTATAAAAATAAAGTAGTGCATTGATTAAAGTAATTTATCGACCAAACAAATTTTAAAGTAAAAATAAGTAATTCTTTGATTAAATTAATATAACTCCCTAATAAAAATTAAAGTAATTATTGATTAAAAAATAAAGCAACTCCTTGCTTAAAATTTGTGTAACGATTGATTAAAAAACCAAGTAATTTATTAATTAAATAATTCATGGATTTAAAAGTAAAGTAACTCATCGATTAGAAGTAAAATAATTCAATGATTGAAAGTAATGTATTCAAAATAAATTAATTTATTGATTAAATCAATTAGTTGATTAAAGGTAAAAAATAAATGAATTAATTCTGTTAATGAAAAGTAAGTACAAATCTATTATTCAAAAATTAAATTGACAATTCATCAAGACGAGATCATTGCTAAAAAATTCTAAATAATTAATATCATTATTGAGGAAAAAGGGAAAGGTGTTAACAGGAAATCGTTGATTAATAAAGAAAGTAATTCAATTGGCGATAACGTTTAATTTAAAAATTTTCTAAAATATCAGATAAAAAAAAACCAAACCTAGACCCAACAAATCAAGAATTAATACAAATTACGAAAAATCGACATGACTATAAAAATTTAAGATCGATTAAAATAACAATCGGAAAATTTATATTGACATCACATCAAATGTTAAATCACAGAAATGCTTACCGCCGACATTGAATAAAATAATCCAAATATCTCCGAGAAAACTGTGAATAAATAATAAATTCCCACACAGTAAAATTCCAAATACATGAGATTGCACAAGGGTGCGAGAAGGAATTCACTCGAAAACCCCGGTAGATGCAAGAATATTCCTTAAAAATATTGATAGAACGCATTCAAAGTAATTAACACAGTAACTTACCAGAATCGATTGAACTAAACTTCGGCGAATTTACCGATCGCGAATTTCTGAAAATGAAATGTAAATAATATAACTACAGGATGTAAACCTACCAAACTGAATTGTCTCCATTCAATTATCAATCAATTAATTTACCAACGACAAAATCAACCGGAAACCCTGTTGATCATAGACGTTGATTTTGAAATAAACCGTTCATTCAACGGAAACGCACCGCTGCCATTATAAACCGTCATCGATTTTCAGAAAGTGTCATCGCATTACGAGGGAATTTATTAACACCATCAAATTCGCGAATTCAAAGTACTTTTTACGTTAAATCTACAAATCATGATAAATAAGGATCTCACATAAGTTAGTCTATAACCAAAACTTAAACAGTTAATCAACCATTATCACCAGTAGTATCATGACCTTCAACTCCGATAGCAACTTCCCCAAAATTAAGCCAAATTACTAGTTCATTCTACCCTCTTCGATTTCGTCCTTTAAACACTTTACTGATTCAAAAATTAATTATGTACAATATAAATTTGATATTTAAATTATGATAGGTATTGTTTAATGTTAACCTGATGATATCACGTAGATTCCAGCGTGTTGATTGTCGTAAAAGAAATTTTCAAAATTGTTTGAAGGAGTTTAACCCGCAATTAACAACAATTACGCCAGTTCTTTGGAATTCCGAATAAGTAATCTCCTTTCGATAACCCTCCACTAAGAATTAATTCACCACGACGCCCCCAAAAATAACCAACGTCGCCCATATGACAAGTCACCCCATAAATTTCCAAACATCAAGCCGTGCAACCAGTTTGGATAAATTCAATTCTATTCCTTCGTACTTAATGGTTTATTCACAATATCATTTCAGAAGCAATCATGCCACTCGATTGGACTACCACCCAAATAGCTGGTGAACAGCATCTGAGGAAGAAACCACAGACCGCAACAATCTTCAACGAACCTCGACCACAGTGGTCATATCCCACCACTTGGCGGCTGTTGGGTTTCGAAACGGACCCTTGTGGACTCACCGGGCAGCAATATCCTGCCGCAGAGACATACGAGCATGCACGGAACCTCCTCACCCATTGGGAAAGGGTGCAGGAGCAGGTAGATCTCAACGTGATCAAAGCCCGGATGTACCTCGCGAACGTAGAGGAGGACATCCGCGTCGGGCGTATTGCGGAGGCTTATCCGCCTCGACCGGCCCGCGATACCCGACGGCCCTATCCGGTGGCTGCTCAAAGGAAAAGCCTAAAAAGACATTTCACCGAAGAGTCCTGATCCCTCGTCAGGCGGTACAAACAATAGTTGCAGTGTTAATGTTATAAATGATTTTAAATCCAAATGTCGTTTGCATTATTTCTCTCTGAATATAGATTCGTTTCCTAACTGTATTTATAATGATTAAATTATGATTTAATTAAGTCAAAAAAGAAATTTAAAGGTTCTCTTTTATTATAGCGATGTCGACCCTACAATTACTACAAACTGAATTAGATCGCGCAAGGAACGCAAATGCAGATCTCCTCAACCAAATCATTCAGATAACTCGGGAAATATAACAAGTAAAGGCAACCTGGTCAGATCCGACAAAAATGAAAGCTGTTTACCACAGACTCACGGCGGCACAGAAAGGTTGGGCAGAAGAGCGACAGCTTAACCAGAGCTTGCGCACCCAAATCAGAGGATTGGAAGTCGCCCTAGCGGTCTGTCGGGAGGGGGAAGCGGTAACATACCCGCTCATCTTCGCCCCGTCCCAGATGCCGCAGAAAAATACTCAATCAGCAGACCCGTCCGCCTCTCCAGCCAATATTCGTCGGCCGGGACGCAAGGAGCGTGCCCGACGTCGAGCAATACAACCCCCAAGCCTATCCCATTAACTCATGAATGCTATGTGTTTTTCGTTGATTTGAATAAAATAGTTGCATCTATAGTTAATTTATTCCCTAGATACGTTTGTATATAAGCATTATCGTAAATACTCGTATCACGTCGTCGAATTTTCGTCCTATCTCCCACAGTCAATAAAAATCTGATCTTGAACTCTTTACACAAGGGACAGAGCAAAGCGAGCAAAGGTCTTCTATCGACAGCTCGTGGACCCGAGGGTTGTCCGAGCAATTACAGTAATAGTAATAATGCTCACTTTTTGCGGGCAATCCACCCACTTGAACACATTTCCAACGTTGCCTAGCAACGGATGCCGAGTGGTAGCTAGAAAACATTTGTATGGCGTTACTGGGGCAACAATAAGACGATTTAAACAAATAACGAAACCCTCTGACCCACCACGTAGTTGAATTTTTAGTAGATTTTAGTGGCAGTTAGAATCATTTTGTATGGCGTTACTAGGGCAACCATTAAAATAAACAAATTACGAAAACCTGTAACCCACCATTAAAATTATTATTATTTCCGTACTAATAATAATAATAATATTATTATTATTATTATTATTATTATTATTATTATTATTGTTGGGCCAGAACGTAAACGGCCTTGAGGAATGTTTTAATGGATCAGTAACACACACGCAAATATAACATGCAAATTTAAATAAACCTATTAAACACCAATTAAACCCTATCAAATATGAGAAAAAAGAGAATTAAAACTATAAATTAATAAATAACAAGGTCGAATTTTGTTTTACTGCATCAAATTTAACATGCGAGGAAAATAGGTAGAAATACTGATCGATTTTCACATTAAATTTAACCGTTTTTCGAAACAAACCATTTTTAAAAACCATTTTGAAACCAATTTTGAAGTTGTGTTTAAAACCATATTTTGAAACTATTTGAAACCTTTTTAAACAATTTTCAGAAATTTACTTTTAGGTGAGAAATGTTTATTTTGGAGCCCTCTCTCCACGTCACATCCTTGCAACCTCGGTAGAGCTCTGCTTGGATGTCGGCGTGGGGGGAGAGGTAATTTTATTTTTATGCAATATTATGCTATTTTTTATTGTTATGGATTGACATTGGATGGTAATTATGTTTATTTGTTTATAATTAATAAATATTATTAATATTAATACATTGTTTTTATATATTTAAATAAACTAAAATTAATTCTGTCGAAATTTTTGCGGCCCACAGCCAACACATAACGCAAGAAAGCAAAATCTACATAGTACAGATTCATGTAAGTGCGTGGAAAATCGCCAATGATATGTACCCGTGAAGACTCAGCGTGCGGAACGCAGGGGTCGTAACGTCAATATTATCCCTATAGAAGAAACGAGAAATAAGGAAGAAGTCTCTGGCTGCTTCCTCGTTTCTCATTTCTTTAAAATCGACCTAAATTTATACTACACACGGCTCAAAATCATCACACCGAGTAGTCCAGTGGGCACTCAATAAATATAATATAAACACAATGTGCGCCTAAGGTCTATTAAAGGGAAAAGGTACGGGGATAAATTAAACTGAATCGTTGTTATAGCTAATTCCATGGTAATAAGTTAAAATAAATTGGACATAGCTTATTTCTAAAATAAATTAAAGTCATGTGGTAAAGCTTATTTGTTAACAGTAAATTAAATTAATAGCTCAAATTAATATTGGGTAAAACTTATTTTAAAGATAATTTAAGGGCATATTTTAAATGAAATTAGATAAAATTCAAGACTAAATTAAATCAGGTTTGAATAACATTAGCTGAAGCATATTGCTAATAAATCATCAGACATTAATAAATTCATGAATTCCAGGATTAAGTCAAGAGCCTAAGTAACTATCGATTGTAAGCACCGAAAAGTAAAATGTTTCATAGCTAGAGAGTTTAAAGTAATTTAGAAAAATATGCAATTAATTCCTTAAAAAATGAACAACGAATAAGATAAAATAATAGAATAAAACGAAGTATTAAATTTGTTAAGCAGTTGATCAAAAATATGCAATCAAAGATAAAGTTATTCATTAACCTATTAACCAAATTCATAAGTTGGTTCATTAATTATTATAGTTTCTTAGCAAGTAGCCCATTAATGAGATTAGAGTACTTCCTTTGTATAAAATTGGAACAATCAATTAAGTTAAATTAATCCGGAGTAAAAAGCCCAGTGAATATTAATTAAATTCAGCAGTTCCGAATAACAGAATGAAATAAATAACTTTTAAAGTACAGTGATCCAGAGACTAGGCGTAAAAATACTTCATAAATTGGACGCGGGATGAGCTGATTCCATTGATTAGACAATTAAAGGTAAAATTATAAAGATATTAACAATTCTCCAAAAACGTAGAAAATTTGCGTCATGAATAAAAATTAACCCACTGATCGAAAGTTAGCATTAAGAATAAATGAACAAATCAAAACTTTATAAATTACAAAAGTTAATCATAACATTTTACGAAACATAGATAGGGCTTACTGCCGATTGTCATAGATGTAAATTACAACAATTCCAAATAAATCCAAAGCGATAAATTCCATAGAATAGATGCAGGAGGGATAATCCGCCATAATTTCTACCGATTGCAAGTCAATGACGCTAAAAATTTTATAGATGAAAGTATTAAAGTGAATAAAATGTTGAATTACCCAAATCGATCCATTGTACGGCGACGAAGTCGGTTATCTTGAAATATTGTGAATCGAAATGATCTATAAGTAAGGTAAACCGGATGTGACATTAATAATGTAAGATGACATGTACCTGTAACGTTAGGCGATTAGACAGGAAAATGCGAGCCGCTCGATCATAGATTTCCGTTGACAGTGTAGATGACGCCAATCGCTAATAATTATAGAGGAAACGGATGCTCCGCGTTAATTGAAAGTGTCCGTGGATATCCGGTTTGGAAGATGTGAAATTTATTAAATTATAGTCGATCATACGCAACTGTGAATATTAAAATTAACTTAATTAATATTGCATACTAATGAAATTGAGGAATTTCGCCCTTGAATCAATCTTAACTTCAACCCTCACATAGACAGCACTCTTGAGTCGAGACCGAACAACCTTATATACCACGGATCCAAACTACCCGCGAACGAATAACCACTCTTAGTACCCAATAGATTTTTTAAAGGTTATACTTTTAAATAAATATTGATATTAAACTTTAACTTACTATTGATAAACGTCGATGCTGAGCAATCATAACTTCCAAAATGGATGATATCACTAACCTGATAAACGGCGACACCCAATAGATCGTAGAGTGCCGTTCGGTCGTAATACAATACTTAACCTCTTATAATTGGTGCCATCATTGAAGGAGAGTACCTAGGAGCATAACTTCCCCAAGGATTCAGAGAAGCCCAACCCATTAAATCTGCAGAAGATTGTAATAATAATTAGCACGCGATAAGTCTAACCTGTGATAGACCCAATGATAATAATAACCTGGTCGTTAGTGAGTCTGAGACCCAATCCGAGCGAATTATTTAGATAAACTGTTTTTCATCCCCATACGCCAGTAACTGATTTTAGTGTGTTTTTAGAATATGCCGATCGAATGGACTGATACCCGAGTGCCCGACGAACAATGCCGGAAGGAATCACACCCAAAAGCAGAAATATTCAATGAGATTCGACAACAGTGGCCGTATCCCACTACTTGGAGGATACTGGGCCTAAATAGCGACCCATGCGGACTCGCCGGACAACAATACCCGGCAGCGGAATCATATATCCACGCGCGAAACCTCCTCAACCAATGGGAGCGGGTGCAGGAGCAGGTGGACCTACAGGTGGTCAAGGCGAGGATGTATCTCGCCAACGTAGAAGAAGACATCCTCGCCGGGCGGATCGCAGAAGCCTACCCACCTCGCCCAGTCCGCGATACCCGACGCCCATACCCCGTGGTGCCTCCGAGAAAGAGCCGAAAGGAGTCGTTTCATGGAAAATAGCAATTCTAAAGAAACTCACGATAAAATACAAACTAGCTTTGATTTTTTTTTGTTGTTGAAAAGAAATGTTCGTTACCCTGTCTTTGCGTTTGATCGTGTGCCTGAGAATATCCGTCTTAATCGATATGTTTACGATAACTATAAAAATAAATTATATAAATTATTAGAGTCAAAGTTAACGAACCTATCCATTATAGCTATGACCACCAGTCAAATTTTGCAAGTGGAACTAGACGGTGTAAGGAACACAAATGCGGACCTCCTTCACCAAATACTCCAGATGACAAGAGAGGTCCAACAGATCAAAGCGACTTGGTCGGATCCGAAAAGAGTCAAAACGTTATATCATCGACTATCTGCAGCACAGAAAGGTTGGGCGGAAGAGCGACAGCTCAATCAGAGCCTGCGTACCCAAATACGAGGGTTAGAAGTCGCCCTAGCAGTTTGTCGGGAGGGGGAAGCGGTTACCTACCCGCTCATATTCGCCCCGTCCCAGATGGTGCAGAAGAATCCTCAACCAGTGGATCAGTCCACTACTCAACCAATTAATCGTCGGCCGGGACGCAAGGAGCGCGCCCGACGCCGAGCTGCACATCAATCCAAACCGTCCCATTAACTTTTGATAATTTCATATTTCTGTTTATTTCAATAAAGTAGTTGTACTTACAGTTAAAGTATTCCCTAAGGGTACTTACACGCCGACGTTGTTATGAGTACACGCCTCGCAGCTTTAGATCATCTCTCCACCTTCGAGCATGAATTCTTTTACACAAGGGACAGAGCAAAGTGAGCATAAGTCTTCTATCGACCGCTCGTGAACCCGAGGGTTGTCCGAGCAATTATAGTACTAGCAATAATACTCAATTTTTGCGGGCAATCCACCACTTGAACACATTACCAACGTTGCCTAGCAACGGGTGCCAAGTGGCGATTAGCATCATTTTGTATGGCGTTACTGGGGCAACCACCGGTTAATTCCAACAAACAAAAAATGAAACCCCGTAACCCACCATTATTATTATTTATATTACTATTATTATTATTTTTGCTAAAATATTATTATTATCCTTGGTATTAATAATACATCACTGACTATATAGTACTATTATCCCTAATAATCCGCTAATACTTCTACTATGTTTTGATATCATTATTATTATCATTTTATTATCCGTATCGCCAACATCTTTATTAATAAAATTTTTTTTATTATTATTATGATTATTATTATTATTACTATTATTATGTTATTATATTGATATCATTATTATTATTATCTATGTTATTAATATTATTATACCTGTCGTCGACTATATAGTAACATTACCACTAACCTAGCCCTATTATAATTAGTGTTAACATTATTATTACTATTGGTGGGTTACTGGGTACCGTTGTTTGTTTAAATCTTTCTATGGTTGCCCAGGTAACGCCATATAAATATTTCTTGCTACCACTCGACACCCGTTGCTGAGCAACGTTGGAACTGTGTTCGAGTGGGTGGATTGTCCGCAAAAAGTGAGCGTTATTACTAATGCTGTAATTGCTCGGACATTCTCACTGAGTTCAACGACCTGTCGTTAGAATACTTGTGCTCTCTTTATTTCATTCGGTCCCCTTTATGTCGTGAGTTTCATCGTTGGAGTTTATCATAATATAAAAGGAACTTGACAATGTTATATTTTAGAAATAAATCTAACTGTTGTATTGTAATGATGTATTTTGTGTGTTGATGGTGGTGTTATAGACACTTACCCAAACTTTTGAGCTCTGGATCAGTTGTTTTTCTTCTGCCCATCCCTTTTGGGCCGCGGTAAGCCTTTGATATAATGATCTGGCCTTCTTTGGGTCGACCCATGTGGCCTTGACTTGTTGGACCTCTCGGGTTAGTTGGATAACCTGATCGTTAAGATTCTTATTGGCTTGCCTTGCGTGGGTCAGTTCCGTTTGCAATATTTGCACGGGTTCCATTGCTGCAATAATGAACATTAAAGCTTTTATTAACTGATTTAAAATTCCCAAGCATACGGTTAATTTAAACACAAGTTACGAAAATTATATTAAGGAATCAAAAGAAAAATGAAACAATTCTCAAATGACAATTATCTATTTTATAAAATGATTCAAAATAAAACTAGGCGGTCGGTGCTTCATAAATCAGCGAGGTTTAGAATCCTCGAAAAATCTCTTTATCCCTTCCTCAGGATAGTAGTCCGGGATTATGAATACGGGCCGTTTCGTATTACGGACCGGCCTGGAGTTGGATTGCGTCATGAAGTGGTAGAACTCCACGATCCTACCATCGGAAATGTCCTCCTCGACGTTTGCCAGATAATTACTGGCCCAATCCACTAGGAAATTGGCCCGGCGTTGGCGGTCCTTGACTAGGATTTCTAAATCCATAACGGAAAATTTAAACTTTGTTAAATAATTTAATTAATAATATTTCCAAATTTCGTTTAAGTAATTAAAATTTTCTGAAATAATAAGAGTAATTCGACATCTCATTAAAGAATTTAAATGCTTATAATTTTTAACTTAGATAATTAAACTACCTAATAAGCTGTATACCTGATTTCAGCAGTCAGGGTTTGGGATCATAAAATTCATGACAATTAGGGTAAGTTAAGATCAATATTTATTACAAATTAAATTTTTTCGCCGCTGCATTTGGATTGTTTTATCTCATCTTAGGTATTGGACTGGATATAAAGATTTTCCTACGGCTTGCACCGGATAAAATCGTAAAATTATAATAAAAAAAAACTATAATTTACTTAAGGGCTGCCCATCTAATGTGAGGTCCTCTCTCACGATCCTGGCTGTGATATGTTTGTCCACCGAATTGTTTGGTAGCTTGTTCAATGAATTTTCTTGTAGATTATTCAACGAATTCATTTCTCCTTCCATTTGAAATTCAATTTGTCGTTGAATTGTCATTTAATATATAGCATTGAGGTGCCATTTACAGACTCGGCAGAGAATACGCACATCGGTCAGCAGTGAGCGTGTGTCGTAAAGGTCACCACTACGGGGATTTAGTATTGTCGGTGTGCGATTTATTTTGGCTTTCATTGATTGCTAATAGAATCGCCACGGGACTTGATTTTCCATTACTGCCGGAACCGCAGTGAAGTGCGCAAAATTTCTGTTGTGGATTGTCACGCCTGTCAGATTAACGATTGTACATGTTCCCGGTAGATATTAATAGGTCGGCTTCTCTTTACCTTCCCACTATTGGACCGCTGTGAATTTATAGTAGGTGTTAATTTCGTTTCGTTAATTTATTGATCTTATTTATTGAATTCCTCTAGCCTTACTCGGGGAAACGGACTATTCAGTCACCAGACCCTCTATTCGAATGAGAAATCTTCCGGGTTTATTATTAACGGTACAATTTTATTTTATTATTTATTGATCTTATTTACATATTTTCTTTTGAGTAGAATTCATGGGTACTAGTTGTCAACTGTCATGTCTTCGATTTATTTTATTCAGCCGGACTATTTTCCGATTTGTTATTATTAATGGTCTGATTTTATGTTTTTAATCTATCGATTTTTGCTTATTTAGTTCCTTTTAGAAAGTTATTCGTTGGGACCATTTGTGGTATTCCCGAAGATGGACGGAGTTCTGATTAATCCAATTCCTCTATGCTATTATTACATTCATCGGGAATTTATTTATTTATGATTACAAGCCTCTTTACGATGTGTCTTTAGAGGATTTTTCGAGAGTTGCATTTTCTAAAGGTAATTTTGGGCATACCTTAGCTCGGTGTTTCTTTGATTTTCTTTTTAATTGAGCTTGGGTATGGTTGTAATAAATTATCACGTCTCATCACCTATTCGTCACTATGGGGGAGTACTACGAATTTTTATTGTTGTTTACGTGCCCTTATGGTTTAAACTCGATTTGATTTAATATATTCACTTCTATAGTTTATATTAATTGCGCTATCCTATTGAATCCTACTATCACATCACACAGTTAGCCTATTCTACCCCTACGTGGGTAATGATTTGAGTCATTTCATATTTGCGTAAATGGTTTCACCTGTCCAGGCTATTTATAGTGATGGGAAAAAACTTTTTAATGATTACCCTATCGGTTTTGTTTGTAGACAAAAGAAAGCATTTTTGCTCGTATGTGTTTTAAGGACTTAACGACTGCTGGAGTTTGTAATTTATTTAGATTCATAACCCTAATTTACGATCATTAACACGTTCGTGGTAACCGCTCCATAATTATAACTATTTCAACTTCGCCTCTAAAACTTGAGAATTTACGGTCATATTAAACACCTAGTGATAGTTTGAATCTATAATGGATTTTAATAATTTTTAACAACGATTTCAATTTTTTTTTATTTTTATTCCCGTCACCTTTCCCCTGATTGACCTTAGGCGCATTATGTTCATATTATAGATAATGAGTGCCCACTGGACTACTCAGTGTGGTGATTTTGAGCCGTATGTAAGATAATTTAGGTCGAATTTAAAGAAAACGAGAGACGAGGAAGTAGCCAAAAGACCACTTCCTTATTTCTCCTTTCTTCTAAACGGGATAATATTGACGTTCCGATCCCTGTGTTCCGCACGCCGGGTCTTCACGGGGACAGATCATTGGCGATATTCCACGCACTTACACAAATCTGAATAACATTTTTGATTTTAATTACTTGTGATGTGTCTTTGGCTGTATGCCGGAAAAATTTCGACAAAAACAATAAAGAAAATAATAAATAATTTTAGGTATTATAAATAATTTATTAAAATCAATATTAAATTACCAGATACATCATACAAATAAAATGTTCATAAATATATCGCTCTCCCCACGCCGACATCCAAGCAGAGCTCAATCGAAGTTGAGAGGATGTGACGTGGAGAGAGTTTTCAAATAAAACTCTCACTCACATTGAAAATAAATTTTTAAGAAAAACTGATTTACCAGTAAAAACGATTAAAATTGTGTAAAAATGAATCGGTATATATACCTATTTTTTGGCCCTAACCTTGCGTGTTCTTTTTGATTTAGTAAAACAAAATTCAACCTTGGAATTTTCTAGTGTATTCTAATCTTAATTTTTATTATTTTGCAATTTTATTTGATAATTTTTCTTTTAAAATTTTTATTGAATTATTTCTAATTCAAATTCTTTGAATTTTATTTCATTTTCATGAAATTTCGCATTTTTGTTAAATTGTCAAATTTCGGTCGAATTTGTTAGGTTTTCGCGTTATGTTTATATTTATATCGTGCGGATCTTGTTGCCTTTTGTTATCATTTTAATTTATTTTTATGTTTATTATTTTATGTGTAATTGTCTTCTTTCTCATATTTTGATAGGGTTTAATTGGTGTTTTAATAGGTTTGAATTTATATCTGCATGTTATATTTGCATGTGTGTTACCGATTCATTTAAACATTTACAAGGCCGTTTGTGTTCTGGCCCAACACTATCGTTATCATCACGATTATTATAACTATTATTATTATTATTATCAGTACTATTATTAATATTAAGATAAAATTGTTATTATTAATTTATCATTACTACTGGTAACCTGTTAGTATTATCCTTATCATACATTAACAATAATACTATTACTGCTATCGTTAGGAAGATTTTCGGTGTTATTTAATTTAAAGTTATTACAAGATAACTACCCTCAGTAGAATTGAATTAGTGAAAGTAGTTAGTGAGAGAAGAAGAAGTAATATAACACTTACAAAAAATTTTTTTTTTCAAAATTTACAATAACAAATATTGCAATGACAACGATAAATTCCAAGTTGTGAGAGCACAGGGGCGGCTAGTCTCTACAATTTGAAGTTAAAAATTTATGAAAAGAAAAAAACATACTTTGTAGAATGTACTAGTGGAATGGAACAATCACGGTTGTCCTGGGGTCCTTGGGATGCCTAAAGATATAAAATACAAATTAAAAGTGGTTAAAATAAATTTACCGATTGTTTGACTCGTTGGTGTGACAACAAGCGACAAGCAAAAGATGGAACGTATAAGTAAAAGAAAATAAAAATAAAATAAAATAAGGTATTTTATATTGTCCTAAAAATAATTTTTTTTCTAATTTCTATTTTACAATAAAAATTTATAAATCATCTTATGGTAAGTTAAATTAGAAACTTTTATATTTGGATTTAGCAAATTTAAAATTTTTGAATTAAATTAGTTTCTTAAATAGAAGTTGGAAAACGTTTTTTTTGTTTGTGGAAAATATAAATTTTGCATTATTATTATAACATCAATGATGTAGTTACCATGCGTCTACCTCTGGTTATCACAAGCATTATCAATGTTATTGTTGTTAGTATTTATTATAATCAGATGGCCATGAGTACAGTGATAGATGCCTCAAGGACGTGTAAGGAAATAAAGGGAACATACTCATCCCTTCCCCCATCTAGATAGCATAATATGTACCCAAGAGATATTGTTTAAAATATAAAATTATATTAACACCCATTATGTATAATTTAGATTTAATAAAGATAAAACTAAAAAGAAATTTTGTTCAGTGGCCTCACACAGAAAGATGTTGGAAAATTTTCGCAAGGATATATCCGACTACCATCAAACAGCAATAGCTCAAACCCAGAAGGCGGAGGCCATGGTGCAGAAGTGCCGCTACATGGAGAAAACGTGGCTTCGCCTCGAGGCAGCAAACAAGTTAAGAGTAGAAATGGATACATCGAAGGCCCAGTTAAGTCAGAAGGATGAAGCCCTACGGTTGGCCGAGCAGAAGGCCCAGGAGCTTGAGAAACAAGTGGCCGAGTTGAAACTTAGAGAAGACATCTGCACAGGCCTCATGCAAAGCGGAGTCATACTATCGGCAGAACAACAAGCCATAGTACTGCGGAATGTTACTGGTAAAGATGACAGTGTAAGAAGTATGACGCCAGGTCCCTCCCGTTCACCAGAGGATTTACCTAAAAGGAACCGAAGGAAACACCGACCAAGTAAAAAAGAAAGGGAGCGGCAGTTTAAATTGAAACGAGCTCGCCTGTTGGGTCATATTTTGGACGCCAATGTATTCTAACTCTTATTCGTTTGAAAATGTTGAGCACCTCTAACTCTGTGATCATATATTTAATTTGACTATAATTTATCAATGTTAATTGTTTATTAAACTTAATAGAATCTGTTAATGTTAACTTCAATGTTAAATTTCCTATTGATGTTTGGATATGGGTTGAAGTTGCTGGATATTTAGAACGAAATGATCAAATGATTAGATGAATTATTAAATAGATAGATAGATAAGAAGGGGATCGATAAAGTAGAGCATGAAGTCTTCTATGACAGCTCATGAACCTGAGGGGGGTTAGGACATTAGCAGTTCTTGAGAAGGAGCTCACCTTTTGCTAACCTTCCACCCACTAGTTCACAGTACCAACGTCAATTTCTGACGGGGGACTAGCGGTTCAAATTCTTATGTACGCGCTGGGTGTGGAATAGTAACCCTTAGGCAGTTTAAACTATTTTAAGGACCCATCAGTGCCCAGCATAATTTTGGGGGCTCAGCCGGGATAGAATTGATTTTGTGGCACAAGCGAGCGAAAATAGTAAATAACAACAAGTGTAATAGTGTAATTGGTTTATGGAGAAAGAGATAGAATGATTGACAAATAGTTACTCATATTCAGCTACTTTGATTTATTGAAACGTTCATGCCAATTTTAAAATTATTTAATATTGAGGTAAAAATATTATAACATAAGTATTGATAACATGATTATTATTAGAATAATCTTATTGTTATTATTATTAGTATCATAATTATTATTATCGTAATTAGCATTATTATTTTATTAGTATAACTTATTAATAATATAACAAGGTATCATTATTATGATAAGTATTATTATCATTATTACTACAATGTTTATTATAACTAGTACTAGTACATGTATTAACCTTATTAACTTTAATTAGAATGAATGTAAATGATTAAAATCAAAATGTAATCGATGTTATCGTGTGATCAGAGTTATGTAATACAAACGTAAAAGGAGCAAAGCCGAAATCATGAAAGTGATTTAATAGACCAATGGTTTGAGCAAAAGGGAATGAGATGATGGGAAACTTTAGGTAACTAAAAAGAATAAAGTAATAAATGATCAACATAGATTCGATAAAATGGATAATAATGCAGATAAGTTAAATGCTATCTGAATGGGTTAAGACGATGGGGGTTGCTATAATAAGAAACAAAATAGTAAAGGGAAAGGAAAATTCACCATAAATTTGTATATAATTATTATGTAATATATTATAAAATTGGAGGGAAATTAAATTAAAACATTTTTTTTGTAATTATCGAGACTGTAAATAATGGGGTAATAACTTGGTATTATTATATCATTCCACACTGTACGTGGGTGACATTCATTTTCTTAACATATTACAATGCATATAAATGAGAAAAATTAAAATGTTATTGTTGCCTTTGATTATTAATGCATATATATTACTGATGTAAATGAATGTGTTGTTGTTTTGATTATTCATTATGCATGTATATGTATATATATATTAATGATATTAATTAGAGTAATTCCATACAGGAACCGTGTGCAGTAACCAAACGTCGTACATAAAAATTTCGTTTTAATTGTAGATATTAGCATAAAAATTATAAAAACCGTCTTAATGAACCTGGTTAAATAACAAAAGTTCGCTTAGTAACGATAAAGATAATGGGAAACGTGAGAATTCGATTAACAAAAGATACGTAAAAGACGATGTGCAGTTGTAGAGTAAAAGATAAATAATGAGACAATTGAGTTGAAAAGTACTGTGCACAAGGTTGATGTGACCAATGTTTATAAAAAACGATGCATCAATATTATTGACGAACTGTGAGTGTTGTGAGTTCGATCCGATGTAATTGTCGTGGGAAAGGAAGTCAAGGTTGCTGAGAACTTTGACAAGGCAAATTGTGTTTACGTAAATGATAAATGATGGAAGTCAAACAGTATGCCGATGTGTCGTGAGTGGGTAACGTATAACGAGAACGTGTAAAATAAATCGAAGTAAATAACAACATGTCGAATAGCAAAGAAGGTATATAGCAACCGAAAGGTAAAAACGAACAATTACACAAAAACACAAAACACAAATCATCGTTGAATAAAATGATAGGAAATGAATACCAGAAACATAACTTAAACAGCTAATGCTGAAAAATCAAACAATAAGCATGATGGAGTGTTCGATGATAAGTGGATTTATTTGATTAATGGTAATGATTAAAGCTTATGATAACTTCCCTTCTATTTTCTATTTATTTCTTCCTTTTCTTCTTAGTGTATGGTAATTATGAGAGAGAGTACTGAGAGATAATTGTGCCACCCTCGCGATAGTGGGCGATATTTGGGAGCGGGAAAACCTTGATCACCCTGAGTAAGAAAGATAGGATAGGCCTGTCGCAAATGTTGGCGAGTTCTGGTATGTGAATGATCACCACATGTAAGGGACAAGCTAACGTGATCGTTCTATTATTTGAATAAAGGGGAAAGAGGAACAGCCCGTACGATCTAGTAGGTTGACCAATCGAATGTTGAAAATTTTGAAATTGATAAAATGAAAAAGAATATAAAAATTAATGATGAATTATATGAATTGAATTGAATTAAAATGATTAAGAATTTGAATTAAGAGAATTGAATTGAATTAACATGATCATGAGAATTTGAATTAAATGAGAAATAGAATTTGATTTTGGCCAAAGTAAAATGATAATGAGATAATGATATAAAATGAGAAATGAAAATGGTACCAATGATGATTTTTGCTAGCGTGGTTCGGCACACGACCCGGAATTACCCAAACCCGAGTGTCGAATTCACAGTGAATCGGCAGTGAGACTTAAGTTACCCGGAAAACTAATTTAAGTCAAAAGACATGCTAAGAACCGTACCCGCGTGAACATCATGGGTAGACCGCTTATCGGATAAAACTGTTGTTGAGGAGCCGATGGTTGAGGGACAATGGCATTATCGGTTATATTATCCTAAGGCGTGGCGTTTGAGGGCCTAGACTTTCCATACGTATGGGTAAGCGTTTGGAGAAGCTAGGACGATAGAGTTATTGATTATGATGAAATGAATTGATTTTTTTTTGCTAGCAGTGGTTCGGTACAATACCCGGAATAACCCCAACTCGAGTATCGAATACACATTAATTCGGCAGTGAGACTCAAGTTAACCGGACACTGACGCGAGTCAAAAGACATGCTAAGAACAGTACCGGCGAGAACACCTTCGGTAGCCACTATTTTGGGGAGCCGCGGGTAGAGGGACAATGGCATTAATTACGGTTAATTAACCTAACGCGTGGCGTTGGAGGGCCTAGATTTTCCATCCGTGTGGGTAGCGCGTGGAGAGGCTAGGACGTTAGATTTTTTACCGGTCGTGAACCGAGGACTATAAAACTTATAAAATATTGGATGATTCTGCTAATTCAAGTAGGAGTTGGATTGGGGGAATTGCGTCAATAACAAAAGAATTTGGGAAAATATGATGATTAAAATTAATGATAATTGTGAATAAATTGATCAAGAGAAAAATGATGATAATGATATTAAGGATACATTGTTTTAAGAGAAAATGATGATAATAATTGAGAATTAATTAGTTTTATGATTAATGATAATTGAGAATTTAATCGAAAGTTACGAATAAAGATAATGATAATTGAGAATTAAAGATTTAAGTGAAAAATGATGATTAAAGTTTATGAAAATTAGGTGTTTAATTGAATTTATGTATAAAAATAATGACCGAATAAAATGAGATGTTTTGTTAAAAGATGATGAACAAAAAACGATGAAAGTGAAAACGATTATGTTAGCGTTGAGGTCAATAGAACCAATAGACGATTAGAGTAATGTAAAATATGATGAACAAGGGTCAAATTATTGAAATCCTATATCGAATATAGAGCGCAAAAGGGTGAGTTGAGTAGATAGAAGTAAAGATATTAATACGTAGCGGATATGGGAATGCGGCAAGACTAATTTTTTTTGGGGAATACTAGAGTTGACAACATGTATGAGTATTGATTATAATTATATTTGATTATGTTATGATAATGTTTTGATATATTGATAAAGAATAGATAATTAATTAGACCAAATAGATAAATGATGCGACTATATAGATAATTATTACGAGAAAATTTAAAATCGACTGGAATAATGGGGGGTTAAAGCCATGAAATGAATACCCAAGAAGACAATTCAAAGCGAGTTATGTAAATACCAAAGTATGGGTTAAAAACCGTAAAAACCTTTGTATACAGTATAATATATGTACAAGAAGTGTTATTATTTGCATATATTTAATCAAGTCAATAATCAACAACCAACAAATCAAACAAATCAACAATCAAAAGTAGATAACAAAGTAATTACAAGTATCCGAGCAATTACAAGTATCAAAGCAATTACAAGTATCAAAGCTATTACAGATAACTCCCAGTGGAAATAAAAATAAAGAGATAAATCAAAACTTGATTCAAAATTGATAGAATATACAGAAAAACCAGAAGTCAAACCAGAGCAGACATCAATAAAAACCCCAGTTTGTTAGAAACAGTAGAACACCAAGCCGCAAAAAGATCAAGAAGTTATTCAAAGAGACCGGCAAAGAAACCAGAATCAGTCGAAAAAATAATAAACACCGAATCAGAAAACGAAGAAACAGGACTTAAATTACTTGAAGATATTCTAGACAATCCATCAGACAACGAGAACAGCGACAGAGAATCAACAGACCAAGAGGAGAACAGTATTTTAAAAGAATCAAAAGTTAATAACCAAATCAACATGACAGAAAACGATTTCAACAGTAATGAAATAACATCCCAACCCGAAAGAGTGGATATCGGGGAGTTTAGAGAAAAATTTCGAGGCGAACCATTTGATGGAAGTATCGATAAATTACAAACGTTTATAAAAGAATTCGAAGTGTATACGACAATATGTCATTGGCCAGACATAGCAATTAGAGAGCGACTGCCAATGTATATTTAGAAGCCAAACGAGACCCAAGCAAACTTAAAAATTGGAACGAGGTTAAAGACTTTCTAATCAACACGTTCGGAAACGCGAAAGAGCTCAACCGAAAAACGTTAGAATTTTTGCACCGAAGACAAAAACAAAACGAATCAAATGTACTATTTGCGTGTGAATTAAAACGATTAGCAAGAGAGGCTTTTGGCGAAGAAAAAGTACCAGAGGAAAGAATAGTCTCAGTATTCATAAAAGGACTAAAACATGAGGATATTAGAGCAGGCGTGGGATGCCAAGCACCGCAAACAGTGGATAAAGCACTTGAAATTGCCAATATGTGTGAAACATTCCAACTACCACAACTACAAGTTGCAGCAATGATAGCAGGAGCTGTTACAACAACGTCAAGCAATGAAGTTAACAACAGTCAGACAACAAATGTCAACCCAACAATGAATCAATTCATTCCAAGCGCACAACAGATGTTCAAGGCCCCACCCATAAGAAACCCAATGAATAATGATAATGGTAATTTGAATTACACTAATAATTTCAGATTCAATAACAATGTAAACAACGGACCAGTATGCGAGAATTGTCAGAGATTCGGTCATCAAAGCAGTGATTGTTTCAAAACAAAAACATGTCAAAAATGCGGTAAAAGAGGTCATACGGAAGTAATCTGCAGAGAATTCGGTAACGGAAATGTCAGATTCAACGGAAACGGCAATAGTAGAGGATACGGCAGAAATCGTATTTATGACGAATCTAGAATAGTAACTTGTTTCACATGTAATCAAGTAGGGCACATGTCGAGGAACTGCCCACATAGAATGCAATCAAACTCATCTGAACCAAACCAAACAAATTCAAACGTACAAATCAATTTGATGCAAGAAGTTGAACAACTACGAAACGAAATCGAACAAATGAAAGGTAGTAATCAACAACAATGAATAAACATGCTGCAGGAGAACGGAGATATTCGAGAGCAAACAATAAACGTCAACCAAGGACAACAGAGAGCGGAATGGCAAAGACTACAGATAGAAGAGGCATAAGAGATTCAAGCAAGATGGGAACGCCGAAACGGGACAACAAAACGCATAAATATGATGCGAGCGGCAAATGAAAACGAAATGCACACTGCGGAGCAGTGTGTTGTGAACAGCGACGGTGACGAAACGAGTGTTAACGAGGACGTGTTGCCAGAAAATAAAAAAAAATGTGAAACGAGTAAACTGACTAGTGAAGAGAAAATTAAACGAATCCAAGAATTCATCAAGGAGAAAAAAGAGAAACGACGAGAAATTAAAGAAATTCAAATAAAAATTGAAGAAATCCAAAATGACGAGACAAAAACAATAACAAAACCTTCAAAGGAGGCTATGGCTACGAAAAATCGAATCCAAAGGATCCTACTACAGAAATTAGAAGAGAAAATCCGAAGAGAAGATGAAACACTGACAGATGAACAAGTCAAACAAAAATTAGAAACGAGATGGGCCACAACTAAAAGATGGTGCAATTCGATAGACAATAAGAAGCCAACAAAAATACTAAAAATTAATATGCTGAGACAATTAAAAGACTGACAAACGGATCCGGAAGACGAAATAAGTGAAATTAGCAGTCTGGGAGGCGAACTATTCCAATCATGCAATAATATCAGCCGAATTAAAACTCCACCAACTAGCGACGAGGATGATTTGGATGTGGCAAATTCAATGAAAATAAACGAAGGTGAATGGGAACTACTAACCGAAGTATATGAAATAGTATACGAAGTTAAATGCAACAAACAGTTTATTGAGACAATAACATTCGAGAAATTTACGAAGTTAATAGCTTAGGCGTATCAACTTGAAAAGGGTGTATTAACAGCGATTTGGAAAAATTTCATCACAGAATATAAAGAGGAACTCAAGAAAGTAGAAGCGGAAAAATACCAAATCAGAATCCAACATCCAGGAAATCCGACGCAAATAATCCAATTAATGGGAACAAATACTGATGAATTGTATCAATGGGTACAAGAAAAAATGGGAAACGGCCGGAAGAAGGAACAATTATATATCGATGGCTGGAAAATCAGAGCAGGTATGCACTTGGTAGATGAAATGATATGGCCAAGAAACGTCAATATTTTATCACTTGAAAAGAATCGACAAGAGAAACAATTAGAAGAGATCCTAAAGGATATTAAATTGATATTCGAAAATGAAATTAAACCACAGTTAATGAATGCGAAAGAACTTCTTATGAAGGAAAATCAAATGATATTGGTCAAACAAGCAGTCGACCAAACAAGAAAATTTATCGATCGAATAAATACTAGAAGGCCGTACTCGATGAAACAGTTTGTAGAAATTGTGAGAGATACCGAGATTATGACGCTAACGGATGAACGAGCAGGTGAACTAATCGAAGCCTATGGCAAATATAAGGGAGCTATGAGAGGAACAGAACCCATAAGAATGAGAGTAAAATTACCTAATGGTGATAAACAATTAATCGAAGTGGAACCAGATTGTAAAGTAGATGATCTATTAAAAATAATCGATCAACAAATTTTGATTAAAGTGAGAGAAAATAGCGATGACGGAATGATGGAGGATGTGATATTAATGTATAATGAGCATTTTTTAGAGGAAAGCAATCAAACTCCAATATACAGTCTAGGAATATGGGAAGATGGACAAACAATAAAAGTCATATCGATGGACAAGCCAAATGGTGGAATCAAAGACCAAAAGACAGAGGAACGAAAAATAATAGAATTCCAGACTAAACTGAAAAGTAAAATGGATCGAATATTAGAAATATACAACATATGGAGAGAAATGATTAAATGATTAGATGAATTATTAAATAGATAGATAGATAAGAAGGGGATCGATAAAGTAGAGCATGAAGTCTTCTATGACAGCTCATGGACCTGAGGGGGGTTAGGACATTAGCAGTTCTTGAGAAGGAGCTCACCTTTTGCTAACCTTCCACCCACTAGTTCACAGTACCAACGTCAATTTCTGACGGGGGACTAGCGGTTCAAATTCTTATGTACGCGCTGGGTGTGGAATAGTAACCCTTAGGCAGTTTAAACTATTTTAAGGACCCATCAGTGCCCAGCACGCCGAATTCATGTTACCTTCAAAATATAGCTAGTGTTGGGCAAAAACAAATATTTTCGAATTATTGTTTTCCTGGCACGACATCCGATAAGATTAGGGTGCGCAAAATGTAAATGGACAAAAAATCATCAAAAATAGCCTACTTAGCATTTAATAATACAAAAAGTAGAAAAATACAAAAAATATATAAAAAATAAATAAAAACATTTAAAAAGAATCAAAAAAACATTAAATTTTAGTAAAATTAAGCTATTTCATCAAATTTCATCAAATTTCATCAAATATAAATTAGAAGTTTATTTTATTCACTATTATTATTATTATTTTATTGGCCATTATTATCATATGGTCACATGCATACAAGTTAGAAAAATTAAATCTTCACCAACTTGTTAAAAGCTAGTTCTTAGGTGTGGGAGGTACCCGTAGTGAATGGTAGTTCGCCGGGTCAGGTTTACTCTCCAAGGACCTCAACGTCAGACCCTCTGTAGAGAGCAAAGGATCATGAAGAAGGCCTAAAATTAATATAAATAATGTTGGGCCGAAACGCGATTTTGTTTAAATGAATCGGTAACACACACGCAAACACAACACGCAGATTTGAATTCAGACCCATAAAACATCAACTAACCATGCTAAAATATGAGAGAGAAAACAATTAAATTGTGGGGTTCTGGTCTTTGACAACCCTGACCCCAGATGAAAAATTAACCTTCCTTTTCCCAGTGGTTACCCGTTGCTAGGCAACGTTGGAACTGTAACCATGGGCTTTGAGGTCGCCAAAGGTGAGCGCCACGCGGGAACTGCTCTGGCCCGACCTCAATCTGGGTCCAACGCACTACCGTTAGAAGGTATGTGTGCGATTTGTCATTTTCGTCTCTTACTGGTGATAGATGGTTATGACAGTGACGCTGAGCGACTGATTGATTGACTTCCTTGCCTGGATTTAATTCAATTCAAACTAAATTAAGTACGACATTCCACAAATTTATCGTAACAGTGATTACGACTGACTGACTGAGTGACATCATTGCCTAACTAAATAATTTCAAATTGTTAACACCCAGAAACATTTATTATTCAAATACTACATGCACAAATTTTTACTCAATAGTTAAAAACAACATTTGTCACACAATTCCCGAATTTGAGTCTTTTATTCGAACGGCTCGTCTTTTGGCCCGTTCAGCTCTACCCGGACGGTGTTTAGCTGGCTTGGCTGCAGACTTCGTAGTAGAATTAGCCTCACGATAAGCTGATTGGGCCCGGGCAAAAACTAGGAGTAGGTCACTGCTGCTCCTTCTTGACGCGCAGACAGCGCCACCTCCAAGCCCTTGATTTGTGTCTTCAAGCTTTGGTTGATCTGTTTTTCATCAGCTCAACCCTTCTGCATGATTGTTAGTTTCTGGTACAGGTGTTTGGACTTGTTCGATTCCACCCAAGTGCTTTTTATTAACTGCACCTCGGCCGTCAGTTGTAGGATTTGTCAATGGAAATCTTTGACGGTCCGCTGGGCCTTGGCTAATTCGTGCTGTAAGATATTGTGGGAATCCATCTCTACAATAAAGGAAAATTAATTTTTGCCAGTGAAAGAGGTTCTTAGATTTATAACAGGACTTATGTCTTATAGCGTCAGATTTATAATTTAGACTGTTCGTTTTGTTAAGTCATTTATTCCTAACACTATAACAAGAAATAAGCTAACTAAATATCTATTTGAATGCACAAATGAAATAAATATAACAACAGGCTTAATTGTTCGCTAATATCGATCGTAGTTGGTTCGCGAGGGTTTCGTTTCGTCGAACCTACGTCCACTTCTTCTGGTCTGTGAATTGTGAGGAGCTATTATATTGTTGGCTTCCGTTGGTCGGTTCGATCCGGGACCATTCTGATTGGACGAAATATTGTACGACGGGGCATACCCGTCCGTACTTGGGATCAACCCTGCCGTGATGTCACGGTTGATCTCATCCAGATGTCGTTGAGCTCTTTGTATCTGTTGGGCCGTCTGCCGTTGGTGTTCCTTCAGGCGGGCAAGGATGTGTTCCGCCTGATTTCTTATTTCCCGCGCCGGGTTTCGGCCGGGTTCCCGTTTAATCGCCACATAAGGCAGATCCATATCTTCTCCAGTTTGTCGATCCTCTCCGCGGAATTCTCGAACCGGTGAGATTGAGAATCCCGCGTCCCACATCACCTGTGGCACCGTGCAGCTGAATGTGCCGGGAAGCGAAGTGTGACCCGGGACGCGTCAATCCACGAGTCCTCTGAAAACTATAATTAATATATGGTACGGTTTAATATCACTATTTAGGTATGAGAGATCGGTTGGCGGTCTAATATGGGGTCGCGCAAATAGCGTCTACTCATTGGTTTTATGGATTGCGTATCGTATTTACGGGAAGAAAATTGGTACGGTAGAATGCACGTGCTGGGGTTAAGCTTGCTGGTTTCCTAGACTAATGCGTCACTTGCTTCCCTAAGGGGGCGGATAAGAAGATGAATATGGCGTCTGGACTTAAAACGAATTATCTGGACAATCTTACGGTTAGGACCCTACGTAGTATATTAATTATGCGTATAAAATTTCTCCTGCTAATTTCGGCATTTCTCTACTTTTGAATGAAGTGGGTCTTTTAATTTCCAAAACGTGGAGTGTGAATAAGTGACACAACGCCTGCAAATTTAGTCGAACGTTCAGTTAATAAAAAAACGTAACCGTATTCCCGGAACTTTAATCAAAACGTAGAATTATAATCGAGTTATACTTTAAATCTTTCCCACTCGTAATAATATTACCCCATAAAATGTTATTTGAAATATATTAAAAATTCATTCATTCTGTTCATGTTTCTTTGGGCCAACGGAAAACTAATATAAAAATATATACTCCAAATTTGCTCATACGTTTTCAGGAAAACGCAGATAAGAATATTCCTTAAAACACATTTACATTCTATATATTTAATATTAGAAAAAAAATATAAAATATATCTTTAAGTTATTCATTTGTTTTACCGTTCCTTAGGGAACCACGAATTTAATATCGTTGGAAACATAATCAAAATTTATTAAAATTACATTCATAATTGAATCCTTCGTTTTGTTTTTCCCTTTAGGTAAACAGAAAACTATTTCCAAAACTATACGCTGAATTTGCTAGTTCTTCTTCAAAGAATAACGCAGGTAAATTATGGTTTAAGAAATACTTAATATTACCTAAAGATATATTTACGTGATACTTTACTTACTGTACAGTCTTTTGGGGAATTACGGATAAAATGTTATTTAACTACCATTACGATTCATTAAATATTAGTCCAAAATGTACTGGTACATTGATAATTTAACCCAGTGATTTACTGTTGTTACAACAAGACAAAAAAGTCCGATCATTAGTCAGCCCAAATTTGAGTTGCTCTCTCGTTAGATCCTATTAATTCGGTAGTGGTAGCATTTATCATTTTCCAAATTTATTTACTTCGTTAAGAGTAAGTATTTTTCGTTCCCGAATCTTTCATGTTTAATGATTCCAAATCTAATTTAGCTTTCAATCGTGTTTTATCATCGAAATTTACTCAATTGCCAAATATTCGTCACTAGAGACGTTTAAACTTATTACATTGACATACTATAGACTTATATTTTATTTTTAACAAAAATCTTACAATACATAGTTTTAACACAGGTAATTCGCATGGATGAGGCACATTCCGTTCGTCAGTACTTAATCTCCGGTTTATGGTGAAGCATAGTTTGTGAGTACAGTAAAGTGGCATGGGTAAACTCGCTACTCATACGATACTGGAGTCTGGGTTTTTGAGCATAAATAAGATTGGTGGTCGACAATTACTTCATAATTTAACGCCATGGCCGATTTTATTGTCATTATTACATAACTCTTGGAGGAGTGTTGGAGCGATTCTGGCGACTTGTGGAAAATATTAAAATGCTTAAAATTAATATCAACTTTACTTTCTACTATTCTCGGCTGTTCCAAGTTGGGTCGGGTTCTCCTCGAGGCGACGTCGGACGTGTCAGGACTTCACGGACTAATCGTTTCGTTCGTGGACGGGTTACATTTGGTTGCTCTAGACATTTTTAATTTTTCGATTCTTAATCGGCTTAACCCAAACTTTAGTAATTATATCAGGATGGGTGCTCACACACACTGTTAACACATCGGGCTCGCTCCAAGACGCACTCACTGATGGTGTCGTGGTGTGCCTGTATGGCTGATTTTAGCAATTCGTGTCTACAATTTCTTTTAGCGAGATTTATTGATTGACCTTTTCATTGATGTCAGACGGGTAGTGTGATTTATACTTGTCTACATGACCGTATTCTTACTATTTTCAGTCGTGTATCAGGTGAGGTTTTATTTAGATCTCTATTTAATTTCTATTTTTATTCGTATTCTTATTTGGGTTAAAATTCAGGTGGCCATTAATTTTGGATGAATTGTATTATTTTGTTGTCTAGGCTTATCTGGTATTCTAGTTGTTAGGACGTTTTTCCCCACGACAATGTTATTTCAATCGTACGCAAGACTCGCTAGATGATTAGTTGGGAACGTCGGGTAGATTTCCAAGGAATGGTACGCCTAATTATTCTGGATGCCGTTTTATTTTATTACCCGATTTATTTCCTATTAGATTCTCTCTGTTGAAGTTATTATTTACTGATTAGTGGGATCATAATTAATTTTGGGTGATCATCTTTGGGCGTTCGATCAATGATCCATACAGAGCTAATATTTATTAATGTTTTCTATCGGTGAAGTAATCTAAAATATTCAGCTGGGACGATCTACCCTTCAACCCGCGGAATCACCATTTTATCAGTATCGTCCTATCTAGTTTTAGTTGCATTCACTTAAAAAATCTGCGTCCTCCTAAGTGGGAGTTTATATTAATATATCGATTATTCCACTTAGTATGAATTATCTTGGTCAATCGTTGTGGTTATGTTGTTTCGTTCAACTACTGTATCATGTTTTATTTGGTTTTCATTCCGTGGTTTCAAATACACCTATTTCGGTTTAATTTTTAATTCTCATATTTATATTTACGAATAATTACTCTTAATTTTAGTTGGGTCATTTATGTATTTTAGTTGATTCATGTTTAATATTATTCCTCTTCAATACCTTCATTAAATTTCAGATATAATAAGTATAATGTTTACTTCAGAAACTATAACAGGTGCCATGATGTCTGTAACTTCTTATTGATTTGGGTCTAAAATTTGCAATTTAACAAGGTTAGATCAATAGATTTAAATTATACAATCATATTTGATATATACTTTATCTGTTAACTTAAAGTTAATTACTAAGTCAGGACGCAAAACACTCTTTGATTATAACTAAAATCCCTTTGGGTTTTTGAAACTTCGTATTAAACGGAAATAAGTTGGAAAAAAGCATTTTGATTGTTACTCCTATCATTTAGTTTAGGGTGAATGGTTGGTTGTACGTGAAATTATAAACTTTCAACCTTTAAATGAGATTTAATCTTATAACTATTAATTAAATTTCTACACATCTCTAATCAATGGAGTTTTAATTTTAAATTTTATTTAAAATCATAGCAACAATTTAATGACATAGCTTTTCCCGTGCCCTTCCCCAAATTGATCCTAGGATAGGTTTATGTTGATATTAGTAGTTTAAGAGTGTCCACTGGACTACTCGGGGTGGTGATTTTGAGCCGTGAGTTGTAAATAATATTTAGGTCGAGTTTATATGAAACGAGTGCCGACGAAACAGCCAAAAGACTATTTCCCCTTCACCCTTTTCCCCTATACGGAATGATATTGACGTTTCAGCTCCTGCGTTCATCACGCCGGAGCCTTCACGGGCACGAAATCATTGGCGATTATACACGCACTTACACGATTTACGGTAGTATGTTAGATTTTAATAGCTTGCGGTATGTATCGGCTGTGGGCCGGAAAAACTTTAAAGAAGCATTGACTGAAAGATTTTGTGCTCATTCTTTTTTAAAATGTATATTTGCATTATAACACAGCATAATAGTTCATAAACTTTGTACACATCATATCATAACTTCCTCTTCACCACGCCAAAATCCAAGCAGAGCTCCTTCGAGGTTGCAAGGATACGACGTGGAGAGAGGGCATCGAACAATCTCTCACTCACATTATAATTATAAATCTTTGCTGATAATACTGCTTCTAGTTAAAACTAGTTTCAAGTTTTGTAAACTGATTAAAATTATGTGAAAATGAATCGGTATATATACCTATTGTACGACCCTAACCTTGCGTGTTCTTTTTGATTTAGTAAAACAAAATTTGACCTTGTGATTTTCTAGAATATTCTATTCTTAATTTTTATTATTTTGGAATTTTATTTGACAATTTTTCTTTTGAATTTTAAATTGAATTATTTCTAATTCAAATTATTTGATTTTTATTTCATTTTCATGAAATTTCGCATTTTTGTCAAATTGTCAAATTTTGGTCAAATTGTTGGGTTTTCGTGTTATGTTTGTCTTTATTTCGTGTGGATCTTGTTGCACTTGGTTATTATTCTAATTTATTTTTGTGTTTTATAATTTTATATTTAATTGTTCTCTTTCTCGCATTTTGATAAGGTTAATTGGTGTTTTAATAGGTTTGAGTTTAAATCTGCATGTTATGCTTGCATGTGTGTTACCGATTCATTTAAACATTTACAAGGCCGTCTGTGTTCTGGCCCAACAAAATATAAAATCAAGAAACACAAAAGTAAACTAAAATAATAACAAAGTGCAACAAGATCCGCACGAAATAAACATAGAAATAACATGAGAACACGAAAATTTGACCGAAATTTGACAATTTACCAAAAAAGCGAAAATCCATAAAAATGGAACAAAAATTAAATAATTTGAATTGGAAACAATTCGATTAAAAAAATTAAAAATAAAATTGTCAGATTAAATTACAAAAATAATAAAATTAAGATTAGAATATACTAGAAAATCACAAGGTCAAATTTTGTTTTACCACATCAAATTTAACACGCAAGGTTAGGGTCGTACAATAGGTATATATACCTGTTCATATTCACATAATTTTAATCAGTTTTTCAGTTTTAAAAACTTGAACCAGTCTTAATCAGTCTTGAGCCGGAACTAGTTGAACAAATTCTCAAATGTGAGTGGAGAAATGTTCGAAAGCTCCCTCCACGTCGCGGCTATTCAATCTCTTATGAGCTCTGTTTGGGCGTCGGTGTGAGGAAGAGTTATGTTCGAAGATCAATGAAATGCCAATTATGATATTATAACATATTTATATGCAAATAAAAGTTGTCCACCAAGTCATTCTTTGTCGAAATTTTTCCGGCCTACAGCCGACACATCACCACAAGTTATTAAACTACACATACCCCATCGAATTTTGTAATTGCGGTGTAAGTCAGCCAATAATTCGTGCCCGTGAAGGCTACGGTGTGAGAACGCAGTACCTGAAACGTAAATTATCATTCCGTATATAGGGAGGTTTGGTTGAAGAGGGAGTAGTCTTATGGCTGCATCATCATCACCTAAATTTACTACAACAAACGGCTCAAAATCAAAACACTGAGTAGTCCAGTGGACACTCATAAATTTGTAATATTAACCTAAATTCACTTAGGATCAATTAAGGGATGGTGACGGGGAATTTAATGATAAAAAATCTTTGCTATAACTTCTAAATTGATAAATTTATAGCATCTTTTAACTTGATTTGTTGAGGTTTAAACTAGTTAAGTATCGCCCATGACTGTAAATTGGTACGATTCCTAAATTGTTATAATTAGGACTTACCAAGGCATTTCAATGTTCCGCCTACCATAATCCAAGATACAAAACTATTTTTGGGGGGAAACCTGAAGGGAAACTAGATCTTAACGTCCGATTTATTTACCTAGTAAAATAATTTGACTCCACGAGTAAACGATTAAATGATGATGTTTAAAATGTGTGTATTTCATGTATATGGGAAAATATTACGCCTTTAATCAATCCATTGGGCGTAACACGAAATAAAATCATGTATTACGAATACGATCAGCAATGAATTAAACTCGAATTCCGTAAACATTAATTAATTAAACAAACTACGGAATCAATACCTAATTTCCGCGTAAAATCCAGCCAAAATCAAAGTTTCATTCTACCCAAATAAATAATTCAAAATTGAGATTAAGAGGACTACCCGGCACCTAGAATCACTTAAAACTGTTTTTATTTCCTTTGAAATTAAGTTGCCACGAATAACAAGACCAGGATTTTCAGTTACCAGCGTTCTTCCCCTAGGTGTAAAACAAGTCGAGAATGCAGACTAACCCTTAACTGTATGAGTTCAAACGTCGAGATACAATCTCGCCAACATCAGTTATACCCATGAATATACAACGTATTGTGTTATTTGTCTTATAAACAATTCATGGCGAAACATAATGACTAAATAAACCAAAAAATCACATGAACGATATTTTTTTTAATCGTACTACACAGATTAACCCATAGCACTATGATCACAATGAGTTTTATCGAGCTTGTCCGGGAGAAGCCAACGGGAGCGCGCGCCGGTTTTTTGAGAAAATCTGAATGAAATTACAGTCATGAGCATAACTAAATAGACGAATATAGACCCTAAAAGATCAATAATAATGGATAAGAATATACCTAAGATATCCGCCTAGTCCACTAAGTAACGATCCAAACCAAACTAGAATAATAACTCCAATAGGATGCTAAGAATAAGATCCCACATGAGGCATAAATAACCGGCCGTATATCGTGTTATTACATAACTCCATTAATAATGATAAAAATTCCAAAAATCCAATTTAAGAGGAATCTAATTTGAAATTCATTAGAAAATAATCGATATAGTCAAATATAAGTCGACATATCCTATCCAGCGCATTTTTGAGGCAAGGAACTACACCTGCTTCAATTCATTAAAAACTCCTATAATAAAATGAAAAAATCAATAAAGTTATAATATAGGAACATACATACTTACCCGTGTCGGCATGTAATTTGTTCAACTGAATAAAAACTTATATTATAGGAAGGAAGGAAATTGAAGAAAATTTTTTTTAAACATAAACACATAATACATAGTAAATAATGCATGCAAACTTTCAAAATGTAGAAATGTTCAATTCATTAAAAACTCTATATAAAACTATTTTTAGTAACTTTTTAGACAAGTTTTTTTTAAATTAAAGTCGAAAATTTTTGAAAAAAAATACCAAAAACTCTACTTTGAGTTGTAGAGAAAATTAAGAAATAATTTCGTAAGATTTTTCAAGAAAATCAATCAATTTAATATTTTTACAACATTTCAGATATTTCAAAAATACCATCGAAACTCTAGGTTTTTGAGTTTTTACCTTATTTGCAATTTACCAGGAGCAGTGGAACCAGAACCTTCAAATGAGGAGTTTAAAAAATACGTAAAACATAAGTTTTCTGATAACTTAAGTTAAAAAAATTTTTTTTTATAAAGTATAAAAAATCCAAATCAATAATACCATTGAAAATGGGGAAGATTTTTATAAATTTGGGAAATTAACAGAAATTTCCAAAGCCTCATAAATCAATAATTATCAAAAATTTGAATTTGTCAAAAGGTAAAAAAGATGGCAGCCAAAACAAATTTCCAAGGAACAGAAGAATAGTTTATTCGAATATAGAAACTTTTTAATAATAAATTTTAGTTTTCAATTAATCGGACTTGTATTTTAATAAAATTTATTTGTCAATTAATCTGACTTACATTTATAGTATAATAATTCCAATAAATTGGCATAAATTCCTAAAAAAATCCTAAAAAAATTAATTAAAACTGAATTAAAAATAAATGATGATTAAAAGTATTATTTAAGAGCTTGAATAATGATCTCATAACTTTACGAGATCATAATTCAAGCCTTAAAATATACTTTATTAAAAAAATTTACCTGTTAGCCAATTTAAAAATGGCTAATTCATAAAGTTAACCATAATTCTAATTGGTTGTTCATTAAAACTTGTATTATAGAAGTTTTTAATGAATTGAATCAGGTGTAGCTTACAGAGTCAACATACATCTTGACATTTGTTGAGCACACCTTGACTGACATTTCAACCAGAATGTCGATTGATCAAGCACAAATTCAGCATTAGTAAGTGTGTCAGTAGCAGTTACTGAGTGTGTCTTCTTACTGCCAACCAGGCGAATCCCCACTGCCAATGCAGCCAATGAAGGGAGGGAGGGAATACATCATAAAGGTAATCAAATGAAATAAATCGATACACGTCCTCCCGGTGAATGCATGCGGAGAGATGACCTATGGGTGGATAGCATGCTGCCAGGGAAAACCCAATTTTACACATCCGCCTCAATATAAGGACCCGACAGAGTGAGAGTGTTCATTTGAATTTCACAGATGTCAAGAAATTATCGAAATCACTTTGAGAAGAGTACCCGTGACAGCGAGATCGAATCGACTTCAGAAAGGGCTTCTGAAAGAACTAGGGATGGTAAGGCCTATTTTATTAACAAAAAAATTTTAATGACTTACTCTGAGGACTGACCTTTTGAACCAGACGCAATGGCGATGCACAGATCCGGAAGACGAAAATGATCAAACATTGACATACCCAATATGTTCTCGAAATAAATCATAACTAGTTAAATCAATTTTTTTTTGAAACATCGAAGTAGAACCCACATATGTTTGCAATCCTGACCATTGTGAGTAATGCACAACGAAATTTTATCATTCCTATGTCCAAATTCCTACTTTGGAAAAGAATCGATTTCAGTCCCCATAAACCACTAATACTTGCGAATTGAGCTGAAAAGGAATGCTGACACCGGTTACGTAACTTCGAATTTACCATTATTTAGCTGGTACATATAAAACATTTAAGTTTCGTAAGTATATCTATTATTGATAACTAATAAATAAAATGTTGTCATAAATATCATTAATAAAGATGTAAACGTTTGATAGATAATGAGTTAAATTTTTCATCATGTTTACTATTAATAATAATGTAAATATTAGCTAGATGACGAATTAAAGCTTTAGTACGAATACTATTAGTGATGATGTAAGGGTTTGTGGGATTATTGAATTAAATATTTCCTGGAATTCCATTACTAATAATATAAAGGTTCATTAGCTAACGGATTAGCGTTTAAATCAGGAATGCTGATGATAATAGTATAAATGATTGTTAGCTCATGAATCGGAGTTTAATTACCATTAATAACAGCGAAAAGGTCCGTTAGTAATGAATCAAATTTTAATCACCAAAATAGCTGACCATAGCGTAAATACTGTAAGAGATAATGAATCAAGTTTAGATTTAAGGTTGGATAACGATATGGTAAACCTTATGGTAGATAATAAATCTAATTAGAGATGTGGTCAACAATAATTAAGGCTTACGATGAATAATAAATCTAACTAGAGGTATGACCAATAGTAGTTAAAGCGTACGATCGACGATAGGGCTAGTTATAAGTAAATTTAATAATAGTTTAAATCTTACGAGAGGTAATAGAACTAATTATAAGTATTGTTAATAATAATTTGAATCCTCAGGCAGATAGGTAGATTATAAGTACGGTTAATAGTAACCTAAATCTTACGTTAGTCCATGAATCTAACTTTAATCAGAAACATTGGTTCTAATAGTCAGAAAATTTTCGATAAGTTTATAAATCTAACTAGGAGTATTGTCAATAATAATTTAGATTTTTATAGAAATGAACGAACTCAGTTGAATCAAATGATTAAATACAAGTTTAAACTTCTCGATAAATGTATTTTTCATTAATAAGGGTTAGAGGATATAGCAGACTCAACTTGAACGATGCTATCAAGATCGCTGTAAATTACTCCTAAAATGCATATATTTTATAACATGGTATATTATATGACAGATATCCCTACGTGACGAAGCAACTGGTGGTATATGAGAACTGAAGGTTGCAATAGACTCATGCAACTGGTAAGATGTCCATTAATGAATTACACCATACCATAACAATAATCTGTCGTACTTCCGACAACCGACTAAGATATGTATACCCAAGTTGGTTACCGACTCGACGTGACTATGTCCCTAAAATTCGCACATCCGTAACCCTACTCCAATCCGGGAGTATGACCGATTGCTTCCCTAGTCCAAGAGGACGGCTCGTGAGCGATGAGTACTAACTGAGTTATAAACAATAGACCATAGCTACTGTAGAGATTATATTAAATAAATCGAAGATAACCCATATTTTATTTTATTCAAACAACTCCTGGATCGACGCGTCCCGGGTCACATTACGCTTTCCGGCACACTCAGCAGCCCGGTGACGGCAAGCGATGTGAGACGCGAGATTCTCGATCTCGCCGGTCAGAGAATCCCGGATGGGAAATCGGACAAGTACTGACGACACGGACCTCCCATTCGTCCCAATAAAGCGAGAACCCGGCTGAAACCCGGCACGGGAAATCAGAGGGCAAGCGGAATACCTCCTCGCGCGATTAGAGCAGCATCAGAGGCAAACAAACCGTCAGGTCGAGAGGGCGAAACAACATTTAGAAGAGATCAATCGAGATATCGTGGCCGGGCTAATCCGGAGTACGGACGGATACGCCCCGCTGTATAATACCTCATTCAATTTGGATGACCCCCGACTGGACGTCTATCAATGTAGTTGTCCCAAGAAAGGTATTGTAGCGAGATATGCGGAACAGAGACTTGCAATCGAACAGCCATCGGGAGCATCCATACGCTCGGGAATACCCAGGACGAAGATAGTGACCCAGTATAGACCGAGCATGATTAATCAATCTTTGTAGTAGAAATATAAATTTTTTCGAGTTTGCATTCAATTAACAACATAGAAAGTCCTGAAAATAATTAAATTAACCGAAATAGTTCAAACTTAGCAGGCCCGAGCATAGTTTACAAAGCGAGTATGGTTCATGAAATTAAGAATATTATTCACGAGATTCTATTAGAGTTTATATCCTCATAGTTTAACAAAAAATTTATTATTCATGAAACTATATTAGAGTCTATATCCTGTTTCTATTATAGACATGAACCTGTACCAAATTCTACAACAAGAATTAACGAGGATGCAAAAAACCAATGCCGACCTTCACTGACAAATATTACAACTGACTAAGGAAGTCCAACGGATCAAGGCCACATGGGTGGAACCAGACAAGGTAAAACGCCTTTACCAGAGAATGGCAGCTGCGCAGAAGGGTTGGGCTGAGAAAAAACAGCTCAACCAGAGCCAGAAAACACAAATCCGAGGCCTGGAGGTAGCACTATCAGCGTGCCAAGAAGGCGCGGCAGTGACCTACCCCCTCGTCTTTGCCCCGGAGCAGCTGGCATACCAAAATGCCACGACAACCTCGAAGCCTGCCTCCAAATCAGTCAAACATCGACCATGAAAATCCGAACGAGCTAAGCTTCGAGCGGCTCAGGCGAAAAACTCCTAATCATTTAGACATTTTCTCATCTTGTCATTAAATAAATAGTGCTGAATGGTTTTCAGAAATCTGGTTTGCTGGCGTTAATTTCCACTAATTAAATTTGACTTCATGTTAATTCCAACCAAATAGAGTCTGATTAGAAACAAGCAGAGAATTCAGTCAGAACTATCCTATATCAGTAAGGGACGATTACAATAAAGCGCACGTAGACCTTCTAACGGTAGTGCGTGAACCCATTTTGAGATCGGACCACAGTAGTTCCTGTGTGGCGCTTACTTTTGGTGATCTCAAAGCCAATGGCTACATCACCAACGTTGCATAGCAACGGGTAACCATTGGGGCCGAAGTAATTATTTATATCTGGGGTTGAGGTCACTTCAACCATAAACCTCACAATACGCAAGAAAAATATACGGACTAGAAACAGCCAGAAAAAATAAAAATATTAAATGAAGAAAAAATTGAATGAAAAACTTTAACTAAAAGACTATTTAGGAAGTTATTATATCGAAACAAGATAAAGCTAATAGACAAAAGTGAAGTAAATTAATTCATAATCAAGGAAGAAAAGTCAAATGTCGGAATTAACATATAGATATTTTTATTATTTACAGTTTCGATAATTGCAAAAATGTTTTAATTTAATTTCCCTCTAATTTTATGATATATTACATAATAATTATATACAAATTTATATTAAATTTTTCGTTTCCCTTTACTATTTTTGATTTTTATTATAACCATCCCCATCGTCTTAACCCATTCAGACAGCAAATATCCATTTTTAAAATCTTATAATCGTGCATTTAACTCGTCTGCATTGTTGTCCATTTTAGCGAATCTACATTGATCTTCTACAACTTTGTCCTGTTTAGTTACATGAAGCTTCTCATTATCTCATTCCCTCTTGATTAAACCATTGCTCTATTAAATTCCTTCCATGATTTCGGTTTTTGCTCTTTTTACATTTGTATGAAATAACCCTGATCAACCGATAACTTCGATCACATTTTGATCTTAGTCATTTACATTCATTCCCATTAAAGTTAATAAGGCTAATAAAAGTACTAGTACAAGTTATAATAAACATCGTAATAATAATGATAATAATACTTATCATAATAACGATACCTTGTTTGTAGTATTAATAGTTATACTAATAAAAATAATAATGATAATTGTAATAATAATAATTATTATAATAATTATTATGATACTACTAATAATAACAAGAATAATTATCCTAATAATAATTATGCTAATAATAATTATGACATAATATTTTTGTCTCAAGGTTAAATAATAAACGTTACAACAAGATTAAAACAGTTAAATATGAGTTCATGTTTCTCATTTATTCAATCTCTTTCCCCATAAAACAGTTTCACTATCGCTGTTGAAGATGCACTACCAAACTCGTTGTTGTTCAATGTTTTCGCTCGCTTGTTCCCACGAAACCAATTTCTAAATCCCGGCTGAGCCCCCAAAATTATGCTGGGCACTGATGGGTCACTAAAAAGTTAAACCTGTCTAAGGGTAACTATTTCCCACCCAGCGCCTACATTTGCAGATGCATTTAAAAATAAATTATGGCGTTCTAGTTTCGGTTTAAATTTTAATTTTTGAATATAGACGTTATGCTATATTTTGATTAAATTTTATTTTAAAATTTTTTTTCGATGCATTTCGAAAATTAGCAACGCAACTCAAAATTAGGTTATCAAAATTTTTGTGGTGCAACTCGAAAAGACGCAAGTTGGAACAACGCAATTCGAGGCTCTAGTGTAGTCATAATGATAAGGGTAATGATAATACTATTGGGCTAATAATAATAATAATAATAGTAATGGATTAATAATAATAATATTACACTAATCATAATACTAATAATAATCACGACAACAACAATAATAATAATAATAATATTAGATTGATAGTAATAATAACAGTAATGATGATAATGCTTGTTTAATAGTAATAATAATAGTAATAATAATGTTAGGTTAACAGCAATAATATTATTAACATTAATAATAACAATAGTAATGATAATAATATTAATAATAATAATAATAATAATAATAATAATAATATCAGGTTTATCCTAATAATAACAATAACACTAATGGCGCTAATAATAATAATAATAATAATACAAATAGCATTAATAACAATACTAACATTTATAATGGTAATGGGAGTAATAATGTTGATGATGGTGATAACAATAATAATGAAGTCAATATTAATAGTAATAACAATGTTGAGAATAATAATAATAATGGTAATAATAATAATAATACTAATATTGGATTAATAATAATGATAATAACAAGAATAATAATAACAATCATTAGAATCACAATAATAATAATAATAATAATAATAATAATAATAATAATAATAATAATAATAATAATAATAATAATAATAATAATAATAATAATAATAATAACACTAATAATAATAATAATAATGATAATAATAATATCAAATGAATAATAATAACGATGGTGGTAATGATGATGATCATTCTACAATCAGTGGGGGTCATAGAATTAATTTTGGCAAAGATGTTTGGTATTGTGTCGCTATCAAAATAAGATGGTCTAATTGATAGGGTAAACGTTTTAAGAATCATCATGATGGAGGTTCGATGGCAAACGGAATAAATAAGAAAAAAAAATTTTTTTTTATTGTGAGTATACAAAAGTACAAATAAAGAAAACAATTTGTTAAAACTTTATTCCCCATAATATTAAATAAAAACATACATGGTTCGTTCTAAAACCTTATTTTAAAATAAATAAATTTTTCAAACATTAATAAAAATTAAAATTAAAATGTCATAATATAACATAAATGCTCACTTTGTTCCACGTCAATTAATAAAATGTAAAGGAAAATAGAATATTTGAGAGAGAGTTTTTTGAGTCAGTTTGAGAGTGTTTTTTGCTCAACCAACATCGCCTTATATATCACGATTGTTTGTATGTGTGTTTTGATACGGTAAAACAAGGAATTTTCCAGAATATTCCAAAATTAAAAATTTTTCAATTCTTTTCGATTTAAAATTAAAGTTTTATATTTTTTATTTACAAAAATTTTTATTTATTTTTTTTTCTTTAAATTCTCCATTGTTTTTAAATTTAAGTTTTTTGCTCAAAAACACACAGGCGTTATCGTGCTGGTTAAACAAAAATGGGTTTCATCAGTTTTTGCCCAACAGAAACAAGATAAAGCTAATAGACAAAAGTGAAGTAAATTAATTCATAATCAAGGAAGAAAAGTCAAATGTCGGAATTAACATGATTATTAAATTATCGTCACGAAATTGTAAAAAGTATGAAGTGGTGGGTTACAGGGTTTCGAATCTTGCTTATCCTTTTAGTTGCCCCCGTAACGCCATACAAAATAATGCTAGTCGCCACTTGGCACCCGTTGCTAGGCAACGTTGGTAATGTGTTCAAGTGGTGGATTGTCCGCAAAAATTGAGTACCATGTGCTAGTACTATAGTTGCTCGGACAACCCTCGGGTTCACGAGCTGTCGATAGAAGACCTATGCTCGCTTTGCTCTGTCCCTCATGGTCATTCAAGATTATGTTCTTATCTGCCTGCGGAGAGATGTAACAAAGGCTTGGTATACAAACGTATCAATGGAACAAATTGATTAAGAACACGACTACTCTATTTGTTTCGCAACACGCACAATATTTACAGGTTAATAATTCTGAAGCTTGATTGCTCGACGTCGGGCACGTTCCTTGCGTCCCGGCCGACGATTATTTGCTGGAAGGGTAGATTGCTCCACTGATTGGGTGTTCTTCTGCGACAGCTGGGTTGGGGCGAAGACGAGCGGATATGTGACCGCTTCCCCCTCCCGGCAGACTGCTAGGGCGACTTCGAGTCCCCGAATTTGCGTACGCAGGCTCTGGTTGAGCTGCCGCTCCTTTGTCCAGCCTTTTTGTGCTGCGGTCAGGCAATGGTACAATGCTTTCACCTTTCCCGGTTCCTTCCAGGTTGCTTTAATCTGTTGCGTTTCGCGGGTTAATTGAATAATCTGGGCGAGTAATTCCGCGTTTGCCTGTCTCGCGTGGTCCAATTCAGTCCGTAAGATTCTTAGGGAGGACATCGCTATAATTAAATAGATCATTTTAATTTATTATTGATCAAGTTAAATAATCATTTATTTCATTAAACAAAACCACGAATCATTCTAACTATACGAAGAAAAATGACACACAAATTTCTAATATTTTAAATCAGTCGCTACATCAAGTTATCACTGTTAGTTCATTCGTCAGGGCAATATCTCTTCAGGCTTCGTTTGAGAGCCTCCACGGTATATGGTCGTCGGGTATCCCGGACTGGGCGAGGTGGATAGGCGACTGCAATCCGCCAGGCGAGGATGTCTTCCACCACGTTTGCGAGATACATCCTCGCCTTAACCACCTGTGAATCTACCTGCTCCTGCACCCTTTCCCATTGGGTGAGGAGATCCTGCGCATTCAGGTAGGTCTCTGCAGCTGGGTATTGCTGTCCCGAGAGACCGCAGGGATCCTTATCTAAGCCTAATATCCTCCAGGTAGTTGGGTACGGCCACTGTTGTTGTATCTGATCGAAGGTTCTCTTGGTTGGTTGAACTCTTGCCTGTCCCTGTTTGCCTGTACTTCGACTGATGCTTCGTTCGGGTGACATGTCTAAAACATTTTTATTATTATCTCCGCTTAATTCACCATGTCAAGTTGTTAATAAAATAAACAGGGTCCATATTAGTGTGGAGGGTGTCATCCAATTTAATCTTAGCGAATTCTAGTATCGTTTCATTTGGTCGGGATTCTTTCGAAACGGGTGGCTTATGCTAGTGAAATTAATAATGCACGGGTGGTAAATCCACTAATCAACTCGATTTTTATTTAATTAGGCAATATAATTTTAAGGAGTTATAGGGTGATATTAGGGGTAGCGACTACATTAATGAAGATATCATCGTACGCGAGTTGAGATTTTAGGTTTTATGCAACTGTATTATATCTTGTTATTGCCTATTTTATTTATTTTTCTATTTTCGGACTTTCTATAATACAAATTGTCGTTCGATCGGATAAGTCTTATCACCATATCTTATAATAAAAGTTTATTGATTCTTTAAATTCACATCGAAGTTAATCTCGTTGAATGATTTTTAAGTGGGTGATCTGAACAGTTAAGGGCGAAAACGGATGTCGAACGGAGGAATTTACGAAGCGTTGACGGTTGTTTGCCGATTGCATGTGATTTCCGGCGGATCTTGACGTAACGGATTAAGTGGTCGAAAGGAAGTGAGTTAATTTATTTACATCCGGTGATTTATAACACTTCATTTTCAGGATTATTGATCGGCAAATTCATCTAAACTTATTCGGGTAAGTTATTATGTAGATTGCTCGGAACATATATTATCGCTATTTTTAAGGAAAGCGGTGTATTACGTTTGAAACCTTCAAGTGGATGAACTTCATGCTATTGCAATATTTTCACTTTGTGGATTTTTATGTATTCGAACAACCAAAACGATATGAAGCTTTCCCGTGAGTTCACAGTTTGTGTAATATTAAAATAAAAACTTTCTCTCCTTTCAAAACATTGATTCTCATAATGATATTAATTTAATTTAAACAATAATTCATACGTTTTGTTTTTCGTCTCTGAACTTGTTTCATTTTAAGAAAACTCTATCACAAACTTATAAATCATTCCAGTTTGGGTTTAGGGACGGTTGTAATAACTTAGTTCGGTTTCATTACTCGGTTTCCTCATATTTTTATTTTAACTAAATTAGTCAACCTTTGCTTCTATTCTACGAAACTACTTTAATATTAACGTCGTTATTTCAACATATTTATTCAACCATTACTTTAATTCTATGAAACTACTTTTATATTAACATCATACTAGTAAATCCCTGAATCTAGTTGTACTTTATTCTTATTCAAGGTTTATTTGATCTCCACTAGGTAAACTATCTTACTTTTACGCAAATCGTTTTAGTTATAATCGCTGAATGACTCGGTTTAATCGACATCGTCTCTTAGTTCCATTAACTAATATACGGAAATTTTATTTAACCTACGTTAACTTTAATCATTTAATTGAGTTTATTTCTCTATAAAGTATGTATGATTATGCAAATTCTTTTAAGTTTAATCATAATGAAACAAATTCGGCTTAATCAACGAGCTATTTATCTTTAGTCGACAATTAATAATCTAATTCAGTTGAGTTAATGAATTATTTATCTACATATTTTTACAATTAAATTAGAGTACCAATGATTAGCTTATTACACATTATAGATTTTAGTTAGCTATATCAACGATTTAATTTGTTTTATTCCCGTACCCTTTCCCTTTAATAGGCCTTAAGCGCATTTTATGTTCATATTATATTTACTGAGTGCCCACTGGACTACTCGGTGTGATAATTTTGAGCCGTATGTAATATAATTTTAGGTCGACTTTACAGAATTGAGAAACGAGGAAGTAGCCAGAGACTTCTTCCTTATTTCTCGCTTCAGCTATAGGGATAAATATTGACGTTACGACCGCTGCGTTGCGCACGCTGAGTCTTCACGGGTACATATCATTGGCGATTTTCCACGCACTTACATGCATCTGTACTATGTAGATTTTGCTTTCTTGCGTTATGTGTTGGCTGTGGGCCGGAAAAATTTCGACAGTTTCATTTATAAAACAAAATATATATAAAACAATTTATGTATAATAATATTTATTAGTTATAAACAAAAATAACATGTTACCATTCCTTGACCATCCATAAAATATCATAAATTCATATATCAAAATATAAAACAAAATACCTCTCTCCCCACGCCGACGTCCAAGCAGAGCTCCATTGAGTTGCAAGGATGTGACGTGGAAAGAGGGTTCCACATACAACTAAATCTCACCTAAAAATTTCGTAGTAGATTTTTAATCAAAATTCGAAAGTAATTTTCAGTTTAAAAAAATGGTTTTTAAGGTTTGTTTCGAAAAACGGTTAAGTTAAATGTGAAAATGGATCAGTATTTATACCTATTTTTCTCGGTGTGAAATTTGATGCAGTAAAACAAAATTCGACCTTGTTATTTTCTAGCAAATTCTATTCTTTAATTTTTTTATTTATTTTTATAATTTCTTATTTATAATTTTTATTGAATTATTGCTAATTCAAATTTTTCAATTTAAGTTTCACTTTAATGAACTTTAACTAATTTTTTCAATTTTGTCGAATTTGTTGTGTTTTCTTGTTGTATTTGTGTAGGTATCGTGCGAATCTTGGTGCATTTTGTTATTATTTTAATTTATTTTTATGTTTATTAATTTATATTTAATTCTTTTATTTTCTCATATTTTATATGGTTTAATTGGTGTTTTCGGGTTTATTTGAAGTGCATGTTATATTTGCGTGTGTGTTACTGATCCATTAAAACATTCTTCAAGGCCGTTTACGTTCTGGCCCAACAGAAGTAATTAATTTTGCATTATATAAAATGAAAGAGAATTTTTTTTATTTTTAATTTTTAATTTTTGAAATTTTTTTTTGGAAAGTTTACAGCATCTTATTTAGGCTCACGATGGAAACAATTGAATGCTTTGAACCTCAGTTTTAATTTTCTTTTGTGTTATATAGTAGTTATTTTAATTAAATCGATTTAATAACCCTTGATTGATTACCATTATTGATAATTTTCTTATCTTAGTAATAATTAAAACTAATTCATTATTTTAAATTGATTAATAAATTTTTACATTCATGCAACCCTCAATGACCAAAGCATCATTGACCGAAGGAGCTCTAGAGAAGATTATTATATGTTATGAACTAATTCAATAAAATTGCTATTTTAAATTTTTTTTTGGTCATTAAATAAAGGAATAAAATGTGTTTTCTGAAAAATGTGTTATAATTTAATTTAATACACAAGATTTTAATAAAAATAAATAAAAAAGTTAAGCCATATAAAGAAATTTTATTAAACTACAAATAAATAAAAGGGGATGCACTTACTAATAATCTGATGGAGAAAGATCATAAAAATCCACAACTGAATAGATAAAATTCCAATATCAAAAGTGATCGAAGGAAAAATTTGAAAAGAAAATCAATAGAATTAGGGTAGAACAAAAAATAAGTATCTCACCTCGAGTCGGCATATGGAATAATGAAATCCTGTTCTAAAAATAAACGGAATTTCTTGTTTAAAATGACAGTTTTTTGTTTAAGTTGAAATCTGGGATTTTCAAGGGGAAGGGACCCGAATCTAAAAAATTTTAATCATATATTCAATTAAAAACCTATTTTTAGGATCCCATACATACGTTACTCGACCAATCTACTCCTGAAATAACTAAATAGCATCTTAAAAACAAAATATAGCGATCAAGGATTCGATATTATTTCAATTAAATTAATAACAGAAGGACCTATCCTTATAATGAGCATGAATACCTTCTATGGTAGCTCTTGAACCCAAAGGTTTTCTAGGGTATTAGCAGTCATAGTAGTATGGCTCACCTTTTACTAGAAACCACCCATTGGGATACATTTCCAACGTCATTTTGACTGGTATCCAATGGTTATATCTCTTGTGCGCGCATCTGGTGAGAATCCATTGCAAGCGACCGCGAAAATCCTATATATTTTACCAATCAGGTGCCCATCACTAGCAACACTATTAGAAACTATAAAAAAGGAATAAAAAATTTATTGCGCTCTTTATGTAGTCTCTACATTTAAGAGCATCAAAAAATTTACCTGTAATATTGCTGGGCACTGATGGGTAACAAAAAATACTTGATAATGGTCTAATGGTTAACCAATTCTCATCCAGCGCTCGCATAAGAAAGATACCGCTAGCCATCCCGTCAAAAACGACTTTGGTACTGTGTGTTGGTGGGTGAATATAAGCAAAGGGCGAGCCTCTTTTCAAAGACTATCAATGCCCTAATATTCCTATTGGGTCCACGAGCTGTCATAGAAGACTTCGTGCTCAGTTTTTACTTGTTCCTTCTCTCAATTTGTTAACTATGTTAATTTGTCACAAATAAAACAAAAATCCATAACAAAGTTAACCTTATTATTAATTACCAAATGCAAATATAAAAATCACAAATTTGTCAGATACATAGATTAGTGGCACTCAAATCACATTTGACTTGAGGATGTGTCCCACCGTGCGAGCGGCTTCAATTTTTGTTTTGTCGTTCTCGCTCGCGTTTACCCGGTCGAGCTTTCAGCCAGTTTCTCCTAGGTTTTTCTTCAGATGGGTGTGAACTGTCGGGTGTAGTGATGGCCACACCTATGTCCTTGACTATTACATTCCTGATGATGATGGCCTCTTGCTCGGTGGGCAATTGACTGCCAAACTTTACGAGTCCTGCTCGAATCTCGTCTTTGATTTTAGTTGGGTGATTTCTTTATCTTGTTCACAGATTCTCTGTTCCGCTTGTTTCAACGATCCTTCCATCTGGTTCAATTTCGTCTGTAACCCATTTATTTCAGCCTTCAGCTTGACAACCTATTTAGGCCTCATCCATGTCTGTTCTATACGCCGACAACGACATACTAAAGCCTCGGCCCGCTGATTTTGTACGATTGTCTCACTGTGGTACTTTGCTACATCTCTTTGGAATCGTTCCGTCAATTGATTATTCTGCTCCATTGGAATAGGTTAACAGATAGTTATGATATGCATTTATCATTATTTGGTTATTATTAATTCACAAAAATGTTTTTATGAGTTCATACTTGAGTTTACACCTAAGCGTTCTTTTTTGGGAAATTATTAGATCATCTGGATGAGAGAAGGGATGAAGGAGACATGATATAGTTTTGGAAGGTCTCTACAACAATGCTCGTATACACGACACTTAGATGATGTGATAGAAGTGTTGGGTTATTATTATTGAAGGTCGGTTCCCTCTGACTCCTCGTGTCTTTTTTCAATCAAATAAGCAAACCCAACACAGAATAATTTTATTTGCACTTTATCACAATGACAGATCAATCCGTTTTATCTCACTGTTTGTAATCACAATTTCACTAATTGATTTGCACCTTTTAACCACTGTATGACTCTGATTATCTTAGGGTAGGTTGTCCAATGGAGAACCACCCTTTCTGAGAGATAACTTTGCCTTTTTACTTGGATTTGGATTCCTCTACTAACCTAGTTACTACTCGTTCACGTCGATTCACTCTAGTTAATAATATCTGCTCTTCGTGTCTGGTTAATAATGTCTGTCTTTCGTATCGAGTAATAATGACCGTCTTTCGTATCTGGTTAATAATGACTGTCCTTTCGTGTTTTTCCTCTTTCTGTTATACTCCTGCTCAGACTGTTTTCCGACGATTGTCAACAATATTTTCTACATTATTAAATTATTAATAATAATTACTTTCCAGACCGACATTTGTCAACAATGTTTGGTCCATTACCAAATTACTAATTGCAACATAATTACTTCTCCGTTACCCAGTGGCGCCCGTTTAATGTTGTTTAGGCTAATTTGTCCTACTATATTATTCCGTCTATGCGCCGGGTTTTCCTCATCTCTCGGGTTATCCTCAGCTCTCGGATTTTTCACATCTATCGGGTTTCCCATTGCCTCGGGCTTCCCATTGACTCGGGCTTCCCATTAGTAATTAAATTTTCTTAATTAATTTCCTTTTTTATCTTATATTATTTTCTAGGGACCACTCACTAAATTTTTATTACTATTTTTGACTCGTCTCTCAATTTGGCGTTCAACCATACCAATTTCCCCGGATCAATATTACTTTCGAATTTTTATAAATTTTTAATTAATATTGCACTTTTATCATTTCGGTGTTTTATCGATTTTACTGTGCCTTTCCGTGATACCCTAACAGAAGCATGGTTGGGGACACCCTGGTTCACATCCCATTCTCATATGTTTTAAGTCAACGTTATTCGAAAAGTACGCAATAACGTTGTAAGGATTTCATTGTACGGTTTGAGAACATGTGATAACGTTTAAATTATTAATAAACACTAGGACAAATAAAACATAATAAGGATAATGTCCTCCACTGAAATGTGGATCGTAGTGTAAATAATACTAATAATAATGATTCTGATAAGGATGGCGTTGATAGTGGTTATTGTTATAACCGTAACAGTATGATAATGGGTATGATAGTATTAATAATAACAGCAAACGTAACAATAATGATAACAAAATGGTAATAATAATAATAATAAAAATAATAATAATAATAATAATAATAATAATAATAATAATAATAATAATAATAATAATAATAATAATAATAATAATAATAATAATAATAATTATAATAATAATAATAATAATAATAATAATAATAATAATGATAATGATATTGATGTTTATTATAATATATTAATAATATAATAATAATAATAATAATAGTTATAATATTAATATTAATAATAATTATAATAATAATGTTTTGGTCAACAAAATGCACAAAATGGAAAAATGGAAAATCAATAAAAACATTGATATTCGAAATAATAATTAAAAGCCAAAATCAAATAAAATTTTAAAATAAATATTTATCGGGGGAAACGGGTGTGGGCGGATGCCAAATGATGAGACGAATCCATATATAATAAAATTAAAAATCGATTGAAGGTCCCCAGAAAGAAATATTTAATAAAAATAGAATTTAATTAAAAATTAATTGGCTAATGGGAAACCGAGCTAATGGGAAGTCCGAGCCAATAGAAAACCCGAACAGTGTTGGAAACCCGGAACGTCAACAAATTTTCTAATTACGGAAAACGAAATTGGTTTACGAAGAAAACCCGGGATAAAAGAGAAACCCGCCACCAAAATAATTATTGTAAACAAATGGAAACCCCGGGAGCCCAGAAATAACTAATTTGGTTTTGGACAGAGAGATGTCAAAAATGTCAAAACCAATTTAGTTTGTGGGTAACTTGATTTGCGAGTTGAGTATAAAAAGAAAAGGCAGATCAACAAAAATGTCAGTTGGTCGAAGAGAATATTTCAGAGATCGGAGTAAAGGATTTAATAAGCTTAAAGATAAATCAATCAGCCAAACAAATTCAATTCTTGCGCACAAGACAGGGACATCTCCCTTTGTATGACCTATCCCTACGCATTGAATTATTGTGAAATCGTGCAGAGTAATTGTGGAGAGTATTGTGAATTGAATCGATATTTGTGAAAGTTGTGAATAAAGTTGATATATATAAATCTGAAATAAATCTGATTGTGTTGGGTTAATTGAATTGATTAAAGAAGAACACCAAGGATTCAGACCTAAGCACCGACTTTCTTTATAAAAACCCAATAATAAAAAGAATAATAATAATAATAATAATAATAATAATAATAATAATAATATTAATAATAATAATTATATAATATTAATTATAACCATACACTAGTAACAGTAATAATACTGATCATAATAATGATAATAATAATAACGACTCATTTAAAAGCCAACATTATTAATGAAATAGTAATAATAGGTCCATCCTTGATCAACTATATAAAATATAAAAATAGGGGATTTTTGAAATTATGATCATTAATTTCACAAGATTCAAAGGGTATTAAAATTCACGAGGTTCTTAAAATTCTATTTTTATATTAGGAATTTTTCTTACAATCATTTATAATAATAATAAAAATCAATAATGATACTATATAGACTATTTTTTCCTTCGATATTGTCCTTCATAGACGCCCCAATTTGCTTGCTACATCTTCCCCTTCCAACCTTATATAGAAATGAAATTTCATATCGTGAAATGTAAGCTGTGTGTATTTTCAGATCTCATCTCCACAACGCACTGCACATCCCAGACTTGCTTCCAAAAACACATCAATCATCTCTACAGAATTTGTTGCAGACGTTGAGTAGTAAACTTTATTTGAAATAAATTTTTGTACATTTTCCATACAAATGATTCGTTTATAAATGTAACCAAAGATTTCGACTTTCAAGATAGAATTTTGTACTTTCGCATTTATTTCAGTTAAAATTAATTTTGAATTTTATTAATTGTGGTTTGTATCATTCCCCATAATGTTGGTTTTAAATGTATCTTCACTTTACTTTCGTTTATGTAATTCGTTGGAACTAACTTCTCTATGTATTCTTCAAATTGACATTTTTACTCTTCATATTTATACCTTTCCCAGGGCCACCACACGCTCTTTTGAGGGTTGGGCGATAGGATTTAAGAAGGGAGAAGAGCAGTTCCAGCAACGCCTTCACCATGAGTTCCCCCTAACCACCGGTTTTATCCAGGGTAACATGAATCGTTTTACTGACTTGTGTACAGGAAATTTTATAGAATGTGTAGAAATAATAAGAGGTGATTATGCTACTCGTAATGGAGTTCGATCGCATTGACTCGATATATGGCTTAATAGTTATTAAAAGTCATTATAGGAAATGAAAAATAATAAAAATAAAGCTTTCGTAGTTTTAAACCTTTAATGAAAATCAATATTATAAACTAATTCACAATAACTAATAAAATTGACATTATAAATAAAAATACAATTTTTACTTTTATAATTTCGCGAAAAACAAATAACTGGATACAATTAATTTCGAATAAATCTACTAAGAATATATTTGTAATAAATTTTGTCCAAAGGTTTAAATTAAATTAAATTTGTACGTAACAATTTCAAATAGGATCAAGTATTAAATTCTTGAAACTAGAATATTTGAATGTTTAAATACATCAATAACATTAAAATTAGATATTCTAATTATCACTTTCGAATTTTCTGATGATTAGGTTTCATAAATAATGTTTGAAATATTTCCACTCCTTTTGATTTACTTAATGTCAAGTAATAAAATAAATTTAATAATTTAGTTATTCTAATATCTCTTTTGTTAATTTAGATATGTTTTATCATTCCACCGGTGCCATTTCTTGTTATACCTGTGAAAATTGTACGCAGACATTTCAAAAAGCACTCGTAAAAACGGCAACTAATTGCACATCCTGCCTCACGGTGACAAGATTATTATATATCAGAAAGGTTTGCGCTTTTGAGTGCTTCAGAGCGCATATTTATATAAATAAAGTTGAGTGTTGCACATCAGATTTATGCAATTCTGCACATCATTTACAAATATTAGAAAATATTTTGTTTTATTTGATTTCGTTGATAATACGAAATGTTGCTTTTGAAATTGGATAAAGACTAAATATTTGGCGAATTTCAATCTCAAATACAATAAAAAAGGGAACTTAGTAACAAATTTTTGAAAAATAAATATTTTTCTTTTAGTTTCAGTAAAGTTTTTAGTAATTTATATTTCATTTTATGTAACTGGAAATTTGGTCATAATAAAATTTAAGTAATAATAATAACGAGGAAATAGTTAAGGTTTGTTTCAGTTACATATGTGGTTATAGAAGCTTGACGATTTTGTATGGGTCTTGGTACTGAGTACCATCACTGTGCCTGTTATATAATTATTAACCGAGTAATACCTCCTTTAACTCAAGAACACTAGTGCCTCTCTTTGTTGGGTTTATAACTCTCATTACTGCAGTTTAATCTGAATTCTACCTCGCAAATTTCATCAATTCTATTGATTTATCTGCTTGCTTACAGTTTGAATGTAAATTAATATTTCGACCTTCAATTATCTCAAATGGTGAAAACCCGTTGCGCTCTGCTGACTGCTATTTGTACTGAACTCTTTTCTAGTTAAAAGTTCATGCAAGTTATTCTCTTCACATATACCTACAAAGGTTGATGTAATTAGATATCATATGGCTCTTTCGTTTAATCCATCTGGTTGATGTTGGTAAAGTGAGCTGAATTCCTATTTAGTACCAAGTTTCTGTAGTTTTTCTCTTAAAACCTTTCTTTCAAAATTCCGACATCTATCTGTCAATATATATATATATATATATATAAAATTTTTATTTTCCTACTTTGGTTTCTTCATTTCTTGTTTCACACTGGGTGCAAATTATAATTTTCAATCTTGATCGCTCATCTAGATTCGTGTGTTCTTTACCTTTCCGGTATTTCAGTTCAAAATCATATTCACCAGATTAGCTAGCCGTGTTTTAAATTGTGAACGGATTGGCGTTTTTGTAGTGTTCATAAACATTAATGCTTTGTAATCGGTACGAATCATGATTTTTTTCACGTAAAGAGATTCTCTAAAATGCATAACATATTCATATACAGAGAAAAGTTCTTTTCAAGTTACATAATAGCTCTTTTCATGTGCTGTATAGATCGCTTCATTGATAAGTGCATCCTTCATGGATACATACTTAAACGGTCGAGGAAGCTGTCCACCCCGTCGATTGAACGGACGATATGATTTGATTAGCTTTTAGGGCCGATGCATTATCCAAAAAAACAAATTTATTTAATTATTTATAAATAAATAATATAAAATAATATAAACCTATTAACATTACTATGACCAATATCTATATCAATATCAAAATTACCTAATAATTTATTTTAATTTATGTAATAGTTCACGTTTTGTTCAGTTGGGTTGTATAGTTTATTTTTGTGTTTTATTTGATTGTTTGTGTTTATTTTTTATTATTATCCTTATTCTTATTAATATCAAATTAAATCAATTTCTCATAGTAACTAAACTACTTACTATGGAAAAAACAAAAAATAGATCACAAATTAAATTAAAAATTACAAACGGAAAATTTAGACATTAAATCAAAAAGAGAACTTATTAAAAAAATGTAAGTTCGAATACTGGATAAATCTGAATTAAAAAGTTAAAAGAAACTAATTATAAAATCCAAAGATAATTCAGTATTATCCAAAACCATCTAATTGATTGTAGAGTTTCTGTTGCTAATCAGGTTATCCAGACGAAAATTTCTAAAAATAGTTCAAAACAAATTTGGTTTTTGGGATAATTATTATAACAAAAACTGATGACAATTTACTGAAAAGTTCCTAATCAAAATCATAAAAAGTTGAAATCTAACAAGTGATAATAATTATTATTGTTATTCAGTAATATAATTTTCGTTTAACACTGTTGGCTAATATTTTATTTTTATTGTGTTTGTAGCTAACTAGAATAGTAACACAACAGTCACCCAAGACAGTCACTCCCGATACACTTTTACAGGAGACTCGGCTTAGTACATACAAAATTTCTTTTGCCACAATTGTCATTTGACCACACACTAATGCAATTAATTCAATAATGCACTTCATAATAATGTTGGGCTTAAAGCCAAAATTAAAACAAAATATAACTGTAATGTTAGTTAAAACAAAAAAAATAAAAATAAAGAAAATGTCCACTGCACATACACATCCACCGCAAGCAGAAACTAAAAATAAAATACAAACATCAAATAAACAAATTAAAAATACAACAAAATTAATTAAAACATATTAATAAAATCGATGCAAAAAGAAGCATATTAAATAAATACAACTGCCAAAACCTTGTAAAATAAGGTTTAGAAAAAACACAGGCAGAAGCGGGGACCAAGAAACAAAATTTTAAGGGCTAAAAAGAATATTGAATAAAAACAACAATGAAAATAGATTCGATAACATAAGAATAATATATCAAAAAATAAAGAAAAATGAATAAAAAATTATAAAAATATTTTAAAATTAATAAAATAATAAAAAGTCCCTAAAATGGCGAAAAATCGCCTATTGGTCGCACACTCGATTAAGACAACTATATAAGCAGTGACCAAATTCATTATTTCAACTTTACGACTCTTCGGGAAGAATAGCACTTTTCGGATCAATTGGATTTCACAATCACTTCACTACTGTGACGGGGTTCTGAGATTGGTAACTCTGATTTAGTTGCTTTGGTTTGACTTCGCTTAATTCCTGTTTCAAATTTCTGTTTTCCTTGATTTCAACTTTAAGTTTTCTCCAAATTTTTCTTTAATTCTTTTTTAAATAATTTTCTGTAATTTTCTCCTTTTCAATTATTCGTTAAGTAGTGGGATGTGTCACCGTCAGCACCCCACCCTCCCCTACCGGTAGAAAATTTTTCTAAGTCCAAAAGTACAATTTTTTTCTGAGACAAAGACAATGACTCACTCAAGGTCATTGAAACAAAGACAGCGAGTCATCGAAATTTTTCAAGGTCATTGGATTATCTTGAGTTAATCCATATTCTTCATCTACACCCCTATGCCAATAAATCTTGTTGAATTTTGTTTGAAATAAATTAGATTTCAGTAATTTACACACAAACATAGTTTTACCACTACCACTTGGGCCGACGATTTGATATACCGCATTATTTGTTTATATTATATAAATTACTGAAATCTAATTTATTTCAAACAAAATTCAACAAGATGTATTGGCATAGGGGTGCATGTGAAGAACATGGATTAACTCAAGATAATTTCTGTAAATTGAAAAACATGAAAATAGTAAAGGGTTTCGATAAAAACTGGTCAAGTCGTTTAAGGAAAGGTGATGTCATCATTATAGATGATTTGTATCAGGAAGCTAATAAAGAAAAGGATTTTAATAATTTATTCACAAACATAATTTTACCACTACCGTCGATTTTATGTACCGCATCATTTTTTAATTCCATTATTAATTTGTGTAGTTATAGGTTTTTGTTTATATTATATAATTTAATGAACTCTTTCTAAAAATCATATACATAGATTAACATTTTTTTATTGTTTAATTATGTTATCAAATTGGTGGGTTACAGGGTTTCGAAATTTGTTTGAATTAGCCTGCGGTTGCCCCGTAACGCCATACAAACTGATGCTTACTGCCACTTGGCACCCGTTGCTAGGCAACGTTGGTAATGTGTTCAAGTGGTGGATTGTCCGCAAAAATTGAGTATTATCGCTAGTACTGTAATTGCTCGGACAACCCTCGGGTTCACGAGCTGTCGATAGAATACCTATGCTCGCTTAGCTCTGTCCCATGTGTAAGAAAATTCATGATCGAATGTGGAGAGATGGTTAGAAACCACGTTACCAGTGTTCCTATTAATACCTGTACGTAAGTGCATTTAGGAAATAATTTAACTACAACTAATTTATTGAAATTGACATAACGAATAATTATCGTGAGTTAATGGGGTGGATTTGCTGCTCGGCGTCGAGCACGCTCTTTGCGTCCCGGCCGACGATTATTTGATTGAGTGGTGGACTGATCTGCTGGTTGAGGATTCTTCTGCGCTATCTGGGACGGGGCGAAGACGAGCGGGTAGGTGACTGCTTCCTCCTCCCGACAAACTGCTAAGGAGACTTCTAATCCTCGGATTTGGGTGCGCAGGCTCTGATTGAGCTGTCACTCTTCCACCCAGTCCTTTTGTGCTGCGGTCAGTCTGTGATATAACGTCTTTACTTTTCTCGGATCCGACCAAGTCGCCTTGATCTGCTGTACCTCTTTTTTCATCTGGAGGATTTGATGGAGGAGATCCGCATTTGTGTTCCGTGCGCGATCTAGTTCGGCTTGCAGGATTTGGTTGGTGGACATAACTACAATGACAAGATCGTTAAATTTTCTAATGGTTTACATAATTTGTATTTATAACTATCATAAACATAATCATTAAAACAGGTCTCTTCAGGCAAACGATTAAACGAAATGACAAGCCAGCAAATATTTATTAAAAAAAAACGAAACTAAATCACAATTGTGGTTAGTGTTTTCGGGATCGCTGTTTCCCGTGGCACGGCTTCTTTGAGTCCTTCTGCGGGGTAACTACTGGGTAGGGGCGTCGGGTATCGCGGACTGGGCGAGGTGGGTAGGCTTCTGCAATCCGCCCGGCGAGGATGTCTTCCTCTACGTTGGCGAGATACATCCTCGCCTTGACCACTTGTAGATCCACCTGTTCCTGCACCCGTTCCCATTGGGTGAGGAGATCCCGTGCATTGATATATGTCTCTGCTGCTGGATATTGTTGTCCGGCGAGTCCACACGGGTCGCTGTTTAGGCCCAGTAACCTCCAAGTAGCGGGGTACGGCCACTGTTGTCGAATTTCCTTGAAGATTTCTGCTTTTGGGGGTGATTCCTTCCGACATTGCTCATCGGTTACTGGAGCGTCGATCCATTCGAGCGGCATATTCTTTTCTAAAAATGCATCAATGTCAACTACTTGCGTATAGGGGTGAAAAGTAGTTTATTTAATTTGTTCGCTCAATTGTTGTACTAGGTTCACTAATGACTAGGTTGTTGCCATTAGGCTTATCAAAATTCAAACTTATCGAATTTAAATTTATTGCCTTTGATTTTGATTGTAACTTGTTGTGAACCTACTAGGGCTGTCTACTTATGAGTGTTAGGCGTGCTATATTTTGTTAACTATACCTTCTCATGACGTTCCTACGTATCTTTCTAAAGATTATCATGATCTTTAAGCGAAATCGACACACTAGTTGAGTTATGGGCCTTCAGGGTTTTAACAGTAGATCAGTTGTGGTCTAACAGCTTGGTATTGAGTATAGTAATACACGGTTGTTAATTTGTTAAGCGTCGTTAAAACAGAGACAACTTTGATGGTTATTACCTCAGACCTTCACTCTAGTAAATTAAGCATGAGAAACTGTGGGAGGTCACCGTATGAGTTTGGGTTTCGAATAAAATCTATTTATGTCTAACTCTAGCTTGTAGGCGTGTGGTTTTATTTAATTTTCGTCAAATCTACGAATGACCTTGAAATGTCGCTACAAATAATTTAGTGTTTACATGCGAACGGCGATGTTTGGATCTATGTCCGGTGTTTCTGTCGATTTAACCATTCAGTATTTACGAGCGAACGGCGATAGTTGAATCTATGTCCGGTGTTTATTTGATACTTGCCAGCACATGGTGATAATGAAATTTCGTAGGTTTATCCGGTGTTTACCTTATTCTTATTTCAATTTCAGGGTTTATCGATTTATCTATTTACTGGAATTTAATTTTTCAATTGTGTTGCAGCGATTTGGTAAGTTGGTATTTCGTTTGATTGGATATATTTTATCAACGCATTTAGGACAATCTTTACTTTACTCTATGGCGGATCTCGCATGTGGAACTATATCATTGGATTTTATTTGGTATCTTTTGGGATAGTCGGATTTAATTCATTGTCGTCGGTAAGCATAACTCTATGACTGTTTGATTTGTGTAATATTAAAATAACATTTTGATTGTTTCTCTGATTTACCTGTTAACCTGGATTTTGGTCGTTTTTATTTGTGTAGATTTTATCTTAACCTATTTATAAGTAACAACCTATCCTTTATGTTGGATCCATGAATTTATATTTATTGATGGAAAAATTTGTTTTTAAATCAATACATTTCATTACTTTTATTACTGTACCTTTTAATCTATAATTACTTTAATTTAATCCAATTATGTAAATTGTCATTACTCGAATCACTTATTATTACTTTAACATTCGTTAAACTGATAAATTACTTTGGGCGATAGATTACTTTATCTTGATAAATTACTTGAAAACCTTTAATTAATGAATCAAAACTATACTTCAATTTTATTCAAAGATTTACTTGATCTCTATCGAGCATTATTCTACTTTTATTTGAATCCATTTGAGGTTAATTTAGGAATTACTTGGTTTAACCTACGACTTTCTTTAGTTTCCTCAACGAATTAATTTACCGTTAATGAATTTACATTAGTTAGTTTTATCCTACAAATTACAAAAAGAAATTCTGTTTGTTACGTTAATTTTGCTGAATAATTAGTTTAATTAATGGGATTTGATAGGCTTATTCCTACTTAATACTCATTTTATTTTTAATAATTTATAATAATCTAATTTAATGAATCGCTTAATTTTACTCAATAATTATTTTAGTTTTAAATTATAATAATTTCATGAATTAATTAAATTTTTACTTTGTTTTTAATCAATAACTACTTTACTTAATTTAATTGAATCAATAAATTTAATGATTTTCTACTAATTTACTAGTAATTTTTATCTAATTTATTCCAAAATTTTAATCTAAATTAGCGATATCAACGATTTCAATTTAGTTTATTCCCGTACCTTTTCCCTTTAGTAGGCCTTAAGCGCATATTGTGTTTATATTATATTTACTGAGTGCCCACTGGACTACTCGGTGTGATGATTTTGAGCCGTGTGTAGTATGATTTTAGGTCGATTTTACAGAAATGAGAAACGAGGAAGCAGCCAGAGACTTCTTCCTTATTTCTCGTTTCAGCTATAGGGATAATATTGACGTTACGACCCCTGCGTTCCGCACGCTGAGTCTTCACGGGTACATATCATTGGCGATTTTCCACGCACTTACACGAATCTGTACTATGTAGATTTTACTATCTTGCAATATGTGTTGGCTGTGGGCCGGAAAAATTTCGACAGAATTATTTAGTTATTAAACATAGAAAAACAGTTTATCAATATTAATAATATTTATTAAGTATAAACAAATAAACATAAATTACCCTCCATGACAATCCATAAAATAAAATTTCATGATATTGCATAAAATAAAATAAAATACCTCTCCCCCCACGCCGACATCCAAGCAGAGCTCTACCGAGGTTGCAAGGATGTGACGTGGAGAGAGGGCTCCAAACTAAACATTTCTCACCTAAAATAAGATTTGAAAAATGGTTTTAAAAACGATTTCAAAAATGGTTTCAAAAATGGTTAAATTTAATGTGAAAATGGATCAGTATTTATACCTATTTTCTGTCCCTAACCTCGCATGTTAAATTTGATGCAGTAAAACAAAATTCGACCTTGTCATTTTCTAGTGAATTCTTTTCTTTAATTTTATTATTTTTTGATTTATTTTTATAATTTTTCCTTTAGAATTTTTATTGAATTATTACTAATTCAAATTTTTTGAATTAAGTTTCATTTTCATGAACTTTTATTAATTTTTCAATTTTGTCGAATTTGTTGTGTTTTCTTGTTATATTTGTGTTGGTATCGTGCGGATCTTGGTGCGTTGTGTTATTATTTTAATTTATTTTTATGTTTATTAATTTATATTTAATTCTCTTTTTTTTCTTATATTTGATAAAGTTTAATTGGTGTTTCAATAAGTTTATTTAAATTTGCATGTTATATTTGCGTGTGTGTTACCGATCCATTTAAACATTCCTCAAGGCCGTTTACGTTGTGGCCCAACAAAATATAAATTATAAAGGAACTTTCGACGTGTCAAAAATGACGTTTTCGAATGGTAAACCACAGCAAATTGTTGATAGGAGTGGAAAATATCCTATAATATTTTACAAATCCGGCAAATGCAGAATCATGGATTAAAGAAACCTTTAGATGTCAATAAATTACAATATAGAATAAAGGATATTAAAATACAGTCAATTACGTTTACTATGGATATGTGACAATATATCAATCTATACAACATGTCAACAAAATGTCTTTGTATGTTCGAGCCAGAATTATTTCCTGCACTGAGGCTTTTAAAATACAACCCAATGTGTGTTAACGTGTTTTCCAGTGGGAAAATAGTCATATTAGGGTTGCGAAACCTAGAGTACAAATATATTGTTACAGACATTCAAAATAAAATCATATGATTGGTCGATATCTGATTGGCTAATGATTGATTAAAACAACTTGGTAATTCATTTTATTTCATTTTTAAAATGGAAAATACTACGCAGATGACAGGTTCAGTAAAATCAAAGGAGATTGAAAATTATGGTAAATTTATTATTTATTATTTATTATTATTATCATTGTTTACAGATAAATATCAAGAAGTAATTTTAGAGTCTTTGTTCTTCTTTTACCCTCCTCTGCGAACAATTCTGAAAGAACAACCAGAATCAATGATTCCAGATCTCATATACACCGAAACAAATATTTGGATATTCAATATTATAGATCAAGCTTTATAGGATGTAAAGCTTGGTCGAAAAATGAAGAACATAGAAATCGAATACCCATGTATTCTGGAATGCAGCTGTTGCAATTTCAGATATCAAAGGTAATGCGAATGATGTCTAATGAAATCTTTTAAAAATGCTTGTAAATTTAAACTTTTTAGGAAATAAATGTTTTATTTGGTTGTTTTGGTTTGATATTTTTTAATAGTCTGATTTTATTATTAGAAATCTTAAATAGTAATAATATTAGTATTTGTTTGGTTTTATTAGTATTAATTTTTTAAATAGTTATAATATTAGTTATTACAATAATATAGTAATAACAATTTGGAACATTAAAACATATATAGAAATAATCGACCCAAACATAAAATGCATTAACCGTGCAATATTCATGCATTATTCTGATTAGTTAATCATTATCTAGCAAGAGTATAAAAGCTCGTCACCACCTTATAAATATCATAAAACAAACATGACCGAGAAAATCAATGCTATCAATGTCCAACCAGTTCAGATGTTTCACAATTATAAAATGTATTTTTTAAAGGAGCCTATCAATATGCAATTGGTAAATCCAGTCAAACTCAATAGAACTCAATTTCAATCTCTCGCTGGGACACTCAATGATAGAAATCAAGGATATTGATAAGGTTTTCAAAAAGATCAATTCGAATTTAAAATGCAATGAAAATGCATTCTTCACCAGTCAATATACCAGATATTATGATGCATTTACAGAAATAGGTTTCAAAGAACAGGAAAACTGTATTTATTTAACAATAACAATCCAAGGATATAAAGGTGATCAAATGATTTGCTTTCTCCAATATGGCAAATTGTTACTGCTAGACTTTCACAATTATTTTAATGTATATTTTAGTGTTTAATAAATGTATTAATGTTTTGTTTTCTTTGTTATTCTATAAACAAAATATAATTAGTTTTAAAATTGTTTAAAAATGATGTCTGAAAAAGGTAAAATATAAAATATAAAATAATTAATTATTTTTCGTTAAGAATATTTAATAAACTTTTTGTTTGATAAACTCGAAGAAATAACCAGTGTAAAAATTAGAGATATGTTGACTCTAGTTGAAGCATTTAGTAAAGAAGATTCATGTTGTGATTCAGAATGTCAGAGTGATGATGTTGAAGAAATTGTTAATGATGAAGAAATTATTAATAATGAAGAAATTATTAATGATGAAGATACTGAAATTATTACCGATGAAGAAACCCCTACTGAAAATTTAGTTGACCCTAATGAATTTAAGACTTGTGTTGACCATGTCATAGAAAATATAATGATAGAATATTGTGGTGATGAAGCATGAACCTGTATTAATCAATAAATCTTTAAAAATGTAGTTTTTTATTAATAACAATAACAAAGAAATATTTATTAAAATTTATGATAAACTTTATTACATATATATAAAACCGATGCTCCAGTTAATAGTTTTGGTAGATTTCTGGGTTTTGATATTTGAGATTATATGGTTGTTACCCAGACAACCCCATACAAATATCTTTCGCTTACCAATCGGCACCCGTTGCTAAGCAACGTTATAACTGTGTTTGAGTGTGAAAATCGTCCGCAAAAAGTGAGCGCTATTGCTAATAATATAATTGACCGAACGATCCATGGGTCCAACGACCTGCCGATAGAAAGCCTGTGCTCGATTTTGATTTTTAGATCTCATTATTCTCCTATCTCATTCAAATGTTAACCTATACTCTCATATCATTTATCTTTAAGTCAATCACTTGGTCCTTCTTATAGTTGTCCGTATTCATGATTTTGCTATGGCATGTGAACCCTTTGCTATATAAGTATCCACGCCGTATCTCTCTTACCCTTATCCCTATTATAACTACAATGTTCTCTATTATTGATACTAGCATTGTCGTTGTTACTATTATATGTATTACCTTCATTATATGTTACTACTATTACATTTATTATTATTCTTATTACTATAATTACCATTATATTTATTGTTATTACTACTATTATTATTACCATTATTATTGTCACAATTATTATCATTATCATAATTTTTATTATAATTATTATTATTATAATTACCATAATTCTTACCATTATCATTATTATTATCAAATTTTTGTTTAGGGATTCGTCCTTATTCCTCGGCTTAAACAAATATTTTATTGATATATAACATTAGCCGTAACCCATCCTTATTTTACAGTTTTCGAAAATGTAATTTTGTTAGTTCGAAAAATTTTAGCAGCATTCCGCCCTTATTTTATGGTTTTATCAGATTATCCTACCAACAATTGAGCCGTATTCTACCTTTACATTACAATGTTCACTGAAGTATTTCGATTAATTCGGGAAATTTGCGCAGCGTTCTGCCCATATATTTCGTCTCAATTCAACATAGTTTATTTAATTCTTAAATATTATTTAAAACATTATTTTTCCTGATTTTAGTCGTTCGGATAATTCTTTTTCCGATGGCTATCCATTTTAACTGTTGCAATGATTTCGCTATTTTCCCCGCAACCCTTTACTATCTTTATCCTTATGATCTATTTATGTTTATATTACATTTATTGAGTGCCCACTGGACTACTCGGTGTTAGATAATTTGAGCCGATTGTCGTTAAAAAATTAATGTCAATTTTTCAGGAAACGGATGATGAAGCAGCAGCCAAAGAACTACTCCTTTACCCTTCAATTTACCCTATATACGGATAATATTCACGTTCCAGCTACTGCGTTCTCAGGCCGTAGCCTTCACGGGCATGAACTATTGGCGGACTTACACCGCACTTACACAGTTCGATATTTATGTATAAGTTTAATAACTTGCAATTTGTTTTGGCTGTGGGCGAGTGAATAAAAATTACCAGACCCATTGGGTAAAAGCCTCGAATACACGAAATAATATTCGGAAGTTTGTAAGCATATAATAGAAATTCATGATTCATCTTATATTGGAAATTCGTAGTAGCATAATTCATCATCTATAGAAAGTTAGTAGCATAATTCATCATATATTGAAAATTCGTAGCATAATTCATCATATATTGAAAATTCATAGTAGCATAATCCATCATATATTGAAAATTCCAATCAACAAGTGCTGTAGCGCACACTACTAAAACCAGTCTCCAAGTGAGACTGAAAATCGATATTACAATCAAGTTGGAAATAATACTTCCAAGTAGTTGTGTTAATTTGTGAAAACACATCAGTATATATACCTACAACTCGACCTTGTCCTTGTGTGTTAATTTTATTGCGATTAAACAAAATTCAACCTTGAAATTATTTGTGTTATCTAAATGTAATTTTTAATTATTTCTTAATTTAAATTTGCAATTTATTTTTAACATTTTTATTTAAATTTATTCAGTCAAAAATATTTTATTTTTGTTCATTTAATTCATTAATTTTTACTTTTATATAAATGGTCATTTTACGGTCAAATTTTCTTGATATTGTTAGGCCAGAACACAAGTTCGTTTAAATGAATCGGTAATAGCACGCAAACACAGCACGCAGATTTAAAATCGGAAACTTTAAACACCAATTAACCATGCTAAAATCTGAGAAAGAAATAATTAAAATATAAAATTAAAGACATAAAAATAAATAAAACTATTAACAAAATGCAACAAGATCCGCACGAAACAAACACAGAAACAATACGAAAACACAAAATATTTGACCAAGAATTGACAATTTAATCAAAGAAACAAGAGTTCATGAAATTGGAACTAAAATAAAATAATTTGAATTAGAAATAATTCAATTATTTGTTAAAGGAATAAATTGTCAAAATATATTAATAATTAAGAAATTAAAGTTAGAAAATACAAAGAAATTCACTATGAGGAAGTTTTATGATGAAGAAATTTTTAAATTGAAAATTTTAAAAATTAAAAAGTTTAGATTAATTTTTAAAAAAAAACAAAATAAGAAAATATTTTAATTAAAAATATCTTCGTAGAAAATTTGTTTAAATAAGAAAGATTAAAGAAAACATTTTTAGAGTTGGATATTTATTGAAATAAAATTTATGGAAACAAAAACTGATTTTAATGTTTTACAGGATGAACCTCCTAATATGGTGGCAGCGGTAAACACGGACGCAATCACCGAAAGATTGCTACCAAAGGTATTCTGCCAAGGGGACGATTTGGAAAAGTTCATTAAAAGATGCGAAATTTATTTCGACGCCAAGGGAATCACGCAGAAGAAAGACCAGGAAAGATTAACATCTTGCATGATTGATGAGGATCTCCTGGAAGTGTACGCCAAAACACTGAAAAAAGCCGAAGGGTTCCAGGCTAGGTTGCGATTGGCATTCGATCGTGAAAGAGATGTTTTAAAGGATCTACAAAACTTGTTGAATTACAAGCGGAAGGGTGAAGAAATAGAAACGTATTTTAAAAAGGTGGAGGACCTTGTTGATAGGTTGTTCGAAAATAAAGAATTTACCAAAGAGAAATTAACAGCAAGGATGTTAATAGTATGTGCGGAGAATAAAGAAGTTGAGAAAGAAGTGATACTACGGAAGATAAAAAGCACAGAAGAAATAAAGGAAACACTAACTCTGATGGACAAAGTAGAAAAGCAAAGAGAACAGATAAACAGTATGAAAAGTTACGCCAGAGTGGTCTATCAGGAACCACAGGGAAGAGTACAATACAAGAAGAAAGAACAGAGAGAAGAAAGTATCCGAAGAGAAATGCCAGAATGCTGGTTATGCCACAAAATAGGACACACGAAAATTGATTGTCCAATAAAAGGTAAAATAGAATGCTGGACATGTCATAGAAGCGGACATATAAGTAGAAACTGTCCAGATAAAAAAGCTCCAAGATGTTTTGGGTGTGGGAAAGAAGGTCATATAAGAAGATTGTGTCAGGAAATACGCTTTGAAAGATGTAGCAGAAATGGTCATAGATCCGAGGAGTGTTATACAAAGATGAGGTACGGGCAAGCGACGGAGAGACAAAGATTCACGGGAAACAGATACAGTCGAATAAATGGTATCGAGGAAGAAGAAGAAAGGGAATCGTGTGTAGAGACAAATGAAGATAATTTTAGGAAGACGTACCCAAACAACAGGGCTCCACCAGTAGAGGAGTTGGTTGGAGCCATATTCTAACAGAAAATTTGATGGGATATCCTCAAGGGGCAGAAAAGTGGGAGAATGTTGGAAGGGTAAGCGAGAAAGTATACAGGTTCCTAAAGAGAGAAATGTTTGAAGAGGAAGTGGAGAGAATTGGAACCATCGAAACGGAGCAGGTTGTTGAAATTTTGTATAACAGAATGCAAGGAAGGCCTAGTATAACAGTAAGGATGAATGGGGAAAATTTCGACTGTTTATTAGACACTGGGCAAGAATCAATGTAATGAGTGTGAACTGTTTCAACAAGCTACGAGGACAACAATTGACGAAAAGTGACGATAAGTTACGATGCGCAAACGAGAGTACGATCGAGACAATAGGAAAAACGAAGGTGCAAGTAACCATTGGAAATGTTTCGAAGGAAGTTATATTCATTGTGGCGGAGAAAGTGACACCAGACGTGATTGGAGGAATCGAATTACAAGAAACATTTGGATTTAGACTGTTAAAAATTAAAGATATCGAGGCTAGTGAAAAAGACAAGAACTATATTTGTAACATTGAAGCAAAATTTGGCAGAAAAATAAAGGATGAAGAACGATTGATACGAGCGTTGGAGCAGTTAAAGATCAATGAAGATAGCAAATTAAAGGAAATTATAACAAACAGTGGAAACGTGTTTATGGCAGATAAATGGGATGTGGGTCGCACACATTTGGTAAAACACAAGATAGTTACAAGAGGTGAGCCGATAAACATAAAACCATATCGCCAACCACTAAATTTGGAATCAAAGATTGAAGAAGCAATACAAAATTTGTACGAAAATGGAATTATACGGAAATGTAACTCTCCATGGAATACACCGCTAATATGTGTATGGAAAAAAGAGAAAAAGGATATTAGACTATGCTTGGACTTTAGACAGCTGAACGCGGTAACAGAGAGGCAGGCATTTCCAATGCCAAACATAGACGAGATGTTGGATTTGTTAGGAGGATCCGTCTTTTTCAGCTCAATCGATCTAGATAATGCATATTACCAAGTGGAACTAGAAGAAGAATCACAGGAGAAAACAGCTTTCTCAACAAAGAACGGACAATATTGTTTCAACAGAATGCCGTTTGGAATTGCAGCAGCACCAGGTACGTTCCAAGAAATGATGACAAAAGTATTAGGCAAAATAAAGGGAGCAATGGTGTATTTGGACGACATCTTGATTTATTCAAGCTGTAAAGAGAAACACTATACAATACTCGGAGAAGTGTTAAAGGCGATTGAGGAAGCAGGCCTAAGGATTAATCCAGAAAAATGCCAAATAATAAAGGAAAAAATCAGATTCTTAGGACACATAATCAGCAAGGAAGGAGTACAGACAGATCAATCTAAAATTCAGGCCATACAGAACTTTGGGAAGCCTAACTGCGTAAAGAAACTCCGAAGCTTTTTAGGTATTTGCAATTATTATAGAAGATTCATCAGTGATTATGCAAAGAAGGCAAGGATGTTAGAACAATTATGTAGCGGACCAAGTAACAAAAAATTAGAATGGAGTGAAGGAACGAATAGCGTGTTTGAGGGATTGAAACTAGCACTCACAACGGCGCCAATCTTATGTTTTCCGGATCTGAAAAAAGAGTTCATTTTAGATACCGACGCTAGTTTCGATACCATTGGAGCAGTACTTTCACAAAGAGATAAAGATGGAAAGGAAAGAGTAATTGCGTATGGATCACACTCGATGACGAGCCACGAGAAAGGATATTGTGTTACAAGAAAGGAACTATTGGCGGTATATTATTTTTGCATTCATTTTAAGCACTATCTCTACGGAAGAAGATTCACGCTCAGGACAGACCACAAGGCAATCACGTTTATGATGACAACCAAGAAGCCGATTACTTCACAATTCCAAACATGGATCAATTATTTGAGCAGTTTAGATATAAGAGTAGAATACAGAAAGGGTATTAATCACCAAAATGCAGACATGGTGTCGAGAACTAAATGTGACACGTGTGTTCAATGTCAAATGGCCCACAAAGAAGCTAAGAAAGGAAAGATAAAAACAAGATTACTAGACTCGATCAGAGAAGAGGGAAGAAGCAACAGCCAACATGGAATTGTAGAAGAAGTACGAAAGAAAACGATGATACCTGAAAATGAGTTACAAGAAACAATAAAGGAAATACATAGACTATTGTGTCATGCTGGAGTCGAGAAGATAGCCGATTATATGAAAGATAGATATGTTGGAAAACACCTGTGGAGTAAGATTCAGGAGATTGTTCGAAGTTGTGAGATTTGTCAAAAAACCAAGGCTTTAACAATAACAACGAAAGAACCAGTAAAAAGACAAGATTCGAAGGAAATGTTCGAAATCATATTCGTAGATATATGTGGACCGTTGGCAGAAACAAAAGGACGTAAGAAGTATATATTGGGCATAATAGATCAGTATAGTAAGTATCAAGTCTTGACAGCGATAACAAAACAAGACGAAGAAACAATAAAGAAAACGATTTTAGAAAAGTGGATTTTAAGATTTGGATGCCCAAAAGAGATAAGAGTTGATTGCGGAAAGGCGTTTGAATCAGGAATGATGAGAGAATTCACAAAGATGTTAGAGATTAAATTATGTTTTTCGAGTCCATACCATCACCAAACAAACGGTCAGATAGAAAGACAATTCAGGACAATACGGGATTTGATAAATGCTACTTTACAGGATAGAAAGAAGACGGATTGGGCAGAGATATTACCAGAAGTCGAATTCACTTTAAATGCAACCAAACAAAAAACGACAGGGAAAAGCCCGACAGAGATAGTTTTTGGAAAAAAGATTAGCAGGGAAAAATGGTACGGGTCCAAAGAAATACCGATAGAGGAAGAACTAGAAGAACAAACAAGGAGAAAATTCAATGTAGGAGAAGAAGTATTAGTAAAAGTAGAAACACGGCACAAAGGCCAGGACAGGTATGAAGGTCCGTACAAAGTGATAGAGAAAGTGCATGACAGACGATACATCTTAAGAAATGAAGATGGAAAAAGGATCGAAAGAAATGTGGAAAAACTTAAAAATTTCTTAAGAAGGGGGATATGAGGAAGTTTTATGATGAAGAAATTTTTAAATTGAAAATTTTAAAAATTAAAAAGTTTAGATTAATTTTTAAAAAAAAAACAAAATAAGATATTTTAATTAAAAATATCTTCGTAGAAAATTTGTTTAAATAAGAAAGATTAAAGGAGATATTGTTGAGTTTGATATTTATTGAAATAAAATTTATGGAAACAAAAACTGATTTTAATGTTTTACAGGATCAAGTTTTACAAAGTCAAATTTTGTTTTAATATATAAAAATTAACACGCAAGGCTAGGGTCACAGAATAGGTATATATACCGATTCATTTTCACATGAAAGTTAACCTAGAAATCACTCTCGGTTTTAATACTATTAGGAGGTTCATCCTGTAAAACATTAAAATCAGTTTTTGTTTCCATAAATTTTATTTCAATAAATATCCAACTCTAAAAATGTTTTCTTTAATCTTTCTTATTTAAACAAATTTTCTACGAAGATATTTTTAATTAAAATATCTTCTTATTTTGATTTTTTTAAAAATTAATCTAAACTTTTTAATTTTTAAAATTTTCAATTTAAAAATTTCTTCAAGCAAAGAAAACCATTCGAAATGGGAACCCGGACTCACGAATGTCCGAGGGATTTAAATCTCCAACTCAGAAAAATGCAAATCAAGACCGAAGTCATCCAGCGACTAAGGATTCTAGGCCGAGTAAGACGACCGCCATTTTTGTTAATAATAAATAAAAATTAGTACGATCATTTGTTGGAGTCAGTTAAATAGGAATTTTTAGTTAGAGTCTCATTTGAACACTATTTTAGCGTCAAGACAATGAAAAAGTCTCAGATGATTGCACATAATTGTCATGGTCATATTTGTGTTTATTAATTGAATCAAGGATTTCAATGTTATTCAGAATAGAATTGACAGGAATGGCTAAATAATGCGGGAGTATACTCGAACCACAAGTCGAAAGGAGTTTTTTCGTGTATGCGTGCGAACATTTTTTTTAAAATCCAAAGTCATTAATTAAATATTTGATCACGTCAAATTGCTTTAGAATACATAGATAGAATGCATAAACTCCCTGAGAAAGGAACGGGAACTCATCATCCAAAACAATCACTCACAATATACTATTAACTCTCGGAATCTAGTAGTAAAACATTAAAATCAACGGCAGGTACAAATTCGTGACTCGAGGACGTTATGACTAAAACTAGATTAATCCGCATAGAAAAGCCTAGTACTCTGGGAGACCTAGATTCCAATTCACGTTATAAGCATTTTTGTTTACCTCTTTAATACAATTTCAATAGATATAATAACCTAATTTAAGTAACTGCCGTGACTCGCTACGAAATATTCAGTTTAGGAAAAAATGAACTAGGTTTATATATTGCTGAGATGTGTTTGTAAATTAATTAACTTCAATAGTGAAACGTATATTAATTTCGGTTGGAGAACAATGATAATCCGATAGTTCTTAAATTCACTTTTCAGCAGGTATTCATTCTCAGGATTGGAATGATGTGGACCGTACAACATTGACTGTACCGACGAGGTTCGCTGGAAGATACCGACAGACCTTGTGGGACAGGGGTTATACGATATCCACGCATGGATCTTCTGAGTGGCCGAACAGGAATGGAAATGGACCGGAAACCGATGTGGAGCTTTCGAGTACCCTCATCAAAAGGGAACCGGGCAGGAATCCATCCCGGGAAATACGGCAGAAGGCGGAGATTGAATTATATAGATTAGAACAGCTCGAGAGACGCTACCGAGTTCTCACACATCCACAAAGAGAGGAACTAGCAAGGATTAACCGGGATATCACAAGCGGGCGTATCCCCAGTTCAGACGGTTATTTACCTGCGTACGGAGTGGCCTATGACCACCGAGATCTAGCCCTCCTGGATAGTGACGCACCAGTCCACCTGGTGGTACCGAAGGGTCTCCTGCAACCCGATATTCGTGAAGTTCTGGAGGGTCGGGGCGCCGAAGAACATGCATACTCATGCCGCCGATTCACAAGGAACCAACTGACTAACTATTGAATTTCTATCTTTGCGTAGGCCACACTCTTAATAAATTTGTTATGGAAATATTTTTATTTTTTGTCTTATTATCGATAGTTAATTAACCGAGATATCCAAGTTATGGCTGATCGTACAACTGCTGCGTATTCTGCCTTGTAATTTTCCTGAATTACTATCAGAATTAATTCTCTGATTATTTTATCATTAAGGAAAGACTATGGAAGATTCTATGGCAAGAATTACTAAAGAATTACAACATCTCCGTAAACAAAACTCAAGTCTACATCAACAATGCCTTTATCTCAGTCGCGAGATGCAGAGAATAAGAGCCACGTGATCAGAGCCGGCCAGAGTAAAGAAACTCTATCAGAAGCTCGATGCGACACAGAAGGACTGGCAGGAAGAAAGAGCCCTGAATCAAGCCAAGAAAGTACAGATACGGGGATTAGAAGCAGCCATAGCCTCATGTCAGGAGGGACAGGCTGTTACTTACCCGTTGGTGTTAGCGCCAGCCCAGGTAGCTTACCAGAACACGTCTAATCCGGCTCCACTATCATTCAGACCAAAGTCTCGCGCAAGGCCAGGACGCGCGGAGAGAAGAAGACAAAAGGAATGTAGAGCACAACTAAGACAAAATTTAAATTGATAATGAAACAAATTCGTAAATAAAAACTTGTTTTCGGTTTTATCCTTATATGTGCATTCAATTATACAGATTCATAGGGAATGAAAATAAAGTGATGTGAAGTTGAAGGAGTAAGGGACCTAGAAAAATTAAGTCAAGCATAAACCTTCTATCAGTAGCTAGCTGAACCAGCTGTGGACCGGGTCTTAGCAGTTTTGGAAACAAAGCTATTCTTTGACGGTCTCAGAACCATTGGTTACAGTACCAACGTTGCCTAGCAACGGGTAACCAGTGGCAGACAGTTAGCATTATTATGATCGGGGTCAAGGTCATATCGACCACTAGGAACCCCACATTATTATGTTATTTTCTATGTAGATTTCGTGCAGTTCTTGGTGCATTTTGTATTTATTTTATTTTACTTTTATGTTTTTGATTTTATATTTATTTATATTCTCTCAGATTTTAAAATGTTTAGTTGGTGCTGTATATTGTATTTTAAGTTATCTTGGTACTGGGTTTTTGTGCTGTATTACTGATGCATTTAAACAATTCTCAAGGCTATTTGTGTGCTGGCCCAACATAAAACACTCCGGGGCCCGTAAAATTGCGACCCGCAATTTCTAAAAGATTTAAGCTATGAACTATACAGAGTTTACGTTTTCCATTCGATTGGGTCCACGAGCTACAGAGTCGTGACCTCAAAACCCACATTCATAAAAATAACCATACAGTATACATAAATATATGGATTGCAAGATGAAGTGAAAGAGGACCTCCAGTCCGGTTATGATCACACATAAAGAATAGTTAATTTTCTAAGAATCATTAGTTCATTGTCAATCTTTCGTTAGATATTCTGTCACTTAGGTATTCGTCTCGCTAATGCCTTGGGTTTCTTTGGTTTCTGATTGATTACTTTCTTTAGCAGGTTCTGATTTTGACGATTCGATATCTGTTGTGAGGTTTAGTTTTGAGACTTCGTTTAGTCTGGGGAATTGACTATTTTATATAGGGCTGATTAGATACCGATTGTTTAGAAGATTGGCAGGCGTAGTTAATCTCAGATAAAAGAATAGAAAGAATGTTTCGTTCAAGACTCTTTTTTGATGGTGTATTTGGGGTTTTGGGTTGTGAATAGATATTCTTGCTTTTGGTTGTTGACTCTTTATCGTCTTAAAACTGGGTGAAACTCAACTGGGTTCTGTGGATAGATGACCCTTTATCATATTATCTCGTCTCGATTGTTTGATGATAATTGATCGGTTTGGGATTATTTATGATTCCTTGAGGTTGGTTTGGGTTACTTCTTTTTGGTTATCGATTTAGGCTATTTGTTCTCGATTTTCGGTTCTTTTCTGTTATTTTGTAGGGTTTCTAAAGAGCATGCATGATTATTTAAATATGATTTCCTTGATGGGTGTTTCCTTTTCTATTGACTTTTGGATTTGATTTTCTAGAATTCTGAGGGTTCGTACAATCTTTTTAAGTATGGACTTTGCTCACTTTGATTATTAGTATATTTACTTTTCTTGTTTTAATCCTTTGGACATTGGGTATATTAGGAGTTGATCCGTCCGTAATTGGTATCCTTTGGGTTTCTGCATATCTCGGCGTATATGCTACAGGTAATGTTTGCATCGCTTGATTGATTATGAGGTTTTTGCCATTTTTCTAAGGGATGCTAGGTTGTATATATGTGCTCATTACCGCTATCTTCCTTCTCATCGCCAATATCATGCTGCTTTTGCTTCCATGTTTTTATAACAATTATGGGTTTGTGATGATTATTTACAATTGTTTGACTATTTGACACAAATTTCTAGCTATTTTACTAAGATTCGTTATGATTCCTCTTGATTTTAATTAGCGGTCTGACTTTTCTGTTTCTCTTCCTTTTTATCTATGTTGCTTTTATTATCATATCTGGTTTCTCGTTTCTGTGATTGGTATTAACTTTATTTTGACATCGTTTATCTTTTTTATTTGCAATTACTTCGATTTGCAAGATTCTTTCGATATTCCATTTTGATTGGGTGCATTTTGTAGTTCAGTATCATCATCTTTTGTCTTGTCGTTTATTGGCATTGCCCTTTGCATTCTCTCTTTACTGATTTGATTTGACTTTCTTGTTATCTGGTTTTTAATTGTTGAGTTGGTTTTGGTTTGTTCTCTGATTCTTTCTTTATTTATATCCGCTGTTGAACGTCAGTCTTGCTTAAAATTAATATTCCGTGCTATTCATTTTTGTCTCGTTTGGCTGCATCTAGTTTCACTTGCAGTTGGTTGTTTTTCTTTCTCTATTCCTGGAAATGATTTTTTGATTCTCTTCCACCCCTTTGCTAGTTCTATTTCCTTGTCTTTTTTGTTTTTTCGTTTAACTCAATGACCACATTTTTTGTTTCTCAGTTATCTACCTTTTGTTGTTATTCGTCAGTTTCGCATTAATTGATTCAGTTTTTTGTCAAATTATTCTCCCTCGTCTTTTTCGTTGACTGACTTGATATTTCATCTATTTCTTCAATGCTTTCGTTTTGTGTTGGTAATTTCTTTACAATTTTGCTGCTTTATCTTGCTTCGATCGTGTATTTGTTTTCGTTGTTTCTCATTTTTGTCTTTCATCTGATTGTACTGGATTTTCAAAGTTTTAATTTGCTCTCCAAGTCTACTCTTGTCTCTGATTTCCTTGAGGGCTTCGATACCTCTTAGTCGTTTTATTCCAATTTCTGATTCTGATTTGATTAGCTTCCAATTGATTCATTTCTCAATTTTAACGTATTATCGCATCACTTGTCTTTCTCCTTCCGCTTTATTCTTTGTCACTTCGTCTGATGTTTAATTTGTTTTCGCTCCTTGACTATAATGTTTATATACTGCTTTTATATATTATCGGATATTATTATCCTCGTTCCATATAATATTTATATACCACTTTTATACATTACTATATAAAAATATCTATTATATACATTATATACACACTCCTGACTATTTATTACTTCATCGTCTCCAAAGGGTCTATGCGCAAAGTGTGTGTCCCTTCGCATCTCTCGTCAGTTACTTGATATATATTGATCTCGCTTGGCCACTTGAGTGGTGGGTATTGGTTCGTATCCTGAATTACTTCGTTCTCTCCTGGTATTTGATACTTATTCAGTTCCGTTGTACTATCGTGTTCTGGGTTGTCTGGTTTCGGCCACATTCTTTTTCCCATAGGTTTTGTTTCTACTTTCCAGTTGCTCTCACTTGCAATTTAACTGTGTTTGAGGTCGCGTTTTCTAATTTTGTTGTCTTCGTTCTTGGGTTTTCGTGGTTTTGAACTCTCTTAAATACTGTTAATAAGTGATTTGTTTTCTTTTCTGATAAGTGACGATCTTCTTTGCTTAATACTTTCCTACTATCGGTTTGGTTTCTTGTTGCGCTTTCTTTCGTAGTTTCACCTTTGTTGTTCCTAACTCTACTTTGGGAAGAGTTTCGACATAATCCTGTATTTTTTCTTGTTAGCAAGCGTAGTGTCATGTTCTTTTCTTCCCTTATTTCTCTGCCTTTAACTTTTAATCTTGAATTTCTGTCTATCCTGCATATTTTTGTGATTAGCTTTCCCTGTAGTTTCCGTATTGTTTCGTATTTCCAAGAGTCGGTCACTACACTGATTGACACTTCGTTTCTGACATCATCCATTCTTTGTAGTTTGTTTGTCGTTGTTGTTTTTCTTAGTGTTGTTTTAGATTGTATTGATTTTGCTGACTTTTTTGTTGTTCTTGTAATTGTTTTCCTCGTTTCATTGTCTTTTAGGTTTCCTTCGTCACTTTTCTAGTCTTTGCTACATTTTTCTCTTTCTTTGTTGGTTTCTTCACCGTTGTTGTGCATTTTTATTTTAATTATTCTTGGCATTGTTGTAATTTTCTTTAAATCTGTTTTCCAAATCCTTATCGCTCTGCATTTTTGGTTATCTTCGCTTTGTACACAAATCATATACGCTGTATTTCCCATCATAAACGAATATCGTTGATTTTGGTTTAGTTTCCTCTTTTCGCAAGTTGTTGCTAGTTTCTTTTCTACAGATATACAGTTAATATTGGTTTGTTGTTTCCCAGAATTTACGACTATTATTTTTGTTTTGTATCGATTTTCTACTTCTTAATTTTCTCAAAAGATATCGGTCCGTTAAGCTGACTAACGTCATTAGTATCAATAATCCTCGTAATCCTTGTAGTGGGGTTGGTCGATTTTGAATTTTCTGTGAATCTTTTATCTGTTTCCAACAGATTTGTCTGTACTTTCCTCATCTCTTGACATTTTCTGTTCGTCTGAGTCATTTGGCTTTGGTTGTTGTCTTATTTCCTTGTATGCTACTGAATTTTGCTTTCTATTACTATCTCGGTTTTCTCCCTCTTCGTTATCATCTTCTTTTTTCTGTCTTTGTCCTTATCGTCCTTTTTTTCCTGGTCTTTATTACGTCGAGCTTTCTTACTCCTGTTGTCCTCGACACTTATTTCTTTGATTATATCCTCATACATTTTGATTATCCTTTTTCTTCCATTTCTGATGTCATCAATTTCTTGTTTTCTACCATTAGATTTTCGTTGTATCCGGTGTCATTCTCCTACCAAGGTTTCTAATTCTTCTTTTCTGGACCCTATTCTCTAAGGCTCTCTTTTATTGTCAGTGAACTTTATTTCTTCTCTCTTTAACAAAGCTTTTATCGTCTTTGGTAATACATACTCGGAATTTATTGCTCTTTTTAGTAATATATTTTCATTGCTTTCGAATTTGTTTACGTCTATGATTTCGTTGTCGGATTTTCTTTTTCTCCCCTTGATAGGTTCTCTTCTGCTTCATCGTATCCTCTCTCGATTGCTTCAAGGATTGGGTTTAATTTTGTCCTATTATTTCGATGTCATCTTGAATTGCATTTATCGAAACGAACTCTATTGCGCTTGCTTTTCGCGACATCATAATATAATTTAACATTGTTTTTCCTTTATTGTCCTTCTCATTTAGAGTTGATCCTGTTTTTAATAACTCCCTCAGAATTTTCGTTGACGCATCTCTTGACACTGCAATCATTCATGGGTGTTTGTCCTTTCTCATTTCTGATATGTTGTCCACATTGGTTCATTGCCTCAATAATTTTAATCGTTCGTTCTTCGTATTTGCTTTCTATGGCATGGTATAGTGGTGTAATACCCGCTATGTCAATTATTGTGAATAATATTGGAATTCCTTTCTTTCAGATGCTGATCAGATGCTGAGCCTTTTGCGTAGTTCGTGATCATCTTTGTTACTCCTCCTAATATCTCGGTGGTATTCTTGTTATTAGTCTATTTCGGAATTATTTCCTTAATTATTTTGATGATTGCTTCCATCTGTTTCCAGTAATTCATTCTATCATCGTGGATTTCGTTATATTCTCGTTTCTGTTTCGCCTGATTACTATAATATTTTGATTTTGTCTTTTGGCTGTTTAAGACTCTGGTAACTTGTTTTGTCGTGTCTAATAGGTTTTTCTGTCTTCCAGTTGTCATGTCTTTTGCTGGTTCATAGCTTGATTTGACACTTGTATCGTCGCTGGCTTTATTCTGGTGTTTGTATTGATCTCATTTGGTTTTTTATTGCTTCCTCTTATTAGTCCCACTGTTACGGATGGGTTCTGAATCTGTTTATTTGGACAATTTCGAGTCATATTTCCCCATTTTAGACAGTTAAAACATGTTCCGCGTCTTTTGTGACAAATGGTATTTACGTGGCCTCTTTTTCCGCATTGTTGGCATATTTTTGACATGTTTTACGATATTCTCTGATATTTACGTTGTTAGTTTTCGTATCGATTGTCCAGATATTTTCTTCGTTCATTGTGGTTTTCCTAGTTTTGTTTTGTTGAGTATATCCATGCCGTATTGTAATTTTCCTTTCCACATGGGTTTTTTTGCTGAGTTCGTCAATTACGTCTTCTTTTGTCTCAATTATCAATTCACTGACTGTTTTTGATCTGTCTTGCATATTCAGATTTCTTGTTTGTTGTCTTTGGATTCTCTTTTCGATTAGTTCTCCATCCGAAATTTTACTAACCATTAAAATATCTAATACCTCTTGTTCGATTGACGTCACTCCTATTTCTATATTGTCTCCTGTTGTTTGTATAGATTTTGACTCTAATACTTTACTTTCCACGTTTATTTGAAGTTCATCTTTATTGTCCTTTTCATTATTGTTTAGCCCTTGTTGTAACATGTTTATTTTCGCTTTCCTTATCGATTCTTTGTAGTAGTACCCTCTTATTTTGATTTTTTGTTTTTCTGATATCTCGTGTTTTAAGTGAAATGGCAATTCATATGGTATTCTCTTTTTTACCTCACTTACCTTGGCTGTGATGTAGAAATCCTTTTCTATCGGTTCTAAATCTGGTGTCATAATTTTTAAGCTGTATTTCTCTATCGTCTCGGCTGCCCATTCCGCCTGTTTCCATTTCCTGATGATTTCTCTGAACTGTTCCGGATACCAAACATAAATTCTTCTGTATTCTTCTATCTCCTTTACGGTGTTTCGTAGATTTTCTATTCTGTTGCATGAATCAATTATCCATTTTGCTAGATCTGTTACTTTCCGTCTTTAGTTTTTTGCGCCGGTTCTCAATATTGCTGCTAATTCTCTGCATTTTTGAGTTTCTGTTATTCTCATCAGTTCTTCTTCCACAGAGTCGTCCATATCTGTGGGTAAATATCTTGTTCCGGGGATTCGTTTTTCAAGGACGTTGATTCGCAGTCTTGCTTATTCCTTTTGGATTCGTAGTTTCATCTCTTTTTCCGTTTCTACTTCGATCGTGACATATATCGCGTCATTTTTCACAAATTGCGCCGTCTCTCCGATTATGTACTTTTTAAGCAGAAATTGTGGTATTCCTCCTGGATTTTGGCTTCTGGCTTATCGCTGATCTTGGGTCCACTGCCAATTTTTCACTGTGTCTTCTTCCCAATGTCCGGGCTTGGCTATCGAAATTATGGTTTTTCGATTAAACGGCCATTCCAGTTTTCAGTCGTATCTTCCTCTTGTTAGTAGAAAATACACTGATAAATCTTTTCCTTTTGCTACTCCATTCCCGTTTGGATATACTCTTAATTTCATGCGGTATCCTCCGATTTCCGTATAGAGTTGATGGCTTGTTAGGCTGATGATTTTTCCTTCTTCAGCCGATTTTACCTTTTCTGCCCATCCGCTTATCTTCCATGTGTACTGTGCTAGTCGGGCTCGGTCGTTTATTTCTTCATCTTCTTATGGTTGCCATTCGATTTCAATTATAATTTCCTCTGGTAACTCTTTGTATGGACCATCTTCGTATAGTTCTAAGGTCACTTTATCTGCTACCTCTTTTGGTGCTTCCCCTGGGATATATTTCTCCATTTTTGCTCTGATCTTTCGGTTTTCCATTTCCACTCATTCTCATTCTCGTCATACACTTTTTTCCATGGTGTAGATCGACATCGTGAGTCGTCTATGGGTTGTAATTTTGTATTCAACTTAGCATCTTGTCTCCATACTTGATATATCGTCAATATTCGGTTCATTTTTCTCTTCATCTCTTCTTGGAATTCTCGGATCTGCTGTTCCGTTTTTGTCGTATTTTTTCTTTCTGGTTCGTCCATTGCTATGATATTGATCGTTTGTCCGTCTTCTCATATACCTAACTCGTATATGGTCTGAATTATGGTGGAGCCGGATTAGACGTGTTCTGGTAAGCTACCTGGGCTGGCGCTAACACCAACGGGTAAGTAACAGCCTGTCCCTCCTGACATGAGGCTATGGCTGCTTCTAATCCCCGTATCTGTACTTTCTGGGCTTGATTCAGGGCTCTTTCTTCCTGCCAGTCCTTCTGTGTCGCATCGAGCTTCTGATAGAGTTTCTTTACTCTGGCCGGCTCTGATCACGTGGCTCTTATTCTCTGCATCTCGCGACTGAGATAAAGGCATTGTTGATGTAGACTTGAGTTTTGTTTTCGGAGATGTTGTAATTCTTTAGTAATTCTTGCCATAGAATCTTCCATAGTCTTTCCTTAATGATAAAATAATCAGAGAATTAATTCTGATAGTAATTCAGGAAAATTACAAGGCAGAATACGCAGCAGTTGTACGATCAGCCATAACTTGGATATCTCGGTTAATTAACTATCGATAATAAGACAAAAAAATAAAAATATTTCCATAACAAATTTATTAAGAGTGTGGCCTACGCAAAGATAGAAATTCAATAGTTAGTCAGTTGGTTCCTTGTGAATCGGCGGCATGAGTATGCATGTTCTTCGGCGCCCCGACCCTCCAGAACTTCACGAATATCGGGTTGCAGGAGACCCTTCGGTACCACCAGGTGGACTGGTGCGTCACTATCCAGGAGGGCTAGATCTCGGTGGTCATAGGCCACTCCGTACGCAGGTAAATAACCGTCTGAACTGGGGATACGCCCGCTTGTGATATCCCGGTTAATCCTTGCTAGTTCCTCTCTTTGTGGATGTGTGAGAACTCGGTAGCGTCTCTCGAGCTGTTCTAATCTATATAATTCAATCTCCGCCTTCTGCCGTATTTCCCGGGATGGATTCCTGCCCGGTTCCCTTTTGATGAGGGTACTCGAAAGCTCCACATCGGTTTCCGGTCCATTTCCATTCCTGTTCGGCCACTCAGAAGATCCATGCGTGGATATCGTATAACCCCTGTCCCACAAGGTCTGTCGGTATCTTCCAGCGAACCTCGTCGGTACAGTCAATGTTGTACGGTCCACATCATTCCAATCCTGAGAATGAATACCTGCTGAAAAGTGAATTTAAGAACTATCGGATTATCATTGTTCTCCAACCGAAATTAATATACGTTTCACTATTGAAGTTAATTAATTTACAAACACATCTCAGCAATATATAAACCTAGTTCATTTTTTCCTAAACTGAATATTTCGTAGCGAGTCACGGCAGTTACTTAAATTAGGTTATTATATCTATTGAAATTGTATTAAAGAGGTAAACAAAAATGCTTATAACGTGAATTGGAATCTAGGTCTCCCAGAGTACTAGGCTTTTCTATGCGGATTAATCTAGTTTTAGTCATAACGTCCTCGAGTCACGAATTTGTACCTGCCGTTGATTTTAATGTTTTACTACTAGATTCCGAGAGTTAATAGTATATTGTGAGTGATTGTTTTGGATGATGAGTTCCCGTTCCTTTCTCAGGGAGTTTATGCATTCTATCTATGTATTCTAAAGCAATTTGATGTGATCAAATATTTAATTAATGACTTTGGATTTAAAAAAAAATGTTCGCACGCATACACGAAAAAACTCCTTTCGACTTGTGGTTCGAGTATACTCCCGCATTATTTAGCCATTCCTGTCAATTCTATTCTGAATAACATTGAAATCCTTGATTCAATTAATAAACACAAATATGACCATGACAATTATGTGCAATCATCTGAGACTTTTTCATTGTCTTGACGCTAAAATAGTGTTCATATGAGACTCTAACTAAAAATTCCTATTTAACTGACAGAATAAAATGGGTATACTCCAACAAATGATCGTACTAATTTTTATTTATTATTAACAAAAATGGCGGTCGTCTTACTCGGCCTAGAATCCTTAGTCGCTGGATGACTTCGGTCTTGATTTGCATTTTTCTGAGTTGGAGATTTAAATCCCTCGGACATTCGTGAGTCCGGGTTCCCATTTCGAATGGTTTTCTTTGCTTCATTTGGTGTAGTGGTTTTGTGCATTGGAGTTGTTGTCAATGAATTCATTTTAAAGTTTTTTGTGACTGCATACGACTCTCAGTAGGCGTGTTGTCGCGTGGCATAGAATTATCTGAGTGGAGAATTCTCATTCGTTGATTTTCTTTTCTACTACCGCTGTTCGTCTGCGGGTGTGTCATGATCTCCCGACACACCGACTGTGATCGTTAGCTTTCTTTCTGCTGTCGATCGATTGTTTTACCCATTTCTAAAATGGTCGCTTAGAAATCGATATAAATACTGGGTATTTTATGGATTTTTGTATATTGAAATCATTTGTGTCCAGGCATTCTCCTACGAGTTGCCTTTCAATTATATTATCTTTGAGTAAATTTTGTTCCTCGACATTAACTGAAAACGAGATCTCTGTTGGCTAATACTCGTCATGATGTTTCAATCAGGTAATGTATAATATCATAAATTTTCCTTTTTTCCTTGGTTATTTCTAGGAAGATCAAACAGGGTGAATTTTCATCCATAAATCAACCGATGGACTTCCGTGTTTATTGCCTTAATACGGATGGACTTGCCTGAATATCTATACTTCAATATTTCCTTATGTACAATTGTGTTATTGCCTGAATATTAATTTGATTTTTGTCTTGTTATTATTTATTTCGGCAGATTTTCTGGGGCTAATTTAATTGGAACGGTAGAGTGCTGTGATTAAAACCTATTTGGCCTTCAAATTTTTTTCATCATTACCTTATAGGTCACGGGTTTGGTAATTTATCTTTTGTGATAGACCTTCAAATGAACGTTGACGTTATAGTTTTCCTCGAGAGTTATGATTCGGTATCGTATTTAACGATGTTGCGTTTATTTTCCTTATCCTTAAGTTTAGTAGTTTAGGTTCAAATTTTTATCCTCGATGGCAATGTAGTTGTGGGTGTGTTTCACGCTAATATTTCATTTATTTACTCTTCAATCCCTAATGACGATTGACCCGAAATTTGCTCTTATTACGGTGTCATGCTTAACTGGGTTCAAATCTCATTACACTATCTAATGGGTTCCAAAATTACACGATGATTTTTTTAATAAGATTTTGGTGAATGACTATCTTCGGGAATTTTCCTATTAACTTTAGATTACAGTTATTGGAATCTCGTTAAGTTCATTTTCGTTTGTAATTATTTAAGATAAATTAATTAATTTATGAATTTGAAGTTCGATGCATCGATTTCCGCGAGTCCCGTTCCCTTTAACCCAAATTTGATCTTAGGACATCTTTCTGTTGATGTTAGATTTTAAGAGTGCCCACTGGACTACTCGGTGTAAGAATTTTAGCCGATTAGTAAGATATTTTAGGGCGAATTTTCGGGAGTAGGTAGAAAGGTAGGCAACCAAAAGATTGTCTCCCAATCTACCTGCTACCTCTATAATGGTATATGAATTGACTGTTCGAGTTCTTCGTTACCCACGGCGAGATCTCTCACGGGCACGAGCTGTTGGCGGACTTTCACCGCACTTACACTGCTCGACTATTTATGTTGGATTTTAATGACTTGTCGGTGTGTGGCTGTGGGCCTGAAAAATTTCGACACGGAAAAATGTCTATATCATTTATAATATATATTTATCAAATACCAAATTCGATTCCATTTATCATGAATAACATCATACACAGTTAACATCTCGGCAAGTCATTCTTACTTATTTCGTTAGATTCACGACTTTTCTGGATAGAGTTTCAAAATAAAATGTTTCTAAGATTCAAAAACCGATTGTTCAGCGTAAACTCAGAGTATAAGTGATTGATTTAGTGGTAAAAACCGATTGCTTAAAACCGCTTAAAACTGTTTTGGTATTAAAACCGAGAGTGATTTCTAGGTTAACTTTTATGTGAAAATGAATCGGTATATATACCTATTCTGTGACCCTAGCCTTGCGTGTTAATTTTTATATATTAAAACAAAATTTGACTTTGTGAATTTCTTTGTATTTTCTAACTTTAATTTCTTAATTATTAATATATTTTGACTATTTATTCCTTTAACAAATAATTGAATTATTTCTAATTCAAATTATTTTATTTTAGTTCCAATTTCATGAACTCTTGTTTCTTTGATTAAATTGTCAATTTTTGGTCAAATATTTTGTGTTTTCGTATTGTTTCTGTGTTTGTTTCGTGCGGATCTTGTTGCATTTTGTTAATAGTTTTATTTATTTTTATGTCTGTTGGGATTTATTTGATGACTGTCTTTTAATTGGACGGATCTTGCATTTGTTCGTTTTCAGGATTTGTTTCGGCAATTTTCCTTACCAATATTTGGGTTTTTATTAGTCGTTCTGTCAATTTTGGTAGTTCTTCCAATTGTTCTTTGTTTTCTTTAAGTGACTTTCGTTGTTGGTTTAATTGGGTTCTTAGGTTTATTTCGTTTATTCGTTTTCGTTGATGTTTATAGTTCATCTTGTCGGCTTTTTCTTTCTTTGTCTTCCGCTTCTGCTCTCGGAGTTCTTCTTTTAGTACTTCAATTTCCTCCTGGGTTTGTTGGTAATTTTGCTTTATTTCCCTTGCTTCTTCGCAAGCTTCTTTCAATTAGATTAGGTATCGCTGTTTGCTTTTTCTACTTTTTCTCATTCTTTCTGCTTCCATTTTCCAATAGTCTTCCGAGACTACTCTGGTTTTTATTTTTGCTAACTCCTGCTTTAGATATTCGATTTCTCTCCTTTTCTCTCTGACGTCTCCCATTTCAGTTGATAGTTCCTGTTTTATGGTGTTCACCAGCTGTCTTGTTTAAATCAGCTGTTGTCTCAGCCTCGCATTTTCTATTTCTTTGTTCATCTACTGTTTCTCGCCATTCTTTTTTTTCCACTCTCCACTTTTTACTAAAGTATTCTAACGGGTCTTGGTCGATTGGCTGTACTCGTTGAATAGGGGTTGGTTGGTACTCATTTGTGTTATTTTCTCGATTCATTTGACTTTCTGTTCCGTTTGCATTCATACTAAATATACACTAATTCAGCTTTTATATAATTTTGTTTTTATCAATTTTTTTATTTTTATCATTTTACACTCATACAAATGTTTCCTCCGTCTCGCCAAATCCTCAATTTTTGCTTTGATTTTATTTTGTTCTCTTGAGTTTCATCTTTCTTAATTACTTCATTTTCTTTATCGTTATTTATTGTTATATCCTCCTCGCTGTTGACAACACACTGCTCCATCGTTAATTTTATTGGTTCTGATACTTGATCCTTTAACTCGGTTTGATCATTTTCTTTTCGACGCTTTCTTCAATTGTGGTTAATATTTTCTCTTCTCGTATGATTTCCGTTTTCCATGTTTCAGCTATTTTTGTTTCAACTGTTTTCGTTTCCGAATTTCCAGTTTCCTTTTCGTCATTTAAATCTTCCTCGTTGTATTTTCTTTCCGAATGTATCTCCTGTACATTACTCTTTAAACTCGAATATATTGGTTCTCGGATCCTAATCTCAGGGTCGTCGCGTGTGATTTCGTACATTGTTGATTCTCTCAAATATATTTCTGTTTCATCCGTATTTTTACTTGACAACTCTTGGTTAATTTCTTCTCTGGGTTTTTCAATCTCTTTGTCTACGTTTGGTTTCCATTGAATTGAAATTTCTGGTTCGGGTGATTTCGCGTTGTTTCCTTTGTCAGTTAACCTTTCATTTAATTTATCATATTCTTTGGCTTTTGTTTCCAAACTTTCTAATCTTGTTATAATCATTGGTTCTGCTGTCGCTATTGTATTAAGTTTTCTACCCGTTGCTGCTTTGCACTTTCTCTGACTTCCAATAAAGTGGTTTATTTTCTTTATCCTTGTTCTCTGTTCGTTTTGGTATATTCTCAGTTTCTTTGCTCATTAGTTTCCTTGGTTCCAGTTTCTCGTTAATTGTTTTCTTGGTTTATCTCTAGTCTCTCGACTCTATTATTCGTGTTTACTTGATCTCTTTATTCTTTTGGTTTACTCGATCTCTTTATTTCTTGTTAATTATCTAAAAATAAATAACACCTCTAGTACATATTATTCTACACAAATTTCCGCATTAATTTTATCGTATTACTCTCCTTGCTTTTCCTTATTTTAATTCTTTTCGCTACGACAACTCATTTATCTTTTTTAATTTTTATCTTTTCATTTTAAGTTTATTTTAAATTATCTATAACTCGTATTAAATATCTATTTGCTTCGTATAAATTATCTTTATAGTTGCATCAATTATCTATATTGTCGTATCAATTAACTATTTTAATTAAATAAATCATCACCATCGTATCAACAATCGTCTCGTTAACTATTCTCCTTTATCTCTTTATCATTGGTCCAAAAATGTTTCTTAATCTCTATTCGCTATGGGCCTTTTTACTTAACTCCTCTCATCTTTTATCTTAAACTTTATCCGCTGTTGCTCTATGAGCCTTTTTATTTAAATCCTCTTGTCTTTTTCCTTAAACTTTATTCGCTGTGATCGTTTTCCTTTTGATTCATTTCCCTTCATTTTAAATCTATTTTAAATTATCTATTTCTCGTATCACTTATCTATTATTCTCGTATTAATCTCGTATAAATTATCCTCGTATTAATCTCGTATCAATTATCTATATCGTCTTACCAATTATCTATGTAGTCGCATCAATTATCTATACTTTATCAAATAAAATCACTGCAATCATACTATCATTCAATCTGTTAATAATTTTTCTTAAGTCTCCCAGATCTAAAAATCGTTTGCTTAATTCTTAGTCACTCTATAGCCTTATCATTCTATTGGCTCTCTGGGGCTTTCGTCATCTTATTTCTAAGTGGCACTCTGTGGCCTTTAATCTCTAATCTCATTTCAACTGGCACTCTATGGCCTTTAGTATCTTATCTTATTTCATCTGGCACTCTATGGCCTTTAATATCTAATCTTGATTTATCTGGCACTTTATGGCCTTTAATATCTAATCTCAATTCATCTGGCACTCTATGGCCTTTAATATCTAATCTTATTTCAACTGGCACTCTATGGCCTTTATTATCTAATCGGAGTTGAGTTTTCGTCAGTGTCTGTTGGGTGACTTGGTTGGTGGACAAGTTTGAGGCCTCACACTGACGCTCAATCCATGGTCGTCTGTTGGTAGCGCATTCATCCAGTTACGTTTACCTCACCGCCACTCGGATATCCGGTACTCGGTGTGGGATCCGGGTTTTGTACCGAATTCCTCGCTGGGATAACTAAAAAACATCCCCTCAGTACTCGGTGTGGGATCCGGGTTGTGTACTTCGGAGAATATAAAAGAATAGAAATGCCTAGACGTTAAACCAAGTTCCAAAAACGGTTTACTTGATTTCCAGAATAGTGAAAGGAAAAAGAAGCGATAAATGGGCGCGGTAATTCTTAATATCTGTCTACTATCCGACCGCTCCCGTCAGTGTCCAGCTCTGCTTGGCTGGGTAAATTCTGACCTTAGTAGGCCTTTCGAGTATGAACCATATACCGGTTGGTTCACATCTCACCTAACGGGTTGTGTGGGATCCGGGTTGTGTATCGAACGGTTCAGCGCTATCAGTCCCTTGGCTGATAACATCCTGAACTCGACAGTCCGTAGCTGTCCTCTGGTGCCTCACCACCAGCTAGGGAAAATATTTTCTAGGTACCTTTACTATATACTTTTCAGTTCTCTCACTTTTGGTATCTAAATCATGCGCATTTTTTCAATTTTTTATTTTTATTTTTGGTTTCCCCTCACTTTCCCAATTCAAAAATTATAGTAATCGCGTTGGTTTGTTCACCAGAGAGGTTATCAATCTCTCACCGGGAACTCCCCAACATTTGCGACGGATCCTACTACCTTCCTCTCCTCGGGTTGATCAAGGTTCCCCATCGGAATAAGCATACTATCGTTATGATAGCTCGGTTTTAAATCTTACTTTCCAGTATTATTTCCATATAATATAAATAACATTACAAAATATACAAAAAAAATGAGATGCATCAAAACTTTTACCGTACCTTACGTGTGATTTTTCAGCTTTCGCTGTTTAAGTTGTGTTTTACTTGTCCACTCAAAATTTATTTAACGGTTATCATGAAGTGTTCGGCTTTTTCCGTATGTTTTACACCTTTCGGTTTCTATTGATGTCTCATTTATTATTTTTAATCTCAACTCATCGTACTCGTTTTCAATCATCATTTTCCTCTGGTTGCTGACTATTATTTTCGTAATTCATTATTATTTCCAATCCTTTATTTTCATTTATAACAAGCATCATCATTTTATTCATCTACGCTCATTGCTACCTATTCATTTCTCATTTACAACAGAACGTTTTCTTTTATCCACGCCTAAATTTCTCCATCATCTTGGTTAACTTTTCCCATTTGATCGATTATGTCTTTCTCATTTAGGATCTAATTTAGCTTCGCTTAGTCTCATGTCCTTTGAAATTCACACAACCGGTCGTTCGTTACTTCCGCTACAATTTCTCATTAACTTTATTACAATACACAATTCGTAGGAGTGGGGGCTCGAAATCGTTGCAACCTTTTAATTTTAATTACTCTTAATCGTTTATTACGTTTAAAATATTTTAACTGACTTGATCCCGTCTTATTTCAAAACAATATTAATCCGGCAATTTCTATTTTTCCAATTTTTTACGAACTCTTACCACTGTTTTTATCCAATTATTATTTACATGATTCTGAAAAATATTTACACGACATTTACACGACCCTTTTTTGTGGTTTCCACTTTTCTAATCGCTTTATCCCTCGTGATTTCCATTTTGTCCCTGCTTTTATTATTTTTATCTTATTTATTTTAAAATTTTATTCTTACTTCTACTGTTTTTGGATGATATTTACACGATGATTCCATTGATTTATACAACCTACCCATAATTTTATTTTTATTTATGGTTTCTTGTTTCTTTGATTTCTGCTTTACAAATATTGATAATTTTATCCCCATTTTCTTGCTGAGTCGTTTCACTTTTGGAATTTCTATGTATCTAATATTTTAGTTTATTTACATATATTGATATTTTCCTCTCTAATTACAATGCTCGTCATTCATGGGCTTTCTAAACTGGTGTTTTGTTATTTCGTAGTTTCATCATATTTTACATTCTCTATTTTTTCCTAGTCCCACCATATTTTGATCAACTACGCTCATGTATTTTCTGAGGTTATCTGTTATTGTTTTATCTGTTATGGTTTTGTTATTCCCTTTTGCAAGTTTATTTCATATTATTAGAAACTCTAAGATACCTTATATCCTTCTTAGTTTATTTATAACGATACTATCTAATTTTCGTGGATCTCCAGTAACTATTGTTTATTTCGTGAAATTTTCTACTTTTCTCCTATTGCTTTTTCTCCATATTTTGCCAACAATCTTGACGATGTTCCTGTCCCTTATATCCCTCACATTCTGGTTTCTCTTAAGTGAATTTATGTTCTACCGTTTCTAAAGTTTTTCATACTCTGTGTTTCTATTTTCCATGTAGACAAATCGATCGTTTTCCAAATTTTCTGTCAGTATTTTCCAGTTGTTATCTGTCTGCGTTTTGGTGAAATTCCGTCACAACATTTAGTGTTTTTTATCGTTCTTTGTTTCCATCTAGAATCGTCATTCATGCTAAGCGCTCTTGAGAATATTTGTAGTTTCTTAATTTTCTTTGACATTTGTTTTTCGTTGTAAAATAATCATTAGATCTCTGCTTCGAGTGATTAAACAAAGTTTTTCGCTTTTTATTTCGCACTGATCTTTTCTTTCCGTATTTCTTTCATTCGTTAGTTTGCTTTCCATGTAGATACATTGGTCGTTTTTGATAGTTTTTGTTTTATTTCTTCCTGCAATTGTCTAAAATATCGTCTCGGTGGTTACTTTCAAATGTCCTGCTTCTCCCGTTTGCTAGCCGCTAACTCGTTTTAAATTTTTTCTGTTGCTGTTTTTACGAATTATTAGTTACCCAATGTCGTCCTGACGTTTTCTTGCTTGTTATTGTTCCTAACAGAAATCTTGTATATTGTTCGCTTTGTTCATTGCTGAGTTCTCAACTTTGTACTTGTCGAGCCATTTGTTTCATTGCACTGTTTTTCTTATTTTGTAGCCAATTTGATCGTCTTCCATCGTTTGCTATTAAGCTCTATTCTTGGGCGAAATGTTATCCCGACGTTTTCTGTTTTTTGCATCTTGTATCTTCTGTTGATTCTTCTCAATAACGAAGCTGAGACCCAAATTTATATTTGGTGGGCGAGCCATTTGTTTCATTACCATATTCTCTCGCTTTGTAGAGATATCCATCGTTTTTCACAATACTTTCCCTTTTCTCATTGTTGTCTCTCTGGAGTTCAGTAAAATGTTTTCCCTACATTTACTTTGTTTGATTATTAGATTCTTATTTCAGTTTTGTTTGTTTGTTTTGCCAACAAAATCATTTTATCTCGGCTGAGGGTGTACTGACAAACTCGCTGTTATTTCTAAACTGGATGATTCTGATCTTTCCAAATAACGAAGCTTTATGCTGAGCCCCAAATTGTACTTGGTGGGCTAGTCATTTGTTTCATTAATATATTTTCTCATTTTATAGTCGAGTTAATCGTTTTTTATCGTTCTTTATTAAGTTCCATTCTTGTTCGACATTTTCTGCTTGATAATAGATTCTTCTTTCGGTCTACTTTGGTTGTTTGGCTAAACAAATCATTTCATTCCCGGCTGAGGGTGCACTGACAAACTATCTGTTATTTCTTAACTTTGCTGTGTTGATCTTTCCAAATAACGAAGCTTATATCCCGGCTGAGACCCCAAATTTGTATGGTGGGTTTTTGGGTTTTGATATTTGAGACTATATGGTTGTTACCCAGACAACCCCATACAAATATCTTTCGCTTACTACTTGGCACCCGTTGCTAAGCAACGTTGGAACTGTGTTCGAGTGGGCAGATCGTCCTCAAAAAGTGAGCGCTATTGCTAATGCTATAATTGACCGAACGATCCATGGGTCTGCTGGTGTACTGGGTGTAATTAATTTGTTTAAATCTGTGCAAAGCTTATTCTAACCTATTTCCCTCTATCAAAATACCTTCTTTTCATATTAAAATATTTTTCAAAAATTTGGGCAGCGTTCCGCCCTTATTTTATGGAAAATTCCTTGTTTCATACAAACGTTAACCTATGGTAAATTGAAATGAATGCATTATTATAAGGTCATTATTTTAGTCCAACAACTCATATTTGCTTTCCTATGGTCGCCACAGTTACCACCATTCGTAAATCTCTATATTATCATCTCACAGATCTATACCAAAATGTGTCATTTTATTTTAATTTTCTACCACGATGATTATCAAACAATGTACGTGATTTAACCCTACTTTATACTTTCGTTGACCTAAATTTCTATCACTAGTCGTACCCTTGATAATATAATAATCGGCAGGAGTTAAATTAAAAATTCAATTTTCCTACTTAAACATATAATAATGTTGTCCCTTTAACTATGGCGATCTTCCCGCAGTTTACCCTCTTACCGCTCCGACCAACATTGAAATGGACGCCACGGTGAAGTACGACCGCGTCCTACTCCGCGATCAGTGTGACAAGACCTGACCATGCCGGCAGACACCGAAGAGTGGTTAGCGACAAGGCAACACCTCAACATTCCTCAAAATCAACTGAGGAAATTGAATATTGCCCTAACACTTTCCACAAACTAATATAAGTAAAATGAATATAAATAAGTTAAGGGGGACCTGCCGAGCGATGCCAAAAGACATTGCGGCCATCCAGAATAAGTTAAATTAAATAAAACATTAACTTAGAAAAATATATTTCTACAAAAAAGAACAATACTTACGATCGACAAGTTTATCAGTCAAGCATCCAAATTTCAAAAATTGTCATACATCGGCATAAACATTTACTAAACAATTGTCAATGTCTAAAAATTTTGTGTCGTCTCAAAATTTTGTGTAATAAAATGTCTAACAGTCTAAAAATTTTGTGTCAACAAAATGTCTAAAAATTATGAAAATGACTGCTGTATATATAGTCATTTCATGCCTGGGTGCGACCAATCAGAGTATTTTGAGCCTTTTTCGGCTATTTTTCGGGGGGTTTAATTGCTTTATTTTTATTTTAAATATTTTATTTTTCTCCTTATTTTTCTCTATTTTTTGATATTATTTTCTCAATATTTCGTAAATTTTTATTTTTTATTATTTAACCATTCTTTATGATTGTTTCTCTTTTTACCCTTTGATATTTAAATTTTTGGTCGCCGCTTCCGCCTATGTATTTTCTAAACCTTCTTTTGCAAGGTTTTGGCGGTTTTATATTTTGGTTTTTTTGTGTTTCTTTCTGCATCTGTAGGTTTTTCAATGATTTTAATTAATATTTTTTTTTATTTAATTTTGTTATGTTTTTATTTTGTTTTATTTAATGTTTTATTTTATTTTTTGATTTCTGCTTGCGGTACGTGCTTATGTTACAGCAGCCATATTGATAATTTTCAAACCTCGTTAATTATTTTGTTTTAATTTACACAATTTTTTCATTTTTGTTTAAATTATGGCTTGTACCCAACAAACCACTTCCGGGGCCGTTTAAATTGCGCCCCGCAATTTCTCGGTCTAGACCAAGATTGGTCTAGCCGCCACATTCACATACTTTATACATACGCATATAGAGTTAATACTTTTACGCATTCATGAAACAGAGTAATGTCAATTTACAAGCTTCAAGCAGAAACCACATAAGGCGGTAGGTCATATATACATTGAACATTTTTATGTCACAGTTAGAATGCAGGTATTTACATAATAATAGATATAGTAATTGTCACTTTGGCTTGCGATTAATCTATGTAGTTGGGATTAGGGATGTCATCTTCATTTGGTGTCTTTGACTGGTTCTCGACTGTTGGGTTTGAATTGGAAGAATTTCTTCTTTGATTGTTGTGATATTGGGTTTTTGCTTTTAGATTCTCTTGAATTTGATTGTTTGATTTGGGTTTTCTTTAGACTTGCAGCTTTTTTGCATTTGCAGCTTTCAACTGGTTTTTAGGATTCGATAGATAGTTACGAAGATTATGATAAGGATAAGGTTTCAACGACTACCAGGCTTTGTAGGAAAGTTTGGAGATTGGTTAGTGTTCGACTTTTCTTTGATTAGGTGAGCAGGAGAGGTTGTTGTAATTGATAAGAGTTCTTCGAGATTTGTTAATTGTTCTGGTTAGTTGTGGATTAATGTTTCTTCAAGGGTGTTTTCTTCAATCATTGAATTTGTATTTGGATAAGTTCTTGTTTCAGGGTTTCGATTCTTACAGGGCTTCTATTTGGTTTCGATTTTGTATTGTCGCACTGGATCTTTTTTTTTGGTTATAAAGTTGAATTGATGACGAAGGTAAGCATAACGACGAGGGTAAGTTTGAGCCACTGTTTCATTTGTTTTATTTACACTTGGATTTTTTGATTGTTATTTTAGCGATGAGTTGCTTTCTCGCTCATGTCTGTTTACTTACATTTCTGCTTTAGAAAGCGACTTATTTATTTATTTCTTTTTTTTCGGGGATCGTTGCGATAATGTTGTCTTTTCCCTCCATCGCTCTCTTCTGTCTTTCATTGTCTTCTAGCGCTTGAATTCATTGGTTGAGTTTAAATGACTTTCAGTATTGTTTAATCGCTCGCCTTTCAAATCCTCTGTATGCCCGATTTAACTTCTCTTTTTTTTCTATATTTCCTTTGAATTCTTTTTACTTCCGTTTCCTATTGGTCTTCCAATATATTGTTTGCTCATTTCATGACTAATGCTCTCTTTAGTTCCTTTATCTTTGTTCCCATTCTTGGCTTATATCCAATTGTCGTCTCAGCCATTCATTTTCCTCCTCCACTTCTTCTCGCTAGTTACTCAATATCCGATATTCTTCCATTAGCTCCTTTATCAGGTTCCTCTACTGAAACCGTTGACTCTTGATTTTGTCTATTTCTTGTGCTTGTTGTTCCATCGCTATTTTCAGGTTTTCTATCTCCTCCTCTTGTTCGCTGATTTCAGTTTCTACTATCTCTTCAATTTTGCATCATACTGGTTTTGAATCCTCGTTTCCCACTTCAATTTTTATTGGTTGTTGTGTACAATCTTTCATTATCAACGGTCTCGCAGATTTAAACCTGCATTGTTAATTATTTTCTGTTATTTTTATTCTATTTCTGATTTTTTTTGATTTTCTTTCGTTGTTATCTTTTTATGATTTTTTTTTTTGGTTTTCTATTTTTTATCATTTTTGTTTTTTGATTACATTTCGTTTTTCGTTTTATCTACACTGTCTCTATTCACAATCTCTATTTACACTTTACACACACTCCTTCTTTTTATACATACGTTTTTTATATCTTTCAACATCTTTTATCCTTTGATGCTCTTTGGGGTTGTGGTGTCTGTATTAATAGTATCCAGATTATTGGGGGTTGTGCTCACGAATTCGTTTATTTTAGCTTGCTAAGTCCTTGAGATACTTAGTTCCTCATTCAATAAATATGATAGCTGGCTGACTTATTCCATTAAGTCTACTACTTCTACTTCCAATATTCTCGTATTTTTTCGGATCTTTAATCTTTCGATCTCTGTTTGCATCTCTTTCACTTTCGATTGGAATGTTGTTTTTTTTTTGCTTTCCCGTAATGTTTTATGTTTGTGCAGCGCAAGATCTCTTTGTTCGCTAATTACTTTGTAACCATTAGAGTCTCGTTACGCATATTCTAATTTTTGTCTTTCTATTTTGATTTGTAGGTCACTTTGTTCTTTATCCTCGTTGCTATTTCTCACTGTGGTTTGCATTTTTTCAGCTGGTTGACTTTGATAGTGGTGAATTTTCTGAGATTCTCTTCCCTTCTTTCTTGTAAATTAAGTTTCGTTTGAAAATCTCTTCTATCTGTTCCCACATCCTCCAATCATCAAAAAAAAATGTTCATTTCTGTGGTAAATCTTTTAGTTCTTTTACTGTTGCGTGGTACTTTTGCTTCCCTGATTTTGCTTGTTTTTTTGTTTTTTTTAATTTTTTTCATTTTGTCCCATTTACCATTTCTCACACTTTTTGATCACTTTTGACAACTCGGTCACTTGTAATATCTGTTCTTTTTTGGTGCGGTATAACTCTTCTCGTACTCTGATCTCGCTTCTGACTTGTTCAACTTGAACTTCAAGTTCTTCTTTTTGTTTCCCCGCCAGCTTGGCATTGATGGTAAATGGCCTTTGCTATTAGCTAAGATATTTGACCCGCCTTTTTTCCAATTCATTTATTTTCCAATAAATAGTTGGTTTAAGTCATCTACTTTGTCTTTTAGCTGGTCATTATTTCTGTTTAATAACTCCAACATTATGTTTTTGTGACTAGTTTTTAACTTCTGGTCTTCCGTTTGAGTTCGGAGTTCTCTTATTGTTTTTTATCTTTCGGTTAAGCAACTGGTGTATGCGACATCTATGACTTTGCTTGGATACTCTATTCGTTTCTTTGTTTAGTTTATTCGATTCTGTTTCTACCCAATTCATACACTTCGTTTTCAAATTAGTTGTTGTTTCTGTTTACCAATTCTAACAATACTTTTCCATGGCTTATTTTTATTTTTTTGTTTCTAATAAATTTCGTAAATCTCTCTCATTTATTTTAATTGTTCATTTTTTTTTCTGACATCTCTTCCCATCCTTCAGCTCGCTCTTTATATTGCTTAGTTTTCTCCTTTTGCGCTTTCAGCTTTTGGTATGACAGGTTTGATATTTTCTCCTTTTCGGCCTTTTGTTTCGTTTTCTCTTTTATCACTCTTTTGAACTCTTCTATCCCTTTTTCATATACCTTTTTAGTTTGTCTCATTATGTGGTTCATTTGTTTCGTTTTAAGGTTTTTTTGTCTTCTTCGGCTTTTCTTTGTCATTGTTATTCCATTTATTCGCACTTTCTCATCTCTGTTTTATTTTATTCACTATTTCCATCTCTTCGTTTTTTATCAGTATAGTTCTGTTCGTTTTGTTAACTTCATCATCATCAATATTGTGAGGTCTGCTCTTACTTCGATAATTATTTCTCTGATATTCATTTTCTATAATTATACTTTACAATTAGTTTTATCATTAACGGTGGCTATCATTTTAATTTTACGCATCTGTATTTTAGTGTTTTATGGGTTCTACTTTTACATTATATACATATATATATTTATATACAATTTTCACTCCTCGGCGTACTCGATCGGTTATCCATATGTTCACATGCTCTTCGACAGTATCTTGCAAATGTTAAGACATTTCCTCTTTTGGTGTCTTTACGTCGAATCCCAATTTCTTCACTGGGAATTCTGTTTTCTTTTTGTTACACTTTTCCTAGTGCTCGTTTAACTCTACTTCCTCTTCTATTACACATTGATTTGGTTATAACCCTTGAACTTTTTGCAGACTTTCTTTTTATTTTATTCACATTTTCCTTTTGTATCTGCTTCCAAGTTCATGTTATAGTGCAATATTCTCATTTTACTTTCCATTCCTCACAGATTTTCTCATGTTGTTTTTCCGTTCACTTTATTTATTGATTGTTGATATCTTTTGAAAGATTCTCTTTTATAGTAGTATTTGCCCACATGTTCCATTGCATTTTGATTTTTCATTTTCAATCGCATGATTGATTTGGACAGTTTATCTTAATTGTTAATATCTCTTTAACGGTTGCCCGATCTTCCTGCGTTTCTTTTATTGATTTTATTCCTACTTTTCCACAATCCGGATATATTTATAATTAGACTTATTATGCACTCTGTAAACAATCTATCTCCACATTCTGTTTGTCGCAACTCCTTTAACAATTCTGTAAACGATCCACGTCAAAATCTCGCTTCTAACTTTGTTAGCGGTGGCTTTCGGTTTATTTCGATTATCTCATTGATTTCCGTTATACTTGTTACTCGATAATATACTTTTATTATTATTATTATTATTTTTTATTTTTTTTATTTTTTTTATTTTCGTAATTTCTTTTCTACTTCTATTCATTGAAGCTTTACATATTTTTTTCTACTTTTATACATTTAGTCTTTTTGCATCTATACTTGTTTCGCCATTACTCTATTCTATGCTACTTGATAAGTCCGGCTCTTGTATCTCTTTCTCTTGATTCGATAACCATTAAGTCCATTTTTCATGTTCTTCTACTTCCACAGGCTGTATTAACTTTTGTATTTCGTTTCTTTGCCTATGATTCTGCGTTTTTAGCTTTTCAATTTATCTTTCCATTTTAGTAATTCTTCTCTGTTGTTATTCAATGTTCAACATATGATAATAATTCGTATTTAACACTTCTCTCAAAATCATCTGACTGTCTGGCATTGTTCTTGTAGTAGGTTTCCTGTAATTGTTAACGTAATTCTCTGCTGTTTCCACATCTCAGTGACCGCTTCTCCATTTACGCCTCCTTGATAGTTTTGATTCATTTTCCTTTATTTTTATACTCACCATTCTCTTTCTCATCTAATTTTAAACGTTAAAAAAAATTCGTAGGGTTATATATTATACATACCGCTTTTATAATACTTATATACATATATTTATACAATATATACACTCATATACCCATTAATTATACTGATTGTAATTTAGTAGGGGTTCTGACTTGTTGAACCACCTCATTCCACCGCTTCTGTTTGCACAGTTTATTTTCGCGTTAAAATATTTCCATTTTAGCTTTTAGTATTCGTTCTCGCAATTTTGACTCTCAGCCGAATTTTCCCAATTTTAGCCAATTTCTTTGATTTCATTTTTGAGTTCCTCAGTTTTTATTTATGCGGTTTCCCATTTGCCCTTCTTTATCGGTTGTCTTTCATTGTTTTTCTTCTTTCATCACATATTGAGTTATTGTTGTTCCTTTTGTTACTTCTACTGATTTTTCTATTCGATGTATTTTTAATTTTCTCTATCTATAGGTTTCCTCGCGTTTTCTTTGTCATCCAATAATTAGTTAACGATTTAACCCATGTCTATGTATTTGATTTTCTTGTTCTAATATTAACTCTTGACAAATTTTGTTTCTTCTTTTGTCTCGTTCAATTCTCACTATATATATTTGATTTATCGTCTGACCGTTGATGTTGACATTTCGCATATAATTCGTTCTTATACTTTCTCTTTCCCTCAGGTTGATTGTTAATCGTTGCTTGGATATGGTTAATCTCTAAGTTATTAGTATTATTGATAACGTCATGATATTATTTTTCCAATTTATTTCTACTTCAGGTAGGCATTTGGTGCGTTTTCCATATTTCGTCTTTTTGTTTTCGTTTTTGTTGTTTCTGTTGTTTTTATTGTTTTTACCCCCGTTAGCTTTCTTTTCCTTGCCATTTCCTTTCTTTTCGTTGTTTCTTTTCTCGTTGTTGTTTTATTGTTGATTGTCATTGTCTTCATCGTTAGGCGTATCTTCCTCGGTCTTCGCAAAAATGTCGTCCTCGACATTGATTTTTCTAATCAATTTATTTTTCATGCTATCAAAATTCTATCTTCGGTTAGGACTGTTTTTTTTTCTTTTCACTTTTCACTTTTTTTTTCATTTTTTTTTTAAACTACATATTCACCGATATTCGGTTATGTCTACATTAAAATCTACATCTACATCTATTTTTATTTTTGTTACTTCTATTTTATTTACTTATACATAGATTTCTTCATATACTTTGATACTACTTTTACGTATATACATTTCTTTTTGAACCTTTTCGTCTACACTTAACTGCTTATCTCCATTTTATTCTCCATATCCCTTTTAATCTTCTTCATCTTTACCACTTTTGTACATCCAATCAATGTTTCACATTTTTGTGTTCCTCCTTCATATCGTTTATTTTTAATTCTGATAACATTACCTCTTCCTTCAGTCTGAGTACTGTTGACATTAATGTTTCACTCTCTCTAGATTTGTTTTCTGCTACTTGCTTCCACATTATAATTTTTTCATCCTGATTAGTTACTTTAACAATCAATTCCCTTATTATTCTAATTTGTTCTATAACTTGCCTTCTTGATATTGCGTATGGATTAATTTCCGGCTGTTTATTCGGTCCATTCTTTTGCCTTTCTATATTTGTAAATTGCTGACTTGTTATTATAGTTGGTTGATACTTCTCTATTTTAGACTGACAAATTATTTTCTTTACATACATTTGATGGTTCTGTTCTCTATTATGTCTTTGTAGCAGATTTTTCAATTTATCTTCCGTATTTGGGCAGCTGTTCGCTAAATGTCCTTCTTTACTACATTTGTAACATAACTTTGCACAATACCGCTAATTTTTCATGTATCCATTTCTTTGATAATTTCGACTTATTTCATATCTATAACATTTGCATTCATTGTGAACTTGTCATCGGCATTTATTACAGTATTTCACAGCGTTATCATAAGTTTTGTATGCTGGATTGAATTCGGTTTCATTTCTCCTTTCTTCTTGGTTCCTTTTATTTTTTCGATTTCGGTAGTTTCGTGTATTCCTTTTGTATTCTCTTCGTTGACGTTCATTTTCTTTTCGTTTTTCTCGTTTATTAGCAATTTAGAGTTCTTTTGTGACATTATATTTCCGAATTCATTTATTATTTCGATATTTCTCTTTACATCGTTTCCGTTGTTGGTTCATTTTGATCTTCATGATTTAACTTCACGTTTTCCATTCTTTCGATTATCTCACTTTCAATTCTTGTTTGTGGAATTCTTTGCACGCTTGGTTCATTATTTTTAATTACTCGAATCATATTGATTTTCAGTGCCTCATTCCTTCATTTTCTCCACATTTAGTTAATCATTTTTACTCGGCTATCATTGTTCGTTAACTTCGTAATATCATCTTTCAACAACTCTTCTTTTCTTCTTCTCCAACGTTCTTCTTCTATACATGCTTGAAATTTTCTTATCTCACTATATCTTTTTTCTGCTTCTAGTGCTTCTGCAATTTGTAACGTGTTCCAGTCTTGCTGATGTTTTATTCACATACATTCTATCCGATGTGTTGTGGATACACTTCGTAGTACTTTTATTTATGGTTGTTGATTCCTTTCCTCGTGGAGCTTGTTATGGGTCAAATAGCTACACATTCTTGTAGGTATGTCTATCTCATTTTGCATCTCGGTTAATTTGCTTGGTGGTGTTTTTGTGTTGTTATTTTCTTCCTGATTTCTTCTTGTTGGACACGTAGCTGCAAGGTGATTTTCTTGTTCACATTGAAAACATCTCTTATGTATTCTGCATCTTGTTGCGGTATGCCCTAGTTTTCCACAATTCCAACATTCACGTTGCCCATGACATTCACTAGATCTGTGGCCTGATCTTAGACAGTAATCACAATATGTCTCAGAGTTCTCGTTATTCATCGTCGTTTTCGAATCTTGTCTTTATGTTTTATTTCTTGGTTGACTTGGTTACAATTGATGCTGGATTATTGACTCGTTTGCGGTCGATACTGGGTTGTTGGATTGGTTGCTGTTGATGCTGGATTATTGGCCTGTTTGATTGATTTACCTGGATAGAAAAATATTGCCTCTTCACTGTTTATTATACATTTATGAATCATACATCAAAATGATTACTTAGTATCACACTTTGCCGTTCGTTTTCCCTGCGTTATTAATTTTAATTCCACCCAACAGTATTTAGTTTATAGTTGCGTTTAAAATATTATTTATTCCCTCAAAACTTTCTTTACTCGTTTGTTTTTTATCAATGTTAACTTATCCTTGTTTCTCAGGATTCCTATTATGTCAGTCACTTCCAATTCTATTATTTTAATTTTACTCATAGCTATAATAATTCATATTCCCAGGTTTTATTGCATTTTTGTTATAACTCAAATACGTGTTATTTATTTCTTTTGATTTTATTTTACGAAAATTGTTAATTATCTACATGGTCGTAAGAATTATCTATATTTAACAAATCGTTCGGCAATGTTGCTTTCCACGCTATTTTACTCCCCGTAATTTTTTATTCAGTTCAAATCCCGATTCCCATTTTCCATTTATTTTATTTTTATTCACATCACGCTCCACATTCCCTTCTATTTATCTCTATATAATTTTATTTTTCCCTTTCTCTCCTTATCTTTTATCGTTTTATCTATTTCAGTTTTATTTTAACCTCATCTGGTTTGTCTAATCTCATTTTTATATTATAATTTCATTTTCTCATTCCATATTTGCCGTTTCCTGTTAGTTATTGTCGATAATTATCGTCGGCTGGGTCATTTTCCGTTTTCTTACTTCTTTCTTCATCTTAATAATCATCATTTGCTATAGCTTTTAAACACATAACTTCTCGTGCACGGATGTTTCCTTGTTCCTTATTTCACTAATTTCTTCGATTTCTTCAGCTGATTTTCCTTTGATCATTTCCTTTATTTGAGAACTACGCTCTTTAACCTAATCGAGAACTATGCTCCGTTAAATATGATTTGAGACTCTGCTCATTAATACGATTGAGAACTATGCTCCGTTAATACGATTGAGAACTATGCTCCGTTAATACGATTGAGAACTATGCTCCATTAATACGATTGAGAACTATGCTCCATTAATACGATTGAGAACTATGCTCCGTTAATACGATTGAGAACTATGCTCCATTAATACGATTGAGAACTATGCTCCATTAATACGATTGAGAACTATGCTCCATTAATACGATTGAGAACTATGCTCCATTAATACGATTGAGAACTATGCTCCGTTAATACGATTGAGAACTATGCTCCGTTAATACGATTGAGAACTATGCTCCGTTAATACGATTGAGAACTATGCTCCGTTAATACGATTGAGAACTATGCTCCATTAATACGATTGAGAACTATGCTCCGTTAATACGACTGAGAACTACGCTCCGTTAATACGATTGAGAACTATGCTCCATTAATACGATTGAGAACTATGCTCCATTAAAACGATTGAGAACTATGCTCCTGTAATGCGAATGAGAACTATTTTTTCTAATTTTATCTCCCGCCAGCTTCATTAACTTTCGTTGTCTGATTTTCCTCTCCATACTTTTCTTGAGCTCGTTATTTATTTTCTAATTATTATTTCTTTAATTTTCTTCTTCAACTTTCGTCTCATTTTTCAATCTTCACTTTTTATTCTGTTGTTTTCTTTTACGCGCGCTTTCTTTTTTGCTTCTTCCGAGAGTTCTTCGCCTACTCCCCAAATTAAAAACATAAAACGGCTTCATTGATCCACTACTGCAACGGTAAGGTGATCAGCCTTACCACAGTAGCTTCTCAACTTGGCAAACCTCTCCGGAAGGTCGTCATATACTTCTCTTCTGGGTGATCGGTTATTCCCTCCCGATTTGGCTTTTAATCGTACTACCCGAAGATACCTCAAAAAGTGTTTTTATCCCTTTTCAACTCTATTCTGGATGACCGGGCGCTTTTACTTTTAACTTTCTCCATTCATTACTTTCCTACTTTTACATACAAATATTCATATTTTATATATAGAGATATAGGCGCTGGATGGGTCAACTACTAAATATTGATTAATTCAACTACATCTATTCATCCTATTTGATTATTTTTTGGTCAATGTTATTTTTACAAAGTACCCAAGTTGTCATTGTCTCAGCACATTGTCGACAGTAACTGAAGTGACCACAGGGGAGCATAAACACTTATATTCTCACTTTATTTGACTAATGCAACATTCGTATAAGTATTCTACTTCTTTATGAATCTCATCTTTAACCGCGTCTGGTATTTGTTTGACTTATTATTCTATCGCGTGATATTGCATATTTAGGTCGGCGTTATTTACTTTTTCTCTGTACCATTGATATTTGGTCTTTGTTCTCACTGGTTGTCTTTTCACATACCTCCTCTTTTAAATATTTTCCGATTTCAATTTATGATTTTTGATATTATTAATTATCCGTTATTATAACATTCAAATATGTTATTCCAAGTTCAATTTCTCAAACTTACTATTAATTATGGTTATTATTCTTATTTCACCCTTTTCGATATTAATTAATTTATTTATTTATTAATTTTTGGTCTGTTACTGGTATTGCTTTTTAGCCTCAGTATTGTTCAACCCCCTATGACACATTCTTACCATTTTGGTGTTATTCATTATCTTAATAGTTTCATTTTAATGCTCCATCCTTGATTCGCATCCACTCTACCTCGTGATTTTGTTGTTCTCTATTGTCACTGAATGCTAATTTATTTATACTTTTATTCAAATTTTTCCACAATATTTTTTCGCTATTTCCAATGCATTTACATTTGCCGTTATTAGTTGTCATCATAATTACTTTCACTCTCTTTATTACTTTATATATTACTCAAAGATTTTTATTCTCTTTTCATTTCGTTTGTCGATATTCAAGTTCCTTCTGATTCAATCTCATTCGATAAATGTGTTTCCATTCTTTATTTTCTATATCCATGTGTTATGTCATTCGCTGTTTTCGTTCCTCAACTGTTCAATATTGTTTGTTTTTATTGTTTCAACACTTCGACATTCGATATTTTGTCTCAATTCACTGCCATTACTTTTCATTTTATTTGTTCGTTGTATTATAACTTTCATATTTCCTCGTTGATGATTTTATTGTTTTGTATTTTATTTTAACATTTTACTTTGTATCTTCACTATTATAATTTATGTTTGACTTTTATGAGGTTCAGTATATATTTTAGTAATATCAGTTTAAATACTGTCCAATGTATTCCTTGTTATGCGTCTCGGGTATTATTCGTTGTTTAGCTGATTTTATTTTTCGACTATTTTTTGTTGTCTCCACGTTATAGTTTATCCATGATGTTTTTAAGTGTTTCTAAGCCTTTGATTTTTCATTTTTCGATTACCAATAACTTTTAATTTATTGAAATTGTTTTCTTCCATTCGTCTGTGTTTCTGCATGCATTTAACTGCTTTGCACTCTTCAATCTTTTCTCTTTACTGCGTTTGACTTTATTCGCTTTAATTGTCTCTGTGAAGTTAATTCTTATCTTTTTAAATTGATTCACGATCTTACTGTTATTTGTTGTCCTTGCATTTTCGCTACTCAACGCTTATGTCTTTCCTTTCAATCTGTACTTCAACTTTCGATATTTTATTGTTATTCGTTCTTCATTATACATTGTTCCGATATTTATTCATTTTGTATTTTTCGTTATTCAACTTTCTGTTTATAAAGTTATTCTTTGCCTCTTATTCTTCACATATCATCATTGAATCTAATTATTCTTTTTTTTTATTCTTCTTATTTATTCTCTTTCATATCATTTTGATATTTCGCTTTTAAATGTTGTTGAAATTCATTTTTCTGTGATATTTTTCACTGTCTTTCTATTCCGTCATCAGTTTACTCTTAATAACTATTTTCATTTATTTATCGTTTTTATTGCTAATATTTTCGCGTCGGATTAATTCTTATTGTTATGGTTGTCTTTTTATATATTTTTGTCTGTTATTTTAATTTTTGTTTAGACCCCATCATTCCACATTCTCACTCCATATTTTTACTTCATCAAGCTCCATACCATTCGATCATTCTATTTTATATACATTAATCATACAATGCTTCTACCTCATCATTCCTAATTTTCACCAATCATTCAGTTTACCTATCCATGCTTTTATACTCTATAAATTTTTGCGTGCAATATAATAATTCTATCATACAACAAAAGCTCAAAATAATTTTTAGTACAATTATTATTACCATTATTACTATCCCTATCATTATGATTATTATCACTATTATTACCATCATTACTATTACTATTATTATTATTATTATTACTATTATCATCATTATTACAATTACCATTACCATTATTATAATTATTACTACTACTAATATTATCATTATAATTATTATTATTATTATTATTATTATTATTATTATTATTATTATTATTATTATTATTATTATAAATTAATAAATAAAAATAAATATAATTAAAGAAAGATAATTAATAAATATTAATATTATTTTAAAATAAATTCCTTACAAATTATTATTATAATTAAACAAATTAGGTTGATGAGCATTCTATCATATTGTAAATTCTAGTAGATAATTAGAAAGAAAAAATAGCACACAAATTTACAGAATATTGATTATTATTATAGACAATTTCCAATTCCCGTGGCTATAATCTTTTCAATGAAATAACTTCAAATCCCGGCTAAGTGTGCATTGATAAAACTCTCTGTAATTTCATAAATTTTTCTTGGTTTTCATCTTTCTAATTGACATTGCTTTCATCCCGGCTGAGCCCCCAAAAATCATGCTGGTGTACTGGGTGTAATTAATTTGTTTAAATCTGTGCAAAGCTTATTCTAACCTATTTCCCTCTATCAAAATACCTTCTTTTCATAGGGTCTATGCTGTCTCACCCAGACGCCCCACAATTTTAATCCTACCACTATATACCCATGACCAAGCTCATGTTGGTACTGTATATAGCAGCTGAAAATTCATGAGCAGGTGAGCTCTATTTCTAGAACTACTCGTGATATTTTCACTTTCGGGTTCCTGAGTGCCGGTGGAAGGTCTTACGTCTCTTTCTATCTATACGCTTGTCCATACTCATCTATTTCTACAATTCCTATATCAATTTGTCATCATTACTGATTATTTATTAAAATATTTGTCAAAAATTTGGGCAGCGTTCCGCCCTTATTTTATGGAAAATTCCTTGTTTCATACAAACGTTAACCTATGGTAAATTGAAATGAATGCATTATTATAAGGTCATTATTTTAGTCCAACAACTCATATTTGCTTTCCTATGGTCGCCACAGTTACCACCATTCGTAAATCTCTATATTATCATCTCACAGATCTATACCAAAATGTGTCATTTTATTTTAATTTTCTACCACGATGATTATCAAACAATGTACGTGATTTAACCCTACTTTATACTTTCGTTGACCTAAATTTCTATCACTAGTCGTACCCTTGATAATATAATAATCGGCAGGAGTTAAATTAAAAATTCAATTTTCCTACTTAAACATATAATAATGTTGTCCCTTTAACTATGGCGATCTTCCCGCAGTTTACCCTCTTACCGCTCCGACCAACATTGAAATGGACGCCACGGTGAAGTACGACCGCGTCCTACTCCGCGATCAGTGTGACAAGACCTGACCATGCCGGCAGACACCGAAGAGTGGTTAGCGACAAGGCAACACCTCAACATTCCTCAAAATCAACTGAGGAAATTGAATATTGCCCTAACACTTTCCACAAACTAATATAAGTAAAATGAATATAAATAAGTTAAGGGGGACCTGCCGAGCGATGCCAAAAGACATTGCGGCCATCCAGAATAAGTTAAATTAAATAAAACATTAACTTAGAAAAATATATTTCTACAAAAAAGAACAATACTTACGATCGACAAGTTTATCAGTCAAGCATCCAAATTTCAAAAATTGTCATACATCGGCATAAACATTTACTAAACAATTGTCAATGTCTAAAAATTTTGTGTCGTCTCAAAATTTTGTGTAATAAAATGTCTAACAGTCTAAAAATTTTGTGTCAACAAAATGTCTAAAAATTATGAAAATGACTGCTGTATATATAGTCATTTCATGCCTGGGTGCGACCAATCAGAGTATTTTGAGCCTTTTTTGGCTATTTTTCGGGGGGTTTAATTGCTTTATTTTTATTTTAAATATTTTATTTTTCTCCTTATTTTTCTCTATTTTTTGATATTATTTTCTCAATATTTCGTAAATTTTTATTTTTTATTATTTAACCATTCTTTATGATTGTTTCTCTTTTTACCCTTTGATATTTAAATTTTTGGTCGCCGCTTCCGCCTATGTATTTTCTAAACCTTCTTTTGCAAGGTTTTGGCGGTTTTATATTTTGGTTTTTTTGTGTTTCTTTCTGCATCTGTAGGTTTTTCAATGATTTTAATTAATATTTTTTTTTATTTAATTTTGTTATGTTTTTATTTTGTTTTATTTAATGTTTTATTTTATTTTTTGATTTCTGCTTGCGGTACGTGCTTATGTTACAGCAACCATATTGATAATTTTCAAACCTCGTTAATTATTTTGTTTTAATTTACACAATTTTTTCATTTTTGTTTAAATTATGGCTTGTAGCCCAACAGGTCCAACGAGCTGCCGATAGAAAGCCTGTGCTCGATTTTGATTTTTAGATCTCATTATTCTCCTATCTCATTCAAATGTTAACCTATACTCTCATATCATTTATCTTTAAGTCAATCACTTGGTCCTTCTTATAGTTGATTTTGCTATGGCATGTGAACCCTTTGCTATATAAGTATCCACGCCGTATCTCTCTTACCCTTATCCCTATTATAACTACAATGTTCTCTATTATTGATACTAGCATTGTCATTGTTACTATTATATGTATTACCTTCATTATTTGTTACTACTATTACATTTATTATTATTCTTATTACTATAATTACCATTATATTTATTGTTATTACTACTATTATTATTACCATTTATTATTGTCATAATTATAATCATTATCATTATAAGCACCATGATCATTATTATTATTATTATTATTATATTTATTATTATTATTATTATTATTATTATTATTATTATTATTATTATTATTATCCTCATTATTATTGTCATAATTATAATCATTATCATTATAAGCACCATGATCATTATTATTATTATTATTATTATTATTATTATTATTATTATTATTATTATCCTCATTATTATTGTCATTATTATTATTTTTATTATAATTATTATTATTATTATAATTACCATTATTCTTACCATTATCATTATTATTATCAATATTTTGTGTAGGGATTCGTCCTTATTCCTCGGCTTAAAAAAATATTTTATTGATATACAACATTAGCCGTAACCCATCCTTATTTTACAGTTTTCGAAAATGTAATTTTGTTAGTTCGAAAAATTTTAGCAGCATTTCGCCCTTATTTTACGGTTTTATCAGATTATCCTACCAACAATTGAGCCGTATTCTACCTTTACTTTACAATGTTCACTGAAGTATTTTGATTTAGTTTTATGATAAATGTTTTAATTATTTCCGAAAATTTGCGCAGCGTTCTGCCCATATATTTCGTCTCAATTCAACATAGTTTATTTAATTCTTAAATATTATTTAAAACATTATTTTTCCTGATTTTAATCGTTCGGATTAATCTTTTTCCGATGGCTATTCATTTTAATTGTTGCAACGATTTCGCTATTTTCCCCGCTACTCTTTCCCTATCTTTATCCTTATGATCTATTTATGTTTATATTACATTTATTGAGTGCCCACTGGACTACTCGGTGTTAGATAATTTGAGCCGATTGTCGTTAAAAAATTAATGTCAATTTTTCAGGAAACGGATGATGAAGCAGCGGCCAAAGAACTACTCCTTTACCCTCCAATTTACCCTATATACGGATAATATTGACGTTCCAGCAACTGCGTTCTCAGGCCGTAGCCTTCACGGGCATGAACTATTGGCGGACTTACACTGCACTTACACAGTTCGATATTTATGTATAAGTTTAATAACTTGCAATTTGTTTTGGCTGTGGGCGAGTGAATAAAAATTACCAGACCCATTGGGTAAAAGCCTCGAATACACGAAATAATATTCGGAAGTTTGTAAGCATATAATAGAAATTCATAATTCATCCTATATTGGAAATTCGTAGTAGCATAATTCATCTTCTATTGAAAATTAGTAGCATAATTCATCATATATTGAAAATTCGTAGCATAATTCATCATATATTGAAAATTCCAATCAACGTGTGGTGTAGCGCACACTACTACAACCAGTCTCCAAGTGAGACTGAAAATCGATATTTCAATCAAGTTGGAAATAATACTGCCAAGTAGTTGTGTTAATTTGTGAAAACACATCAGTATATATACCTACAATTTGGCCTTAACCTTGCGTGTTATTTTTATTGCGATTAAACAAAATTCAACCTTGAAATTATTTGTGTTATTTAAATTAAATTTTTAATTATTTCTTAATTTAAATTTGCAATTTATTTTTAACATTTTTAATTAAATTTATTCACTCAAAAAATATTTTATTTTTGTTCATTTAATTCATTAATTTTTACTTTTATATAAATGGTCATTTTACGGTCAAATTTTCTTGTTATTATGTTATTTTTTATGTAGATTTCGTGCGGTTCTTGATGCATTTTGTATTTATTTTATTTTACTTTTATGTTTTTGATTTTATATTTATTTATATTCTCTCAGATTTTAAAATGTTTAGTTCTTGTTGTATATTATATTTTAAGTTATCTTGGTGCTGGATTTTTGTGCTGTATTACTGATGCATTTAAACAATTTTCAAGGCTATTTGTGTGCTGGCCCAACAGTTTTAATAAAAATTTGCAAATTGCAATATAAATATCTGAACGTTTGGCTTCTGTGGCAACTTGAATAATTGCTATCCATCCACCGTTTGTTTCTACCCATGGATCAATTTTTGTTTCTATCACCTAAATAATGATAAATTAATAACTTTATAAAGTAATATACCTCTATAGACCATTGGAAATAATTTTCATATTCGGATCCTGATTTTAATACTATATGTTTCATATACTATAATCTTACTATTATTCGCATCCATTTATTATTTTCATCAAACATGTAACTAAATATTGATTGGAATGAATTTTTTTTTCTATCTAATGTTGCCAAATTGAGAATTTTTTCATAATCAAATGAGATGTCTTCTGCTATTTTTTCGGTACGGTTTACCAAGAATTTTATGTTTTTAATTATATCATCTTCTTCTCCATTATTAGCAATCAACTCATTCAACAAAGTTATAAAAAATTTAGTTTCTGAATTTTATAAAAATATTTGGAAGTGTAAGCTTATTTATACTATATTGGACCAATCAGAATCATGCATAGATATTAGGAAGTTGCAATGTTAAGAAAATATGTAAAAATATATAATGGAAATGACAATGATGATTTGTTGCCACTGTTAACCGGGTGTTGAACTTCTTTCATTATACGATTGAACTGATCAGTTGTTTTATTAGAAACAAATTTTATACTATATTGAACTTAATTCATCATTTTTTCATTAAGTTTACGATTTTCATTCAATTCATTTTTGATAATACCTATGGTCCGATTTAGATATAAAATATCATCATATAATTCGTTCCGAGCTCTTTTTAAAGTCTCTTATGTGAGTTCAAATCGGACTTCTAAATTACTCATTCTTTCAGATAGTCTTTTGACTGGAGTTTTCAAATATCTAGGTCTATCTATCATATACAAAATATCCATCAACACTGCTGTATCAGGACATACACATCTTGTTAAATTATTACCTTGAACGGTTAAAACAATTGAGTTAGCCATCTTAAAAACTAATATTATTATTAAAATTTCTTTAATCATTTTCAAAACTATATAAATTAATATTTATTGTTTATAGCTAAACGTTTGTATGCGTTTAACTTCTCATTAGTTTAAATTATTATAAAAGTAATTGTTATTTCAATTTTTATCATTAAAATGGATGTACCGAGTGCAGTTCAAGCTATGAATGAAATTAAACATTATGGTAATTAATAATTACCATTATTATTATTAACTAATTTTTAGATGATTATTTTAAAGTTATCAAAGAACGCCTGGATTTCTATTATCCAGATATACATGAAATTATGAATAAGCTAGCATCAATAATTCCAGACTTGGTCTTCAATTATACTTTTATATGGATATTTTCTGTAATTGACGAGTTCCTATGGGATATCGAACAAAACAAAATGTTAAAGAATATAGAACCCAAATATCCATGTGGTGATGGATGTCATTGCTATGCAGCCCGATATCGAAAGTATGTAGAATGGGCTTTGAATAAAGCTCTTCAACAATATTATTATAGTCGAATTATTTCTTTATAATAAAAGTTTTTGTTGTTGAGTAGTTTTTATTATATATTAATAATAATAATAATAATAATAATAATAATAGAATAAATTTTTAAAATATTAATAATTAAAATACTACTTATAAAAATAAGTAGCAAATTTTAAAAAAATTTTAAAAATATTATGACCTTGACAAAATACGATGACTCATCCAATGACCTTGAAAAAATATGATGAGTCATCCAATGACCTTGAGAAAATTTTGTATGGCCTTGAAAAATTATGGCGAGTCATCCATTGACCTTGAGTTAGCATTGGTCTTTGTTTAAATGACTTTGAAAAGTATGATGACTCATTCAATGACCTTGAATGAGTCCTGGTTTTGTTTAAGTGCCCTTGGAAAATTTTCGATGACTCATTGTCTTTGTTTCAATGAACTTGAATGAGTCATTGTCTTTGTCTCAGAAAAATTGTACTTTTGGACTTAGAAAAATTTTCAACCGGTAGGGGGAGGGGGTGCTGACGGTGACATGTGCTGACGGTGACACATCCCACTACTTCGTCGAATTCTGTCCAATTTCTCTATAATAATTTTTGTCTCTTTGATTCCAATTGCGCTTCCTTTTTATACTCCGTCATCCAATAATACTTACTAATATCTTTTTATAATAGTAATAATATGTTTTACCGCTAATTCCATTTGGGCCTCTATAAATAATTTTGAGAGAAGGCCTTTCCCGGATTCCCAAACACCATTTCTTCCCTTATCTTGAAAGGGCTTTCGAGATAACGTGCAAATTTCGCTTTTGTTTTCCTAAATTTGCACTTGTTAATTATAAATGACCTTCTTTTATTTAATTGTCTGTTTTTATTGATTTTCTCTTATTCCCTTCTCGTTATTCTATATTACTTTGTCATTCCCTTTTAATTAAGCTCCAGAACCACATCTTAATCACTTATCCCTGTTTCCCCCAATCATTTTACATGTTTATTAATTATTTTATTGTATTATTTAGGTATCCTCAACACAGTTTTAAATCCTCTCTAAACTCAGTTCGACTGGGTAGTTAGGGATAGGATAACGATTTTATTTCTGGTTAAGTTAAACTATTTGTTAATTAATGGTTAACTGTAATGCAGGGTAGCATCAGTCAACAAAATGCTTTTGAGATTAGATTTTAAACGCCACAGCATAAGATAACCGATACAACCACATAAATTATGATGAGTAGAAATTATTAAAATCGTAATAGTTAGCGAAAATAAGCATAGTATAGATTTGCCACTGAACTCGTTGATGGAGAAAGTAGAATACGATAAAAGATTTTAAATCGACGAAAACCGAGTCTATGACAATACCCCAAAAACTATGCGTAGAGTTGTTTTTGATACTAAGTCCATAGCGTTGAACGGACAATGATAATAAAATCTATTAGTGATCGCACCAAAAATTTCTCTGGTAGGCCGACCGGTTTGATCGTGATTTACGGTTTAATCAGAAAATGCGATGCGCTACGTATTCGTCTCCATATTGATTTATTTTCATTTTTTAAGAATATTGAAATCAATATCAGCTAAAGTAAACAAATTTAAGATATTATTAATTTAATTCATAAAATTTAGTTAATTTAAGTCTTCTTTCAAAGGGTTAAAATTTTCTCGAAGATTATCTGCATCGATTCAACACTTTTTGTAACCTGAAAATTAACCAATCCAGGTAGAAACTTAATTCCAACTAAACCTAAATTCCGTGGAAAACAAAAGTTTCGCATCTATTAAATCAGAAGACATTCGTGCCGTTCCAGATTTGTAGTTTCCTTTTTCTCGTTGCGAACTAATCACATCAATTTCCTGCGAAATTTATCGTTCTCTGGAATTAAACATAACTTAACCGAGAATCCCCAGGATTGTGCCAGCTCCGTCTGCCGTGGCTGTGACACAATATGTTGAAAGGCTCGAGCGGAAGAATTTCACTCTCCGCGAAAAACACAACAACCTAAAGGGCACTTCGTGCTCTCCAAAAGCCACCAAAGAACTCTACAAAAAGATCACGCGGCTCTCTCGTGCTCGCGATGATCTCATTATTGAGAATTGAAGTCAGTGGCAAAGTGGCACACTCTGTCAGATCTTTACGGAGAAAGAACTGCAAGCTCACCTACCGAGCAGAAATATGGCACAACAAATTGATATAATTCCGCGCATCACTTGCCGGCCAATTCAGAAATCTCGGTGACCAATAATAAGAGTAGCGCGCTCACGGGTGGAGTCTCTCATTCAAATGCAAATCGTTGGCACAAACCGAATCGGAACCGCCGTCGACGCAGAGGTGTACAGCCGAAATTTAGAAGTAATGAAGATACGGAATTAAGAAAACTCTCAGATCTGATGATGACTGAATACACAACTTCTAGGCATGATGACGAATTAGATGTTATCTATGCTCCTAGTCAACCGGAGTTCTTTTATCCCATCCCCACTCCGATTCAGATCACAATTACCACAAATGTCCACTCTGTCGAGTTCTCAATTATTATTCAGATAGCCACTTCTTCTCGCACAATTCCTGATTGAGAAATATCTTCTAGTGGACGATCGCCGCCGCAGATTATCTCGGTCATAGAACCGACCGTACCTCGAGACCAGAGGACGAATCATTTTCGTCAAGCTGATTCCCATCCAACACCACGATTACCTAAACGTCGATGTTTGCCAGTAGAATTTGAAGGGGATGAATGAAGCGCAGTTCCCCCAAATCAACGATTCAGGTGCTATTACCGAAATGACATTGACAGTAAATCTAATTAACACTACTGTTGGGCCAGAACACAAATAGCCTTGAAAATTGTTTAAATGCATTAGTAATACAGCACAAAAATCCAGCACCAAGATAACTTAAAATATAATATACAACAAGAACTAAACATTTTAAAATCTGAGAGAATATAAATAAATATAAAATCAAAAACATAAAAGTAAAATAAAATAAATACAAAATGCATCAAGAACCGCACGAAATCTACATAAAAAATAACATAATAACAAGAAAATTTGACCGTAAAATGACCATTTATATAAAAGTAAAAATTAATGAACTAAATGAATAAAAATAAAATATTTTTGGCTGAATAAATTTAATTAAAAATGTTAAAAATAAATTACCAATTTAAATTAAGAAATTAATAAAAATTACATTTAGATAACACCAATAATTTCAAGGTTGAATTTTGTTTAATCGCAATAAAAATAACACGCAAGGTTAAGGCCAAATTATAGGTATGTATACTGATGTGTTTTGACAAATTTTCAGTCTTAATTGTCAGAGAAAAAATTCCAGTCTAAACTGAGTTGGTGTGCGTTGCAACTGAGAGCAATGCTTTCAGGCAATTAACAATAGTAAGTGTTTTGCCTGAACACGACAACTCTCAGTTGCTGTACATTGCTGTGTGAAGCGATATAGATGGATACTTAATGGATTATTTGACCAATGAGTGAATACTGCATGAATTTCTTGTTCAATTTGATTAAATGTATTGGGATGAAGCAATGAACAATGATGATGCAAATAGACGTCCGATTACTATGTGAAATATTTCATCTCGAATAAACCGTACTATACTCGAAATTTTTACTCAACTGATATATTAAAATTGATTTATTATTTATTTTTCGGCCCACAGCCAAAACATAAAGCAAGGAAGTAAAATCACACACCCCTATTGACTGTGTAATCGCTGTGAAAGTCCGCCAACAGTCGTGCCCGTAAAGGTTCCGGCTTGAGAACGCAGGAACCCAAACGTGAAATCATTGAATTAAATAGCGAAGGAGAGTAGCTTGAGAGTGGGTCTTTTGGCTCAACTTTCCTGCACTTAGTTTCGATAAAATCGACATAAAATTTCTAACAACATTCGGCTCAAAATCACTAACACTGAGTAGTCCAGTGGGCACTCATAAAATATAACATGAACATACATAGATCTTAAGGACAAAGAGGTGGAAAGGGTAGTGGGGAAATTTGCGAAATCGTTGCAACAGTTAAGATGAATAGCCATCGGAAAAAGATTAATGCGAACTACTGAAATCAGGAAAGATAATGTTTTAAATAATACCTAGGAATTAAGAAAATTATTTGAGTTGAGACGGAAAATAAGGGCGGAACGCTGCGCAAATTTTCGAAAATAATTGAAACTTTTATCATAAAACTGTAAAGTAAGGGCGGAACGCTGCCCAAACTTTCCGAATCAAATAAAATACTTATCAAAATAGCAAAGTAAAAGTAGAATACGGCTCAATAATTGATAGGATGTCCGGATAAAACCGTAAAATAAGGGCGGAACGCTGCTCAAATTTTTCGAATTTATTAAAATACTTGAGCGAATATTGTAAGGAAAAGGTGGAGCGCGGCTCAATTAAATGTTAGCGGAAAGTAACTGAAACCAAATTCACAATTTTAGTTTACCATACTAGTATTCGTTATCTTCACAGCCAATTTTGTTGGTTTAAACTTAGAGAATTGGAGGCATTTTGGATTATTAGATGATGGGATAATGAGTAAGAACCAGAAATCGAAGGTTATTCAAAGAGTAATATTGGCAACGATACTCCCCTGTTTGAGTAGCATTCGGCTGTTATACATATTACCAACATGGATTATTCCATGGGTGTATGATGGTGATCCGTAAATTATGTGGTGTGCGACAGAAATTAGACCCTAGAACCAGAGTGGTGTAGAACGTTAGTCAGTGCTAGTAGCCAATTGTTTAAAATGTTCCACGTACACCAGCAATAATTTAATATTAAAATACAATAGTCATATTTTATACTAATTTATTATTAGACAAAATGATTATAAAATGTTAAATTCTGTATAATTCTCGTATTTCAAAGAAAACAAGGTTATTATTTTTCTTCACTTTGATCTGTTTTCATATTTTGAGAATATTATATATATTTTCATCGTGACTGTAAGGAGTTCTAAAACTCTTATTTAAAACTAAGAGTTGAAACAACTATTTGTGTTAAATTTGAATATTAAAATTTTATGTTAAATTATATCATATTATATTAAACTATATTAACCCAAATTTAAAGTATTGTGGGGTTTATGGTTTGTGTGACCTTAACCCCAAATAGAACTTTTCTTGCCCTGCAATAGTTACCCGTTGCTAGGCAACATTGGTGATGTAACCATTGGTTTTGAGATCGCCAAAGATGAGCGCTACGAGAGAACTGCTCTGGCCCGATCTCAAGGTGGGTTCAACGCACTACCGATAGAAGGTTCCTGTGCGCTTTTATTACTCTGGTCCCTTACTGGTGTAGCTTATACCCTCTTGTTTGTATTTAACTTCTGCGTTACTCGCATTTCAACTTGATTAATCTTTATATGAAATAGTTATTTAGAAGGTCAATTCGAAAGTTAATTCAACTATTAGAAATGATTTATTAAATAACAAATAAAAATAATGTTTTATTCTTTCGGTTGAACGGCTCGTCGTTTGGCACTCTCTTTTCTACCGGGTCGATGCTTGGAACGTTTGTCTACTAGTTTGGTAGTTGTAGATCGTTTATTGGTATCCTAGCGCCATCATTGTAGTTTTTATACTAAGAGTTAAACCTGCATTATCACTTTCATAGTGGTGATTTCATATCGTTACTCTGCGTCTTTTATTAGTTTCTTCGATTTCATAATGAAATATTCAAAATAAAATACTGGCTTTTAACCTTTTAACTGGGTTTCATATGATTTAATTTCATTAAATTTGGGTCAATTCGTTCAAATTCTTAATCGAATTAGTTTCATGTTTATCTTCGTTTTATTTGCTGAGTTGCGGTGTGTGATTGGTGCATTCACTCATTTAAACATACTTCATAACGATAAAAATGAAATTGTAAGTAATAACACGCTTTATTTGTTAATTTACAACGGCAACATAATGCATAGTTTGCTTTTGGTCCTTGGTCGATATTTTAGTGGCTTGTTCGAGGCGGTGAGGAATCCTAAGCCGGCGAATCGTATTGTTTGGAAATCTACCTAGTGCATATTCATGAAACGGATAACATATTTGATTAGAAACGTTACCCTAATATGATTCCTCCTTCCTTTCCATGGTGAGGCCGTCGGTCCTGCTAGTTCGGGCTTCGTTGGTCTCCTTGTCCGTCCAATATTTCTGGTTCTGAGCCATACCGTGTTATTTGATCACAATTGTTTCGCCCTTACATTAGTGTAGTATTTATCGATGTGCAACCTACTATGATATTTTTTCACGTCGGTGGTTACAATCCGGACCATCTCTGTAGTAGGTTGGTTTTCTCATTAATTCTGCGTTGGCCAATAATCTGGTATTGGTTTCAGCGATTTGTTCACTGACCATAATCTTCAATGAAGGACCACGCTAGTTAAATTACTATTTGAAATGGTTGACCACGCTAGTTAGCTTCAACTATGGAATCATTGATGCATCGATTATCGAAATAAAATCGGCAATTCAACTAATGCTCTTCATCTGGGCTCTCGCGCTTTAGCGGATTACTGTGGATCTATTTTTCGGAGTTAATATACATATCGAGTCGCGATTCTGTTCTTCCGTTTACCGGATCCTGCGTATTCTCTATACTGGTTCTACTCCGCGTTTAGCAGTTTGGGTGAGTGTCTTATTTGTCTACTTTTGCATTTATTGTTTTCTAGTTGTTCCTTACGTTTCGATCTTGCAGTTGCAATTACACGTACTTTGGTGGATTCTCATTCCTTGCTAGAGGGATCTATGGTCAAACTGTTGGAATTAAGTATCTGTCAACGTGATTTGTTTCAATTGGTTTTTGTATTGGCTTTAATTTATTGGATAATTATTTTTTGTATCATTTATGTCAGAGCTTTTCTTTATAGTTATCTATCTTATTTATATTGGATGTTAAATGTATTATCGTCGATATTTTCGAGCGTCTATCGCGAAATTTTACTATGTGATAATCGGGATAATTTTTTTCGTTCGAAATACAGATTGGCCTATTTTTCTCCATATTGTTAGTAGTAATGGTAATTGTTAGTAATTTTTCTATTCATTACTTATCATGATGGCTATTTTATAAATTGATAATGTTCAAATTAATTTTGGTTTTAGATCATAACGTTTTAATTCTATCGTTTCCGAACATCGGTTCCTCGTAGTCTTTCAGTTTTAGAATTTCTTATTGAATTCTCGTTTGTTTATTGCTTATTGAATTTTAAGTTTTTTTTTGGTAATTTATTTCTAGTTTTGAATTTAAGTTTCATTTTAATCGTCCATCTTTAGTTCTCTTATCTATTTTAAGTCTCTATTATGCTAATTTATCGTTATCATTTTAGGGTTCGCTGTAATGACCTATTTTCTTATTGAATTTAACCTTTTGGTTTAATAATTTATTTATTAATAGTTTCGCTTGAGTTTAGATTTTGGCTTCAATGACGATTCACATCGTTTTCACATCGATTTACGCTCTTTCAACCCGTTACCTTCCCTTATTTGACCTTAAGATTGAATATGTCAATATTAGAAAATTATGAGTGCCCACTGGACTACTCGGTGTCGAGATTTTAAGCTAATTGTTTTTTCATAAGTTTAGGTCGATCTTTTAGGAAATAAATGGCAAAGGAATAGCCAAAAGACTACCCCTCCACCTTCCAATTTCCCTATAACGGATGATATTGACGTTCCAGCTCCTGCGTTCTCACACCGGAGCCTTCACGGGCTCGAACTATTGACGATTATACACCCACTTACACAGTTCGGTTGGGGTGTGTAGATTTTGATTACTTGCGGTGCTGTGTCGGCTGTGGGCCGGAAAAAATTTCGACATATCATATTCGTTTCATAAGCCTTTATTGTCATAGTACAAATACATTCATAGTTGATGCATATAAGTTCATAGTTGGCTTCATCATTCCTTCATTCAATACATAATACCTTTCCCCACGCAGACACCCGAACAGAGCTCTCTTGAGATGGTTCGTGTGGTGCGTGGAGAAAGTTCTCGAAAAATCGTCCGCTTACCAAATAAAATAGATTCTTCTTTAAGTATGGTTCTGTTAAAAACGAGAGTGTTACTTCTCAAAATTTTGTTGTCAAAATTTGGTTAAAATTCTGTGAAAATGAATCGGTATATATACTTACTGGGTGACCCTAACCTTGCGTGTTCATTTTGATGTAGTAAAACAAGATTTGACCTTGTGATTTCTAGTATATTCTAGCTCTAATTTTATTAAATTTAATAGTTTAATTTGACAATTCTATTTTTTAGCTTTTAATTGAATAGTTTTCAATTCAAATTATTTTAATTTGAGTTCTAACTTTTATGAGCTCTTACTTTTTCTTGAAAATTGTCAATTTTCGGTCAAATCTTCATGTTTTCGTGTTATTTCTGTGTTTATTTCATGCGGATCTTGTTGCATCTGTTATCATTTAGTTTATTTTTATGTTTTTGATTTTATATTTTAATTATTTCTTTTCTCATATTTTTCAGTGGTTAGTTGATGTTTTATGGGTCTGATTTTAAATCTACGTGTGTAGTTTGCGTGCTATTACCGATTCATTTAAACGAAACTCTGTTCTGGCCCAACAGTATTTTAAATTAAATTAATTATATTTGTGACCGATAGCTATATCAATATTAAGAATTACCACGCCTCAGTTGTTTAAATTTTCAGATTTGGAGAGAAGAATTTTAATTTATATTTTGGTAATTTAAATAATAAATGTTAAAAGAAGATTTAAATTTAATTGCGTCAAAAAATCTTCTTTTTTTGCGTCAAAAATAGTTACAAAAATCAGAAATAATAACTAAACACAAATATTTGGATTTAAATTTATTAAATGAAATTTAAATAATGAAATGAATTTAAATAAATGAGTCCCACCCTGGTTTATGCCAAATTAAATATTAATGAAATCCAATGCCCTCGAAAATGCAGTCATTTTGCACTTTTATTTGTCACTCTCTCATCGACATTGTTAAGATAATAGGAAGTTTGTCGATGGAACTGAAACTTGATCCGACTCCTTTTGTTCAACAAATAAATAAGTGTTGGCGAATGGGGTTGGTTTTTATTAATTTTTTCCTAGGGTTTTTTGTGCATCTAACCCCTAAACGCCAGCAAGATTATTATTCTGTCCCATCTATGTACCCATGGTGAGTGCCATGTTGGTAGTGTACATAGAGGTTGAAAATTCATGAGCAGGTGAGCTCCATTACTAGAACTACTCCTCATGATATTTTCACATTCGGGTTCTGGACTGCCGATGGAAGGTCTTACGTCTTCTTCTTTCCATATCCTGGTCCTTACTCGTCTATTCCTACAATTTCCATACTTATTTATCATAATTACCCACTATTTATAAAAATATCCTTCAAAAATTTGGGCAGCGTTCCTCCCTTATTTTTCGGCAAATTTCTTATTTCATTTATTCAATCATGGAATCGACTACGTTTTTCCTAATTTACCTTTATCTTTCTCTATATTAAAATTTGATTAATAATTCCTTAATTCCCGGTGCGTTTCCCATGATTTTAAGTAATTACAACCCTCTGTGATCACTGCAATAAACATTCCTCTCTTCTGTCAGATTAGATCATTCAACTTTTGGGAAACTACCTTCAAATTTACATTCTTAACCTATCCTATCCTTTCCTATTTGATTTTCTGATTTATTTTCTAACAAAGTTTTAAATTTTCCCTACAAAACTTTATTCCCGCTTAACTAAAGTCGCACTTCCCGAATTTTATTCCGACTCGTTCCGGCCACATATTTCAGAAGCCGCCCCGAGTATACAACGGCGCCCTGCGTAGCGGTCCTGTGCATTATCACCAGAACCGACTGCGGACTGCCGAGGGGTTCACGAGGCATGACCCGCGAGCTCAACTAAGGGTTTTCACCCACTAGTTAGCCCGAGATCCGTCCCATGGACCATCTATTGAAATACTTATTATAAATAAGATTTTAGGGGGATTTGTCAGTGGCACCAAAAGATTCCACGACCATCCAGAATAAAATCAAAGTAACAAGACTTCGAAATATATATTTATACAAAAAATAACAGTACTTACAATCCACAGTCATGCAACCAGATTTGAAAAATTGGCATAAATTGGCATACAAAATTTGGTCTAAGAATGATTCACTGCTAGTCTAAAAATGTCTAAAAATTTTTCTATTAGTCACCTGACTGAAAAAATGTCTAAGACAGTCTAAAATTTTTGTCTGAAATTATGAAAATGACTGCCGTATATATAGTATTTTTGTGCCTGTGTGCGACCAATGGGCGATTTTTCGCCATTTTTAGGGTTTTTTAATTATTTTATTAATTTCAAAATATTTTTGTAATTTTTTATATATTTTTCTTTATTTTTTGATATATTAATATTTTATTGTTGGATTTTATTTTTATTATTATTTTCTTAAAATATTATTTTTAAACCGCAATATTTTGTTTTCTGGTCGCCTCTTCTGCCTGTGTTTTTTCTAAACCTTATTTTGCAAGGTTTTGGCAGTTTATTTTATTTTTCGTATGTTTCTTTTTGCATCTGTAGGCATTTTTCCGAATTTTAATTAATTATTTGTTTTATTTAATTTTTGTTATATTTTTAATTTGTTTTAATTAATATGTTTTATTTTATTTTTGGTTTCTTCTTGCGGTGAGTGCTTATGTTACAGCAGCCATATTGACAATTTCCAAACGACATTAATTATTTTGTTTTAACTTATACAATTTTCACATTTTTGTTTAAATTGGTTTTTGTAATTTTGTTTTAATTTTGGCTCTGAGCCCAACAAACCACTCCCGGGGCCGTTTAAATTGCGCCCCGCAATTTCTCATCAACACATTCTCATTCCATTAACAATACTTTTATACAACACAAGAAAAAGGTTATACAGATGAAATGTCAATTTACAAGTTATAAGCAGACATCACTTAAGGTGATGGGATGTTTATACATAAATCAATACTGTTAGTGAGTTTTTATTTACACACACAAGATGAAGTTCGTTAGAATCAGTAGAATCGCGTTGTGATTAATGTCTGTGACTTGGGTCTGGGACGTTGTCTTGGTTGATTGGTTTAGGTTGAGATTTGATGAGTCTGAGTTGATCGATTGATATTGAGTTGTTTTAGTTTTGAGGGCTTGGGTTGATAGGTTTGATGAGTTTCAGTTGATCGATTGTTTTGATTTTCTTCTTCTCGGGTGTTGATTGATTTGAGATTTTAGATAGGATTTCACGATCTGGGTGAGATTACTGCGATTGGAATTGATCGATTATTATTGAGTTATTTTGGTATTGCGGATTCGGGTTGATGGGTTTTTTCGAAACGAATAGTTTGATTGTTTTGTTCTCTTCTTCTCCGATGTCGATTAATTTGAGATTTCGATAGGATTTCGCGGTCTGGATGATTTTGCAGATTATTGCAAGGATGAGGACAACAATTTAGACGATTCCCAAACAGAGTATGGTAATTTCGAATTTATTTGGTTTCGGATTTTCAGGGGTTGAGTGAGATGGCGGTATTGATATTTGCGAGAGGGCGTTTTCGAGAAGATAGAGTTGGTTCATTTTCTGATAGGTGTGGATTGGGGTTTTTGCATAAGGATTTTCGGAGAAGATATTCTTTGGTTGTGATGACTTCTGACTTGCTTGTTTGGATTGAGTAGAGGGCTTCTTGGATTTTCTAAAAGTTCGAATTTATTTGGTTTCGGATTTTCAGGAGTTGGGTGAGATGACGGTATTGATATCTGTGAGAGGGTGTTTTCGAGTTGTGAGAGTTGATTGATTTTCTGTAACAGATGTAGATTGAGATTTTTACATGAGGGTTTTCGGAGAAGATAATTTTGCATTCGGGTGAGCTCTGATTTGATTGTTTTAATTGATTAGAGGGCTTCTTGGTTTTTCTGAGGGTTTGGGTTTGATTTGTTGATGAAGATTACGATTAAGAATGCACAGATTGGTGGGTGTAAGTTCATTTTTCTATTTACAGAGTTTTCATCTTTTGTTTATATACACTTGTACACACTTTTTGTTTTCGCATTATTTTACTCTGGATTGGTCTCGTCTCGATTATTTGGGGTTGGGTTATTCATCAGCATCACTCCGCTCTCATTAATCGATTTGTCATTTCAAGTATCGTGGTAATATACTTTTCCTTTTCTTCCAATATTATTCTCAACTCTCTATTATTCTTGGTTAACACTCGTGCTTGTTCATTTAATTTTTGCATCTTGTTATTTTGCCTTATTGTATATTTTTCGAGTCCTTGATAAGCTCGGTTCAATTTTGTTTTTATTTCTCTGATACTTTCTTTGAATTCGATTAGTTTCTGTTCTTCCAGTACATATCTTGCCCATTTAGCTACTAATTCGTCGTTTTTTTTTTTTTTTTTTTTTTTTTTTTTTTTAATTCGTCCACTTTTTCTTCCAATCCTTTACTCACTTCTATTTGTTGTCTCAGCCACTCGTTTTCCTCTTCTACATTTTTTTTTCGTTTATTCAGAATGAGACATTCCTCTTTTAACGTTTTAATCAATTTTGTAGACTGAACCACTGCTTCGTAATACTGTCTATTTCCCGGGGTTGGTGTTCCATTGATATTCTCATCTTTTCCATTATCTCTTCTTGTTCGTTATTTTTTTGTTTCCGCTGATTCCTCGATTTTACATTCCATAGGTATTGAAAATTCGTTCTCCACTTCAATTTTGATGAGTTTGATATTTACACTTTTGTTGATAAAAATCTCGCCGGACTCTACTTCTATGGTTGTTAGTTCAATCTGACTATTCATGATTTTTGTTATTTTTATTATCGTTTTGATTTTCTGGTTTTTATGAATTTTATCTTCTTATGAGTTTTTATACATTTTTCTGGTTTTTATATATTTTCTGATTATATATATATTTTTCGTTTTCATTTTTCTCGCAATTCTTATGGTAGCTATTTCTCCATCCAACATATAAGATAGTTAGTTTACTTCTTCTATGAGCTCCTCTACTTCCTTTTTCTAGCATAGTAGTATTTTCATGGGCCTTGAGCTTTTCGACATCACTTTCCAAGTTTCTCACTTTCGTCTCAAGTGCCTCCTTCTTATTTCCCATTGTGCATTTTACCTTTTTCTCACTTTCTCAATTTGTCTCTTTTCTCACACATGTCCTTATATCCTACCACATCTTCTTCATCATGTTCTGAGCGCGACTGCTCTATTTCCACTCACAGTTGATTTTGTTCCTTTAATCTTGATAGTTTTCTAGATGTTCTTTGCGCCACTGTTATCTCGTTTTCTCGAATTGCTAAGATCGATTTTGAGTCCTCTTCTTTCTATTCAGTTATCTTTAATTGCTTTTGCATCTCGTTGAAAATCTTCATCTGGTCTTGTTCCCACATTTTCCAAACATCCAGAGGTGTCTACTTTTGCGGAAATTCCTTCAGCTCTCTTGCGGTTTCCTGGTATTTTCTCTTCCAAGTTCTTGCTTGTTTCTTCAGCCCTTCTATGGCTCTTTCGCTTTGTCCCATTACTTTGGATCATTGAGTTATTTGTGCGATTTGCTCTCTTTTTGTGTTTACTAGTTCTTCTCTCACTCTTATTTGTACGTTTCCCACTTACTCCACTTGGGCTTCGAGTTTTTCTCTCTTCTTATTTGCTCGTTTCTCTCGGTATTCGTAGTATTCAGTTTCCGCTACTTGTCAAAGGTGTTTGATTCTCATCGTTCCTAATTCGTCTATCTTTTTGATTAATCTTTCGCTTTACTCATATACTTCGTTTTCTAACTGCCCGTTGTTTCGGTTCTGCAATTCTGACATTACCTTATTATACTTTAATTTCATTTCTTGATCTTTATTGAACTCTTTTATTTTGTTCAACTGGTTTACTTGTTCGTCCTTTTCTTTGGTTTTCTTTTCTCACCACTCGGCTTGCCATTTATAGTTTTCCGTTTCCGCTTTTTGTACTGTTGACGTTTGTTGTAAAATGTACCCTTTCTTTGCTGCTCCGACATCGCTTTCCGTTTTACTTTCTATCGTTTCCTTCATTTCCGCCATGTCTTTTGTTGAATTCATCTTCTACCATATTTTTCTTTGTATTTTCTACTTTTATCCATTTATTCTTTTACGTATTTTTGATTTCTTTTTACTTTATATATCGAATTTTACATACATTTGATTTTGAGTTTTCTTTCTACAGTTAATCTTTCTACACAAGTACATTTCTTGTCATTTTCTTTCACGCTGCTAGAGGAGTCCGGTTCTTGTGTTTCTTCTACTTGATTCAGCAGACAATCTGTCCATTCCTCTTGCTGATCTACTTCTACCGGTTGCGTTTGCCATTGCAGTTCGTTTCTTTGTCACTGATTCTGTGTTTTTAGCGTTTCAATTTATCTTCCCATTCTAATAATTCTTCTCTGTTGTTCTTCAATGATCGACATATAATAATTATTCGTATTTTGCAGCATCATTCGACTGTCAGCTCACTGTATTGTAGTGGGTTTACTGTACTCGTTAACATAATTCTATGCCGTTTCCACATCTCCGTGAACGTTTACGCCTTCCTGATAGTTTTGATTCATTTATCTTAATTTTTATGCTCGTTCTTTACTTTCTCATCTAATTTTAAACGTTAACAAAATTTTTGGAGGGGTTATATACTATACATACCGCTTTATAATACTTTTATACATATATTTTATACATTATATACACTCATATTCCCTTTATCTATATTCGTTATAATTTAGGTGAGGTTCTGACTTTCTGAATCACCTCACTACACCACTTTTGTTTTCTCAGTTCATTTTCTTGTTTGATCGTTTCCATTTTTGTTGATTCGTCTGTTTCCCTTTTTGTTGTGGATTTTTTTTTTTTTTTTTTTTTTTTTTTTTTCCAAGTTCGTGATATATATACACACACATATATATATACCTACACATACACAAATATATACCCATATAACACATACATACACACACACATATATATATACACACATATACATATATATACACATATATATATATATATTCAGTTGTTTCGCTGTTTTCTATGATTGGTTATCTTGTTATTGCATTTTTATCATCATCCTGTTTGTCACATACTTAATATTTTGTTTTTGAAGTTAGGTTATTTGTTTTATTTCGATGATCCTTTTTGCGTTCGCAGAAGTGATATTGTAATACTTTGGTTTTGATGACATTTCTCTCATACAAAGTCGCTTCCTTATTACGATAGTTTATTCATCTCGTTTAATTCTTGCTATGCATATTTGATTTATTGTCTGACCGTTGATATTTGTTATATTCATTTGCTTTATTTATTCGTATACTTTCTCTTTCTCTCTTATTGATTGTTACTCGCTGTTGAGCTAAGGTTAATCTCCAAGTTGTTGGTATTATTGGTAACATCGTAATATTATTTTTCAAATTTATTTGTATTTACGGTAGGCATACAGTGCGTTTTCCATATTTCGTCTTTTTGATTTCGTTTTTTGTTGTTTCTATTGTTTTTATTGTTGTTACATCCGTTAGCTTTCTTTTCCTTGCCATTTCCTTTCTTTTCGTTGTTTCCTTTTCGTCGTTGTTTTATTGTTGATTGTCATTGTCTTCATTGTTAGGCGTATCTTCCTCGGTCTTCGCAAAAATGTCGTCCTCGACATTGATTTTTCTTATCAAATTTTTACATGTTTTTAACATTCTACCTCCGGTTAGAACTGCTTCTTCCATTTTTTTTTTTTTTTTTTTTTTTTTTTTTTTTAAACTACATATTTATTGATACTTAGTAATATTTACATTAAAGTCTAAATATACACCTATTTTTGTTTTGCTACTTTTATTTTATCCACTTATACATCAAATTCTACATATACATCGATACTACTTTTAATTATATACATATCCTTTTTGACTTTTTCGTCTACACTTCGCTGTTTATCTCCATTTTATTCTCTATATTACTTTTAGTCTTCCTCATTTCTACCAATCTTGTACATCTAATCAACATCTCATGTTTATCTTGCTCCTCCTTCATTTCGTTTATTTTTAATTCTGCTAACATTACCTCTTCTTTTAGTCTGAGTACTGTTGTCATTAGTGTTTCACTCTCTCTTGATTTATTTTCTGCTACTTGCTCCCACATTATAATTTTTCCATCTTGTTTAGTTACTTTTACAATCAATTCCCTTATTATCCTAATTTGTTCGATACATTGTCTTTTCAATACTTGGTATGAGTTTATATCTAGTTGTTTGTTTGGTTCGTTCTTTTTCTCTTCTTTATTCGTATATTTTTGCCTTGTTATTACCGTTGGTTGATACTTCCTTGTGTCTGACTGATACATTCTTCTCTTTACATACATTTGATTGCTCTGTTCTCCATTATTTCTTTGGAGTTGGTTTCCCAATTTATCTTTCATATTTGGGCAGCTGTTTGCTAAATGCCCTACTTCACTGCATTCATAACATAACTTTGCGCGATAGTGTTGATTTTTCGTGTATCGATTTCTTTGATAAGTCGGACTTATGTTCTTTCTATAACATTCGCTTTCATTGTGACCTTGTTGTCGGCATTTATTACAGTATCTGATAGCGTTATCATAAGTTTTATATCCTTGTTTGAATTTTCCTTCACTCCTTCTGTCTTTCCCGGTTCGGTTTATTCTTCTGATTTCAGTAGTTTCGTTTATTTGTTTTGTATAATCTTCATTGGTTTTCGTTTTCTTTTCATTTTCCTCGTTTATTAGTGATTTACAGTTCTTTTGAAACATTGTATTTCCGAATTGATTTCTTGTTTCGATATTTCTATTTACATCACTTCCCCTTGCCGGTTCATTGTGATCCTCGTTATTCAAATTCACATTTTCCATTCTTTCGATTATCTCGCTTTCAATCCTTATTTGTGGAATTCTTTGTACGCTTGGTTCCTTTTTTGTAATTGCTCGCATCATATTGATTCTTAATACCCCATTTATTCGATTTTCCCACATTTCGTTAATCTTTTCTACTTGGCTATCATTGGTCGTTAATTTTATTATGTCAGCTTTCAACAACTCCTCTTTCCTTCTTCTCCAACGTTCCTCTTCTATATATGCTTGAAATGTTCCCATCTCACTATACCGTTTTTCTGCTTCCAATGCTTCGGTGATCTTCAACGTGTTCCAGTCTTGCTGATGTTTTATTGGATCACATTTTATCTGTTGTTTCGTTCGTATATCTTTTAGTACATTTGTTTCTGATTGTTGATTTATTTCCGTGTGTGGTTGGTCAACGGCCAAATAGCTACACATTCTTGCACGCATGTTTATCCCATTTTGCATCTCGGTTGACTTGCTCTCTGGCGTTTCGGTGTTGTTATTTTGATCATGATTTCTTCTTGTTCGATATGCAGCTGGAAGGTGATTCTCTTGCCGACATTGGAAACTTATTTTGGGTATTCTACATCTTGTTGCGGTATGTCCTAATTTTCCACAATTCCAACATGCTATTTGCCCATGATGTTTACTAGATCTGTGGCCTGGTCTTTGGTAGTAATCACAATATTTCTCAGAATTCTCGTTATTCATCGTCGTTTACGAATCTCGTCTTGCTGCTTTATTTCTTGATTGGTTTGGTTGTTGTTGTTACCGGATTATTGACTTGCTTGTTATCGATACTGGATTGTTGGCTTGTTTGTTGTCGTTACTGAATTGTTGTCTTGTTTGATTGATTTACCTGAATAGAAAAATATCACCTCTCGACTGTTTATTAAACATCTATGAATCGTACATTACAGTGATTACATCACATAGCATTTTATTGTTCGTTTTACTTGCGTTATTAATTTTTAATTCCAACCAACGGTATTTATAATTGCGTTTAACCATCTTTTATTTCATCTAGATTTTCTTTAGTCATTTGTCTTTTTATCAACATTAACTTATACTCGTAACTTATACTCTGTTTCCCCAATTGTCTCGGTTATATTACTTGTACTTATAACAATTCATATTCCCCAGGTTTCGTCACATTTTTATTATAATTCTCATCAGTATTCTTTATCTCTTTGATTTTGTTTTGCGTTGATTTTTAATTATCTATGTGGTGTAGTAACAATTATCTATATAGTCGTAATAATTATTTATTTTTAACAATTCGTTCGACCACGCCATTTCCCAAGTTCTATTACCCACCGTATTTTATTTTTATTCATTTTTCGTTTCGCATTCCCTTTTTATTTATCCTTCAATAATTCTTATTTTCTCCCTTTCTCATTTGTCTTTCATCGTTTAATCTATCTCACTTTGTTTTAACCTCCTTTGGTTTATCCCAATTTCATCTTTTGTCTTATCATTTCGTTTTCTTATTCTATATTTCCCGTTTTTCGTTATTTCTTGTCAATAATTATCATCTTTAACATCGTTATCTGCTATAGCTTTTACACAATATATTCAATTCCTCGTGCACGGGTATTTTCTTATTCTTTATTTCAATAATTTCTTCGATTTCTTCATCCAATTTTCCTTTAATGATCTTCTTTATTTGAGGATTACGTTCTTTAACCTAGTCTAAACTATGCTTCGTTATTTCGTTGAGACCTATGCTCCTTTAGTGTGATTTGAAACTCTGCTCATTTACACGATCGGACTATGTCCTATTATTACGAATCGAGGCTGTGTTAACCTAGTACGATAGAACTATGTTCTATTAATGCGAAGTCAGACTATGCTGAAGTAATGCGAATGAATCAATGTCCTGTAATGCGAAGTCAGTCTCAGCTGAAGTAATGCGAATGAACCAATGTTCTGTAGTACGGAGTCAGTCTGAGCTGAAGTAATGCGAATGGACCGAGTTTTGTAGTACGAAGTCGGTCTGAGCTGAAGTAATACGAATGAACTAATGTTCTGTAATACGAAGTCAGTCTCAGCCGAAGTAATACGAATAAATCAATGTCCTGTAATGCGAAGTCAGTCTCAGCTGAAGTAATGCGAATGAACCAATGTTCTGTAGTACGGAGTCAGTCTGAGCTGAAGTAATGCGAATGGACCGAGTTTTGTAGTACGAAGTCGGTCTGAGCTGAAGTAATGCGAATGAACTAATGTTCTGTAATACGAAGTCAGTCTCAGCCGAAGTAATGCGAATGAATCAATGTCCTGTAATGCGAAGTCAGTCTCAGCTGAAGTAATGCGAATGAACCAATGTTCTGTAGTACGGAGTCAGTCTGAGCTGAAGTAATGCGAATGGACCGAGTTTTGTTGTTAGCACACGTTTCGTTAATCCAAGTTGAGATCAGGTTCCGTTAATACCTGTCTCTCACATTCGACTTGGCCATTATTACGATTAAGATTTGTCTCCTTAATACGGATCGATAATCATCGGTTTGTTAATACATTTTCCTGCCGGCTTTGTGATCGTTCTGTTCTTTCAGGTTTTATCTATCCTTCATTCGAGCTCGTTAATCATTTCTTCGTTGTTGTCCTTTCTTATTTTCTTTGTTTATTCTTTTGGTTATTCTTTACACGCGCGCTTTTCATTCTGCCTCCTCGGGAATTCTTCGCCTACCCCCCAAATTTGAAATACAAAAACGGCTTCATTGATCCACTACTGCAACGGTAAGGTGATCAGCCTTGCCACAGTAGTTTCTCAACTAGGCAAACCTCTCCGGAAGGTCGTCCTATACTTCTCCTCTGGATGATCGGTTATCCCCTCCCGATTTGGCTTCAGACGTACTACCCGAAGGTAGCTCAAAAGTATTTTACCCCTTTTTGAACTTTATTCTGGATGATCGGGACACTTTCATTTTTTAACTTTCTTCATTCATAACTTTTCTATTTTACATATAAATATTCATATTTTATATATAGAGATATAGGCGCAGGAAGGGTCAACTGCTAGACTTTTATTAACTCAACTTCATTTAATCATAATACTCGACTACTTTTCCGTCAATGTTATTTTTACAAAGTACACAAGTTTTCATTGTCTCAGCACATTGTCGATAGTACTGAAGTGACCACAGGGGAGCATAACCACTTATATTCTCACTTTATTTGACCAATACAACATTCGTGTGTGTATTCTACTCCTTTATGAATCTCATTTTTAACCGCGCTTATTATTTGTTTGACTTGTTGTTCTATCGCGTGATATTGCTTATTTAGGTCGACTTTATTTACTATTTCTCTGTACCCTTGATATTTGGTCTACGTTCTCACTGGTTGTCTTTTCACATACCTCCTCTTTTCAATATTTTCCGATTTCAATTTATGATTTTTTGATATTATTAATTATCAGTTATTATAACATTCAACTATGTTATTCCCCGTTCAATTTCTCAAACTTGCTATTAATTATGGTTAGTATTCTTATTTTATCCTTTTCGATATTAATTAATTAATTTACTTATTACTTTATTAATTGTTGGTGTATTGCTTTTTAGCCTCTGCATTGGTCAACCTCCTTCGACACATTTTTACCGTTTTGGTGTTATTCATTATCTTATTAGTTTCATTTTAATGCTTCCTCCTGGATGTACATCTTTTTTATTTTGTGATGTTGTTGTTCTCTACTATCACTGAATGTTCATTTATTTTATTGTTATTCAAATTTTGCCGAGTATTTTCAAAGTCAATTTTTTTTTTTTTTCGCTATTTTCAAGCATCAGTTTTATTTACATTTGCCACTATTAGTTGTTATCCTATTTACTTTAACGATATAATTCAACAATTTTTATTCATTCCCTTTTTATTTCGTTTGTCGATATTCCCGTTCCTTCTGATTCAATCTCATTATGTGTTGACATTCTTTATTTTCTATATTCATTTGCTATGTTATTCACTGTTCTTGTTCCTCAATTGTTCGATGTTATTTGTGTTTATTGTTTAAACACTTTGACTTTCGGTATTTTGTCGCAATTCACTGCCATTACCCTTCATTTTATTGTTGTGTTTTGTTATCTTTATATTCCCTCATTAACACTTTTATTGTCTTGTATTTTATTTTATCATTTTACTTTGTACATTCACTATTGTAATTTACTTTTGACTTTTATGCTGTTAGTTATATATTTTAACAATATCAGTTTGAATACAGACCATTATCATCCTTATTGTGCGTATCGGGTACTATTCGTTGTGTAGATTTTATTTTTCGACTATTTTCTGTCATTCCCACGTTATAATTTATCCATGATGTTTTTAATTGTTTCCATGGCTTTGATCTTCCATTTGCTAGTTCCGAGTAACTTTCAATTTATTGACATTGTCTCTGCATTCATTCAACTGTTTTGCGCTCTTCAATTCTTTCTCTTTCTGCGTTTGATTTTATTCGCTTTAATTTTTATTTGTCCTTCATTCATGTTTTATTCCTTTCCATTCATATAAGTCTTTAATAATGCGATTAATTGCTGTTTTTGGGTTGTAGTTTACAATTTTTGTCTTAAATTGCGTTAATGTTCTCATTCGACTGTTATTCGTTGTCTCTGTATTTTCTTTTAGTATGATTAGTGGTTTTACACCTTTTATTTTTCGATTTTTTGTTTTCTATTATCGCCATTTATTTATCGATGATATTATTCGATATTTATTCATTTTGTGTTTTTTGTTATTCAACTTTCGCGTTATAAAGTTATTCGTTGCATCTTATTTTTCACATATCATCATTGACTCTATTCATTCTCTTTCATTTCATTTGATATTTCTATTTTTACTGTTGTTGTTGAAATTCATTTTTCTGTGATATTTTTCGCGGTCTTTCTATTCCGTCATCAGTTTACTGCTAGTCACTATTTTCCTCTATTTGTCGTTTTTATTGCTATTATCTTCAAGTTGGTTTAATTCGTATTGTTATGGTTGTCTTTTAATATATTTCTGTCTGCTATTTTAATTTTTTGTTTAAACCCAATCATGCCACATTCTCACTCCATATTTTTACTTCATCAAACTCCATACCATTCAATCATCCTATTTTATATACATTCATCATACCATGCTTCTACCTCATCATTCCTAATTTTCATCAATCATTCAGTTTACCTATCCATGCTTTATTACTTTATAAATATTTGCGTATAATGTAATAATTTTAGCATACAACAAAAGCTCGAAAATAATTTTTGATACAGTTATTATTACCATTATTACTATCTCTCATGATGATTATTATCGTTATTATTACCATAATTACTATTATAATTATAATTATTATTATTATTATTATTATTATTATTATTATTATTATTATTATTATTATTATTATTATTATTATTACTATTATTATTATTATTATTATTATTATTATTATTATTATTATTATTATTATTATTATTACTATTACCATCATTACAATTATTACTACCACTACCATTATTATTATTATTATTATTATTATTATTGTTATTATTATTCCCATTTTTAATTTTCGATACTTTTGCCACTTTGTTACTTTTATTAACATTATTATTCAATTTTTTAAGAGTTGCCTGTAATACTATTTTTGTTCGGTCGTCCCCTATCGATTTTTAAAATGTCGTCCCGACATATTTATTCTAATGATTTAACTTTTGGTATTTTGCCATTCTCGCAATTTCTTTCCAGGTTCATATTATCCTTATTTCGATCCTATCGGCATAGTTTTTACTTGACTATTGGCTGCGGGTTCATTGCTAAAATTCTCTGTAATTATTAAGTTTCACTTGATTTTTGACTTTCCAATTGACATTAGTTTCATCCCGGCTGAGCCCCCAAATTTCATGTTGGCGAATGGGGTTGGTTTTTATTAATTTTTTCCTAGGGTTTTTTGTGCATCTAACCCCTAAACGCCAGCAAGATTATTATTCTGTCCCATCTATGTACCCATGGTGAGTGCCATGTTGGTAGTGTACATAGAGGTTGAAAATTCATGAGCAGGTGAGCTCCATTACTAGAACTACTCCTCATGATATTTTCACATTCGGGTTCTGGACTGCCGATGGAAGGTCTTACGTCTTCTTCTTTCCATATCCTGGTCCTTACTCGTCTATTCCTACAATTTCCATACTTATTTATCATAATTACCCACTATTTATAAAAATATCCTTCAAAAATTTGGGCAGCGTTCCTCCCTTATTTTTCGGCAAATTTCTTATTTCATTTATTCAATCATGGAATCGACTACGTTTTTCCTAATTTACCTTTATCTTTCTCTATATTAAAATTTGATTAATAATTCCTTAATTCCCGGTGCGTTTCCCATGATTTTAAGTAATTACAACCCTCTGTGATCACTGCAATAAACATTCCTCTCTTCTGTCAGATTAGATCATTCAACTTTTGGGAAACTACCTTCAAATTTACATTCTTAACCTATCCTATCCTTTCCTATTTGATTTTCTGATTTATTTTCTAACAAAGTTTTAAATTTTCCCTACAAAACTTTATTCCCGCTTAACTAAAGTCGCACTTCCCGAATTTTATTCCGACTCGTTCCGGCCACATATTTCAGAAGCCGCCCCGAGTATACAACGGCGCCCTGCGTAGCGGTCCTGTGCATTATCACCAGAACCGACTGCGGACTGCCGAGGGGTTCACGAGGCATGACCCGCGAGCTCAACTAAGGGTTTTCACCCACTAGTTAGCCCGAGATCCGTCCCATGGACCATCTATTGAAATACTTATTATAAATAAGATTTTAGGGGGATTTGTCAGTGGCACCAAAAGATTCCACGACCATCCAGAATAAAATCAAAGTAACAAGACTTCGAAATATATATTTATACAAAAAATAACAGTACTTACAATCCACAGTCATGCAACCAGATTTGAAAAATTGGCATAAATTGGCATACAAAATTTGGTCTAAGAATGATTCACTGCTAGTCTAAAAATGTCTAAAAATTTTTCTATTAGTCACCTGACTGAAAAAATGTCTAAGACAGTCTAAAATTTTTGTCTGAAATTATGAAAATGACTGCCGTATATATAGTATTTTTGTGCCTGTGTGCGACCAATGGGCGATTTTTCGCCATTTTTAGGGTTTTTTAATTATTTTATTAATTTCAAAATATTTTTGTAATTTTTTATATATTTTTCTTTATTTTTTGATATATTAATATTTTATTGTTGGATTTTATTTTTATTATTATTTTCTTAAAATATTATTTTTAAACCGCAATATTTTGTTTTCTGGTCGCCTCTTCTGCCTGTGTTTTTTCTAAACCTTATTTTGCAAGGTTTTGGCAGTTTATTTTATTTTTCGTATGTTTCTTTTTGCATCTGTAGGCATTTTTCCGAATTTTAATTAATTATTTGTTTTATTTAATTTTTGTTATATTTTTAATTTGTTTTAATTAATATGTTTTATTTTATTTTTGGTTTCTTCTTGCGGTGAGTGCTTATGTTACAGCAGCCATATTGACAATTTCCAAACGACATTAATTATTTTGTTTTAACTTATACAATTTTCACATTTTTGTTTAAATTGGTTTTTGTAATTTTGTTTTAATTTTGGCTCTGAGCCCAACATAAGCTAAAACTCCTGACAAAATTATATTTATTTTCACAATTTTCAATTCAGCACAATTGTTACACTTTGTATAAACACTCATGAGTATTATTTTTGTCAAATCAAACACAATATGATTTCTCGCTTTCCTCGGAACTATCTCTCTTTTCTTTTCAATTCTTTCCTTTTTCAAATAAAAATTATTCCTCGGCCAACTGGCGCTCCCCGTCTGTTGCTTTCCGCTTCTATAGATTTTCTTGTGCATAAATCATGCTGTTCGAGAAACCAAATATCCCTCTATGAGAAAATTAAATATTTTGAACTAGGGTGGATAATTTATTGACGATTATCTTAAACCCAGGCAGCTCATTATTTTAGCACTTTGCTGGATAGATATTGGTTAATGGGCTCGCCTTAATATTAATTAATTAATAACTTTTTTGGGCTCCCGACCCTTTTATAGATCCTTGATCAGTATGGAATTATTTTATTCATCTTGACAATCTCATTTGACACCGTTTATAACATGTTCTCTCCGAAATATATCAATTTCTAACATTTTTATTTCATATTTTTTGCATAACCCCAACAGCATTATATCACAATAATCAGTGCCCTGAAAGGACTTCTCAAGGATTAGTTGATCTTTTTTAATGAGTGGTTCTAGATATTTTCAATAGCACTTATAGAGCGGAGAAGTCTAAAAGTCCAACTGATCTTTCTGATTCCAAAATATTCATTTATTTTCAATAGTCAAATATTAAAAAAATTCGTATACGTGAAAAATGGGTAAATATGGTTGAAAGATACGAAGAATTATGAACAGGTTTGTAATTTAACTTTTTATTATTTCAATATGTTTTTGTAATATTTTATTAATTTGTCTGCGATTTTTTTCTCTGCAAAATTTCAAAAAAATTCTCTAATATATTTAGATCAAAAACATTTTTTGCTGACTTCAGCAGAAAATTATAACAAATCAGTTCAACAAATTATTATTATTTTTAGCATAAAAATCACTAATTGATGGAAAATAAAACGAATTTGTTATTGAAAATCAGATCAGCAGTCAGGCACAAACATTTGTAAAAAAGATTAAAAAAACAAAATCCGACTGATCTAAGCGGCATGCCTAATCAAACGATTGATAGGATTTATATTTCTCACTGGAGAAAATTACATGAAGCAGTGGGAAAAATTATTCCGATCCCATATTGGTTGTTTACGACGAAATAAATCATAGAAATGATCTTGGAGATTTTCATGCCAAATTATAATAATATTTCCCATAAAAAACTTGTAAATATTTATTATTAAAAAGCTTGTAGCAAATGAAAATCTTAGGAAATGGAAATTTAAACAAAAAAAAGATAGAAATCGACAGAAATAACTTTGATAACCGGCTTAAATTAATTTTCAATCTTACACTTTAATAATTGAGTATTCATATTTATTCACATCTTTTCCCTTATCATTTTTTTCTCATTTACAACTTTTTAAAATCTTAACTTAAAATACCCTTTTAAAATCTTTTTTTAAACTCTAATTAAACTTTCTTTAAATTTTGTTTTGATTCAAGTTATGCTTCATTTTTATATTCTATCATCTAATGAAACTTAGAAATAATTACGTGATCTTAAATTTCTTCCTCCCGTACATTCACTTCACTCGTGTTCAGAATTATTATTTTTTCAAAAAACGCCATCAAATTATTATTTAATCAAAAAAACAAATTATTCTCCTTATGTATATTTATGTTTAAAATTGATCCATGGGTAGAAACAAACGGTGGATGGATAGAAATTATTCAAGTTGCCGCAGAAGCTAAACGTTCAGATATTTATATTGCAAATTGCAAATTTTTATTAAAACTATTAACTGGAGCATCGGTTTTATATATATGTAATAAAGTTTATCATAAATTTGTTATTATTATTATTATTAATAAAAAACTACATTTTTAAAGATTTAATGATTATTATATGTACATGCTTCATCACCACAATATTCTATAATTATATTTTCTATGACATGGTCAACACAAGTCTTAAATTCGTTAGGCTCAACTAAATTTTCAGTAGTGGTTTCTTCATCGTTAATAATTTCTTCATTATTAATAATTTCTTCATCATTAACAATTTCTTCAACATCATCACTCTGACATTCTGAATCACAACATGAATCTTCTTTACCAAATGCTTCAACTAGAGTCAACATATCTCTAATTTTTACACCGGTTATTTCTTCGAGTTTATCAAACAAAAAGTTTATTAAATATTCTTAACGAAAATTAATTAATTATTTTATATTTAAATTTTACCTTTTTCAGACATTATTTTTAAACAATTTTAAATAATAATGAGAATCCAAATAAAAACCAAATGCCAATTATTATAAAAAGAAACGTTCATTCTGATTATCCGATAGTAGTGTATAATGAGGATAACAGTTTGTTTCTTAGTGCGTGTTTCTCTCGTAGGTATTATACCTTCGTTGTTCATGAAATTCATGTTTGATCGAATAACACAATGAATTGAAATGGAGTGTATTTGGTAATTATAGTATGTACCAGGTGGGTGTGTCACCTTTTATCGATATGAAAAATTCTCATCTCGATTTTTATAGCATAACCGGATGCTTATATATTTTATTCACCGTGATTGCAGTTCAATTATTTATATAATTTTTTATCTCTATACTGATGTTTTAATGAACATTCAACTACGATTATGATTAATTTTATGAATTAGCCATCTTTAAAATGGCTGACAGGTAAATTTTTTAATAAAGTATATTTTAGAGCTTGGATTGTGACCTCATAAAGTTATGAAATCATTATTCAAGCTCTTAAATAATACTTTTAATCATTTATTTTTAATTCAGTTTTAATTATTTTTTTTAGGAATTTATGCCAATTAATGTAAATTAATAGAATTATTTTCGAATAAGTGTAAGTCCGATTTATTGAAAAATAAAATTTATTATTAAAAAGTTTCTATATTCAAATAAACTATTTCTCTGTTCCTTGGAAATTCGTTTTGGCTGCCATCTTTTTTACCTTTTTGTTGGTGTACGGGGAAAACTTAATCAATAAATTAGCGTTCCTGGTTGGCAATTTTCCTATTCACCATCTAGGGCTTACTTCCCGCGCACGCCCAACGATCATCGTTCACTACTACGCACCCATGATCGAAACCATGTTGGTACTGTGCGTAACAGCCGAATGACATTCGAGCAGGTGAGCATTCTTTCCAATACTACTCCTCGAACGACCTCCGTTCCCAGTTCCCTGCTGCCGCTAGAAGGCCTTACGCTTCTCGTATTGGTCGTAATGCCTCTGAGGTGAACCCAATTTTATGTTATTTTGGGAGTGAGAATTGTGATGGCTTTTGTCTTCGGCAACTTTGTTATTACCGTCGAATTAGTTGTTTAATTATTAATTCCTTCACCTATTTAGATATTAATTTATTCATTATAGTATTGATTATTAGTTACGATAAAAAAAAGGTGCAAACGCAAAAATTAAACCATATAATTGATAATTACATTTCTAATAATACAATAATAAATACAATAATATACAATAATAATACAATAAAATAATATTCTAATAATACAATAAAATAATAATATAACGCGTTACAGAAAAGACAAGCACAATTACAAGGAAAGTTCAAGGAAAATTAGCAGCTGAATCAATACTCAAATCACGTCAGTTGGGATTACCATTTCGGGTTGGGATTCAGTCGTCTGTATCTGTATTTTTTATTAAATAAAGTTTTTAGTTATTTTTCATGTTTTATATGTTTGATTTTTATGTAATTTTAAACGTTCAATTCCTAGTAAATCTAGTCAGTAACTTAATATTGATTTCTATTTATTTAGTTGATAGCTAATGGATTAACTTTTTTAGGTATATTTAAAAATAATTACTTTGTAAAATCTCATATTACAAACCTTTAACTCATAGAATTTTGTCGATTCTAACATAAATTTCAACTTATGTAATCAACTTATTATTTGCAATTTTACCTTAGTTTAATTGATTTTCCTTTAATTTATTTTAAATACTTTTATTTTCACTTGTTTTAAATTTTAAAAGTAATAAAAGACAATTTAATATATAGAAAATACCAAATTTTAAAAATATTTACATGTGTTTTTAAAAGAATCCTTATTTCTTATTTAAAGTAAACACAGAAATCATATTTAGAAAATATATTGAGAACCAATGTAATTTCATGTTTTCCATTAAGAGTCTAAATTTCTATTTAAATTGTTATTTAGGACTTCAATTCCAAAATATCATAATTTTCATAACAATTTTATCAAAAATAAAATTATTTGCTTTATATTCGAGAATTTATTTTTATCAGTAAACCATTTTTCATTGAAAAAATTATTCTTAAATTTCAATAAAGATTGAAATATTTTTAAATCATGAAATGTATGAATTTTTATTTAAAGTTTTTATTGAGAATAAATTTTTATTAGTAAATCATTTTTATAAATTTTTTTAATATAAATTTATTCTTAGACTTTTTCAATAAAAGTATTTTTTTCTATGAATAAATAAAAATAAAAAGTAATAATATTAAATAATTAATTAAATAATAAATAAGTAATTATTTAATTCACTTCATTAAAACAAACAATTAAATTTAATATTAATAAAAATAAATATAATTATTGACTTAATTAAAACAATTAATTAAAGTAATGAAAATAAAATTTAAAAAATTACTTAGGCTTTTTATTCGATGAAATGTCTTTTTATGCTTTTTAATCGGTAGGCGATTTGAACCAATTTTTATTTCAGGCTTTTGATTCGATTAAATATTTTTAGGCTTTTTAATCGAGAAAAAATATTTAAGATTTTTATTCGGTAGGCGATTTGAGCAAATTTTATTTTTATGGGTTTTTAAGTATGAAAAAATACTTAGGATTTTTATTGGAGGCTTTTTAATCGAGAAAAAATACTTAAGCTTTTTTATCGTGAATTTAAAAATTTTTAAAAATTTAAAAATTTATATTTGAAAAATTAAACAAAAAATTAAATTAAAAAATAATATTTCAAATCAAATAATTAAAAAAAAATTTTAAACCCCTCGGATATCGGGCTTGAAAAAAAAAATTTTAGAAGGGGGACTCAACTTTTTTTTCAAATCAAATATCCCACGGGCATAGTCTTCATGATACACTACTTCCGATGAACTGCGCTGTGGTTCTCTTGAATATGCACACTTTATTACAATAATCACCTTTAGGTATTTCAACTTTGACTCGATTCAATTTGATCCGTTGCTATCTTTTGTGTTCCTGTTATGTTATTTCCACTAATTTCCCTACCTTCCTATACCTATTTTTGTTTTCATCGTCGTCACATGAGGCAATACGTCAAAGCTTTCTAATTTCAACTTCTCTAAAAATTTAATAACAATATACATGCACTAATAACAGATTTCTTGCAGTAACAGTAACAAATCTGTTATTAGTGCAAGGATATTGTTATTAAATTCTTGTACCCTTTCTCTTGAAATGATTCGGTCGGTAACGTTATGAAATAATCAAAGTTGCATTCTGCAAGATTTCAAGAAAAAAGTCTAAGCTTCATTTTAAACGTGTTAGGTCAATAGTATTAAGTTGGTTACTTTTTGACTCCTTATATTCTATAACAGCTATGTTGTTGTTTCAAAAAATTGTTATCTTTTACCCGACATCCATTTTCTGTACATGTATATGACATTCTGCTGACATACAATTAGAAACTATTAATATACAATGTGATGAATTATTGCAAGAGAAATATCGAGAAGCATAAGAAATTTCTGCAATTTAATAATGGAAAATACGGAGATTTAAATAACACTTACCAAGAAATATTTAGCAATCTTAAGCTCAACTTATATTTGTGATGAAATATCTTTTATGAATCTAATTGGAAGTACAATAAGATTAAGATTGAATAATTTACATTTGATCCTGTGAAGAATAGCTTTCTACAAGTACAGAGCCAGATAACAAAGAAATAGGCAATCAAAGGAGCCTCAACGTGACAGTAGTTTGTTTATTTGTTGTGCTAATTTATTTTAATTTGTGCGTAAGCAAATTCCATAGTCAAATTTAATTTTCTTTAAATGATTAGATTTTGTATTTCACATTTTTGAACTTAAACCATTTTCTTGACGGTGTTCCCAAAAATATTACGAAGCCTGCCTTTGTCTATTATATGACTCTCACCAACGTAAATATCTCGCAATGGTATATATATATTTTGCTCATAAGTTATCTCGGGCAAATGAGGTGACATACATATAAACCATTGATTGCCCCCGTATATTTAGGTATCGCTCAAGTGCCAAGTACACTCGAACAAATCATGGAAGTGATTAATTGTTTGTCCTACTCATGAACAAAAGTTGTCTTTCCAATGGCGACTTCTGCACGAAGCAGTTATTGTATTAGGACGTGTTTAATGATATTTACAAAGCATTTAGAATTTGTTGCTTTAGTCGGAACATGATAAAAACAAAAATATAAATCATATTTTGAAATGTTATTTACAGCTTATTACTAACAAGTTTCAATGCATCACGAATTATTAATAAATATTTAGATATAGGTAAAATTTTTGAATATTAGAATTTAAAATAAATTGCGACGTAATCCGAGGACCCAGACAATCAAAATAGTAAATCAAACGTGCAGGCAGTCATACAAAATTAAATATTGTTTCAATAAATTACTGAAACATTTCAATACTTTTAAAAAATTTAACTTTATTTTTATATTAACTTTGATAAATAATTGAATTATTCAATTAGATAAAAAGCTAAATAGTTAATTTTTGCCAAAGGTTTCATATGAAAATTATCACGGCATGCTAAATTAATTATTCAAAAAATTTAACACATAAAAAATAAGTCAAAAACAAATTAGCATAAAATAATTCATCGAATAAGCTTGTATATCTACATAATTAATTACATTTATAAATATTTGACAGACAACTGAGTCCATTAACGATCAAGTTTCTTGATGTTCAACTAAACTAATTGCTTAAAAATTTTAATTTTATAAGCTTTCCTTAATTTTGACCCGCAAGGTTTTTCTTTGGTTCCTTTCATTTTTTTCGGGCAATTATTTAATTTTTTACATAAAGCCCGGCGCTTTTTCCGTTTCTGACGGCATTTCTTGCCACATTTTTTCTTTTGGCATTTGGTTTTGTGATGTTTGTTATTGAGATTTGTTTGGGGTAATGAATTTTCTGAATTGCTTAAAGGCGCCGATCTCAGATTGTCAGGTCTGATAACGAATTCTGTATTGTCTTGACGGTTAATTGATTCAGCAAACGTTAAAGCAGAAAACGTGCAACATAAAATTAACCCAAATAATAAAACAAGATTCATGATAAAATTTGAGTGGGGATATAGTTTTTCATTGCTTTATATTCTCGAAATTATGTTACACACTACACAAATATTTTCCTATGTGTATGTAAGTTTTTGGTCCCATTCATGATTTGATTGGACATTTACTCGGTGTGCATGAATAATTTCTATACGTATTTCGCTTCTGTAGCCTCATATTGCACACACTCATAATGTTGAATCACCAGAGAATTATTCTGATTCATCTGATGTTCAACGGAATTTTACGGGTCAATACAATAAAACATGTCTAATTCTTTTAGTTAAACTTATTATTTTAATCAAATTAGACGTTTGAAAATGTGAAAGGAAAAAATTATTCTTGTGATTTTTATTTAATAAAAAAGTTAATTTGATTTTATTATTAAATATTGCTATTGATAAATAAATTAAATGATTTCTTGTTTGCTTGATTCGAATCTTTCCAATGCTGCCTACTAATGGAAATCGAATTTCTAATTAATTTTTGTGAAATTAGATTTAATTAAATTTAAATTGTTAATGCAAAAGTAATTAATTAAAGCAATGTCATTAAAAAAACTTGAAATATTTTTGAAATTTCAATTAGTAAAATAGCATCGGGGGACATTCGGTATACTGTAGGGAAAAGATTTTTTCTCTAAATAATAAAAAAATGTGAGGCGTTTGTTCTACTTTTACATTCTATATAACGTGAAATGGTTAATTTACATATTTTTTTACATGTCATTTTTTATTCAACTCGCTATTTGGCAAGTTGACTGGTAGCCAATTTATATAGCAAATAATAGGCAACGAGCTATTGCCACGAAACAAATTACTATATACGGTTTTTTACTATAGCCGAATTTACTATATCCGGAATATGCTGTATTTGCAGATGCCTCACCCTAGCAAGATTACATCCACATACCATAAAGGCCAGCTTCTAAATAAATATTTAAATAAAGGGATAAAACGGACGCACCGAATCTATCATATTAAACACTTAACAACAATGTTATAATTGTTATCTTCGTAATCTGTTATCATTTGGTTTGTAATTAATTTTCATTTGCTTTGTCACGATTAGTCATCTGCATTCATCATGATGTTACTACAACCTGAACGCGATAACTGTATTTACAAAACTTCATTATTATTGAAAAGTTGTCCCGGTAGGTCTTAGATCATGATATAATGAAGATCGAAATGTTGAGGATACCTACAAAAATAAAAATTAATAAGCACAAGTAATGTAGTGATTGGGGGAAAATGGTTGACAAGAAAGGTGTGTTGTTCCACAATCCTGGGAAATAGAAACAAATGGAAGAAATGAAAAAAAGGAAGATAACAAATAATAGAAAATAATCAAACAATAAAATAATGTTGGGGTTGTCGGCGAATTCGAATAGAAGTTATTGTCAATCTGACTCCAAGCGTGCTTTTAAACAACAATAACGAACTCCAAACGATATAAACTTTATTGATTAATACACTTTATCTCCACTTTAAAATGACACAATGAATTATCAATCAATCACAATTTGGTGCTTATTACGACCCTTCGGGAAGAATAAAACTTTTCGGATCAATTGGCTTTACAATCACTTGACAACTGCGGTGGGTTTCTGAGATCGGTAACTCTGATTTAGTTGCTTCGCTTTGTTTTGACCTTGCTTAATTTCTGTTTCAAATTTCTCTTTAATTCCTTTGTCTTCTGTAATTCTTTGTCTCCTGCAAATTTCTTGTCTCCCGCAATTTTGTCTTAATTTTTTGTGTTGTTGATTTTAATTGCGCTTCCTTTTTATACTCCATCATTCAATAACACTTACTGCTGTCGAATAGAATCTATTACCTCTAATTCATTTTGGGCCACCATGATCGATGACAGCTGTCCAGATAAATCATTTTTTGTAGATGCCCTTTCCAAGATTTTATCTTGAAAGGGCTTTCGAGATGATGTGCGAATTTTGTTTTTGTTTTCCAAAATTTGCACTTGTTAATTATAAATGACCTTCTTTGATTTAAGAGTCTGTTTTTATTGATTTCCTCTTATTCCTTTCTCGTTGTTCAACATTTCTTTTTCATTCTCTTTTTATGAGGCTCCAGAACCACATCTTACTCACTTCTCATTGTTTCCCCCAATCATTTTACATTATTTATTAATTATTTTACTCTATTATTTAGGTATCCTCAACATATCTCCCCTCTTTAAAAGAAATTCATCCTCGAATTAAAATTTGACACTCAATTCCATGTTGATCATACTGTACAACTCTTTATAACTTTACATTATTTCAATTATCAATAAAAATAACAATTGCTTTTAAAACATTTCATACAACTAATTGTTTAAAAATTTAACATGCAAATGTTTAATGTAATTTTATGTTATTTATAAATTTCATGAAATTTGCGCAGATGCAAATGAAATAAATTGAACGATCTCCACTGATTTACAAAAATATTTACTATTCACTTTCAAAATTTTTAATTTCTTCACAATTTTTTGAAATCTAGAGTATTCGAAGGTTTTGACCCATTGTAACTTTTTATCAAAAGTTCACACGATTATAGTTCTATGGTAATTTTTGATCGTCTTATTATTCTACACAACATATCAAAAATTAAATTTTTGGCCAAAGTTGTGACCCTTTATAACTTTTTATCTAAAGCTTTGATGACTAAATTTCTATTGGCAATTTTGCTTGTTTCGTCGATCTCTACAACATATCAAAAATTAAAAATTTGGACCAAGGTTTTGACCCTTTATAACTTTTGACCCAAAAGTCAGACTGCCATACTTCTAAAGTAAATTTTGCTCAGCTTCTCAAGCTCTACAACATATCAAAAATTAAAATTTTTGAAGGTTTGACCCTTTATAACGTCTTTTCCAAAGGTTGAAAAATAATAATTTTATCGTCACTTTTGCCATATTATCGTTCTCTACAACATATAAAAAATAATTTTTTTTGCCTAAGATTTTGACCCTTAATAACCCTTGATCCAAAAATCTGACAACCATAGTTCCATTGTAAAATTTGCTCAGCTCGTCAAGCTCTGCAACATATCAAAAATTAGAATTTTTGAAGGTTTGACCCATATAACTTTTTATCCAAAAGTTGGAAGATCCTAATTTTATCACCACTTTTGCCATTTTATCGTTCTCAACAACATATTAAAAATAATTTTGTTTGACCAAAGTTTGAGCCTTTTTAGCTTCGAACCTTTAGAAGATATGACCATGGTTCTATTGGAAATTGACCCTTTACACCTTTGAAGTTCGATAAGATACGACTATAGTTCCATTGACAATTAAACTCAACTCACCGTCCTGTACATATCAAAAATAAATTTTTTGGCCAAAGTTTGACCCTTTGTAACTTCGAACCTTTAGAAGATATGACCATTTTTCTATTGGAAATTTTATTCAGCTCATTCTTCTCTACATAATATCAAAAATAAAATTTTTGTTCAAGGTTTGGCCCTTTAGACTATTGAAGCTTGAATACATCTCATTACACAAATTTACAAAATATTTGATCATAACAGTTTAACTCAGAACAGTTCCCAATTACAATTATAATTCAATATTTTTCTGAAACATTTAAATATTGTCAATCATTCACTACTCAAACCTTGTAATCATTTAAAAGTGATAAATAATAAAAATTTCATCTATATACAAGTAGCTCAAATTCAAATTTAGCGTAAAAATAATATTTTCTAATTATTTGGTTTACGTAGTCCATAAGAATAATTTAAAGTAAATAGAACCTGATTAAAATAACTTTGGATTGAGGTTTATAAAATTCATTATTTTCTCAAATATTTTCATTATATTTTATTAAAACTATATCATCAGTCTATTTACAAGTGAGGTATAAGTTTTAATATTTAATTCTCCATCAGATCCAATACGATTTCCACATTTTAAATATATAACATTGATATAACAAATCATAGGAAGGCAAATACGATCTATCATACGCGAGGTGAAGTACTCAAAATGATATCTAATAATCTCTTCGATGTGTTTATTTTCATAAAATTTTAAATGAGTCCAGATTAGTTTGATAATGATATATATAATATCAAATGTTTTACTTGTAATATTATTCTTTATAAAATATTTTTTGAGTACTTTACATTCATTTTGGATCATTATAGCTTCAGATAAAGATTCAGAATAAATTATAACTTCATCAGGTTTAGGAATTAGTGGAATATCACGTTTAGGTAACAGTAAATTCAAATTAATAATATTTTCTGTAATGACTATAAATTCATACCTTATAACGTTGCTCCGAACAAAAGATAAATGAACATTAAACGTCGTAAAATTCGAAAAAATTGAAATAAATTTACTGTGATCATCAAATACAATTTTCTTTTCTTTAAATAAAACTAGTTGGTTGGAAACACAATAATTATTAAATGAGTAAACAACTTCAATATTTTCAAAACAACACATTTTATAGTGGTTACATTCAATTTGGCCAATAATTTCCAAAGAACTATCATTACATTGGAATTCAACTGTCATATCTTCCAGCCAAAGTTCATTTTCAATAGTTTCATAATTTAAATTACATTTATTAGTTATTGAATAACTCGTTTGATCATATACATCATAATCATCATTTAATAATAGTTTCTTTTCAAAGTTCAAAGATTTAAAAGATCTTAAAGTGTTGCAAATATTTTTATTACTTTCATTAATCTCAAGATCTTCACTTTTAAATTTATCTTGAAAACTACACTTTCTAATATTTTGTTTGGAGCATAATTTATTGAACTTTACAACTTTATTACAATCAGCCCTCTTTAATTCAATGTATGAAATCTTTCGAATTAAATCAAATATGTCATCATATTCCACAATAGAAGATACCATGTTCAAATTACTACTAAGTCCACTTAAAAATTGATCAACAATAAGATTTTGAATATTAATATCATCGACTGAATTGACTGAAAATGCTTTTTTAGCTACTGAAATTAATCCATATCCAAATTCAAGAACAGATTCTTCTGGATTTTATTTTCTTTCATGAAAGACTTGTTCAAAACATCTTTTAATTTCTTACATACTAATTTATCTTTGATAGCATCATTTAATTTTGACCAATCGTTTCCAATTTTATTTTTATTAATCTGCTTGCATGCATCACGCACTGATCCTTTAATATATAATGGAAATCTTTGTATCATTACGGTTTCAGACCATCCATATGCTGAAGCATATATAAAATAATCATTCATAAAATCAGTAAAAGCAATTGGGTCGCCTATATAAGGCTCTAATGGTAATTTCTGAAAACGGGAAAAATAGATATTCTCTCTAATAACTGATTCTGGAATTTTCTTTTTATTCACAAAGAAATTGTTTTGATTCATTTTAAATAATTGATTATTTCTTTTTCAAATCACATAAACCTAAATTTCAAATTGTTAAAACAAAAAAATTTTACCTTTTCAAATTTAAATTCAAACAATCTTCATTAAATTTCACTTCAAATTTTCTCAATATCACAATTATTGGAAATTTCTCTTATTAAATCACGTTTAAACAAAATTTCTATTCAATAAATTTTCACCGACTTTGATCACGTCGGGCTCACCAAATATGTTGGGGTTGTCGGTGAATTTGAATAGAAATTATTATCGATCTGACTCCAAGCGTGCTTTAAACAACAGTAATGAACTCAAAACGATATAAACTTTATTGATTAATACACTTTATCTCCACTTTAAAATGACACAATGAATTATCAATCAATCACAATTTGGTGCTTATTACGACCCTTCGGGAAGAATAGCACTTTTCGGATCAATTGGCTTTACAATCACTTGACAACTGCGGTGGGTTTCTGAGATCGGTAACTCTGATTTAGTTGCCTTGCTTTGCTTTGACCTTGCTTAATTTCTGTTTCAAATTTCTGTTTAATTTCTTTTTTGTCTTTCTTTGTCTTCTGCAAGTTTTGTCTTATTTTTTGTGTGCTACGATTTCAATTGCGCTTCCTTTTTATACTCCATCATCCAATAACACTTACTGATTTCTAATATCTTTTAACGCTAATTCCTTTTGGCCTTCCATAATCACTGACAGCTGTCCAGATAAATCATTTTTTAGAGGTGCCATTTCCTGGATTCCCAAAAAACATTTCTTCCCTTATCTTGAAAGGGCTTTCGAGATAACGTGCAAATTTTGCTTTTGTTTTCCTAAATTTGCACTTGTTAATTATAAATGACCTTCTTTTATTTAATTGTCTGTTTTTATTGATTTTCTCTTATTCCCTTCTCGTTATTTGACATTTCTTTTTCATTCCCTTTTTAGTAAGCTCCAGAACCACATCTTAATCACTTATGATTGTTTCCCCCACTCATTTTACATGTTTACTAATTATTTTACTCTATTATTTAGGTATCCTCAACAATAATAAAACATGTCAAGATCATTTTAATTAGAAAGTACGAAGCGAATAAGAAAAAATAATAATAACAAAAACATAATGGAAAATGAAGTGACTTATCTCGATAGTCTGGTTGAGATAAGAAAATGAAATACTGGAGAAGCTGAGAGATGGTGTCTTGAAAAATGGGATATCTCGTCAGCTTTCAGAGATATTAGGAGAATTGAAAAGGGCCAAATGAAGTGGGAAGAGATAATGAAATTGAAATCGAAGTGTATATCACACTTGGTTATAGACTCTATAATATAAAGTATAAAAAGGAAGTGCAACTGGATTTGAAAAAAAAATTTGAAATCAAGAAATAGAATCAATTAGAAATTGAGAAAACAAAAAGGCTAAGCAGAAACTAAAACGAAACGAAAATAATACAGAAATTGTGAAGAGTAGAAAGCAGAAATTGTGAGGAAAGAAAGAAAGTGAAATTAAAGAAATCAACGTTAATGAATATTAGTTCGAGTCAATGCAAATCAACTTATTCCAACTAATCGATCTCAGAAACCCACCAGAGTGGTCAAGTGATTGTTAAATCCAAATTTTTACTAAAACGTGCTATTCCTCCTGAGAGGTTGTAATAAGCACTCCATTGTCATTGTAACATAATTCTTTGTGTAAGTGTAAAGTAGTGATAAAGTGTGATCAATAAAGTTTGTATTGCATGGGGTTCGTTATTTTGATAATTAAAGACAAGCTTGGAGTCGGATCAATAATAAAAATATTTAATTTCACCGAGAACCCCAACAGATACAACTTGGATATGAAAGAGCGACTTTTATGAATAATGGAAAACGATAATTGAATACACAAATAATGAGTTGTATTCCTACCACTGAACAAACTGCCAATAATATTGAAGATACGTTACCAAAATCAATGCTCGGTGAGTAGAAGGTTGAACGCAACCATATTCTGAGTTTTGTTTTTGTTCAATCTGCACTTAATTTTGTTTGGTTTTTATATAGAAAGTCGGTGCTTAGGTCTGACTCCTTGGTGTCCTTCTTTAATCAATTTGTTGGTGTATTACGAAAAAAGCACAGTAAAATCAATATAACACCAAAATGATAAAAGTGCAACTTTAATTAAAAAATTTACAAAAATTTGAAAGTAGTATTGATCGGGGGAAATTGGTATGGTTGAACGCCAAATTGAGAGACGAGTCCAGAAATAATAAAAATTTAGTTAGGGATCCCTAGAAAATAATATAAGACAAAAACCAAATTAATTAAAAAAATTAATTACTAATGGGAAGTCCGAGGTAATGGGAAAACCTAGAGATGAGGAAAACCCGGAGTGTAGACGGAATAATATAAAAGGGTAAATTGGTCTAGACAATATTAAATGGGCGCCACTGATCTATGGAGAGGTAATTATTTCCTAATTTGTAATTTAGTAATGTAGCAAACGTTGTTGACAAATGTCGGCTAAGGTGGTCTGTAGGAAGTAATTATTTTTAATAATTTAGTAATGTAGCAAATGTTGTTGACAATTGTCTGAAAACAGTCTGAGCAGGAGTATAAAAATAAAAGGGAAAAACACGAAATGACCAGTGGTTGAAGCAAACGAGTAGTCTAGTCAGGTCAGTAAAAGAGTCTAAACCCAAGTAAAGTCAAACATTATCTATCAGAAAGGGTGATTATCCATTGGATAACCTATCTTAAGATAATAAAATTTATTCGGTGGTTGAAGAATGCAAATAAATCAGTTAAAATGTAACTACAAAACATTGAAATAAATCGGATTGAGTTGTAATTGTGGAAAGTGCAAATAAAATTATTCTGTGTTGGGTTTGCTTATTTGATTTGAAAAGGACACGAGGAGTCAGAGGGAACATACTTTTAATAATAATAACCCAACAGATTTAATTAACCCAGCACAATAAGAATTATTTCCAATTTATATATCACAACTTTATTCACAGCTTTCACATAAAATCGATTCAATTCACAATACTCTACACAATTACTCTGCACGATTTCACAAAATTCAATGCGTAGGGATACGTCTTCCAAAGGAAGATGTCCCTGTCTGGTACGCAATTTGTTTGCCTGATTGATTTATCTTTAAGTTTATTACCTCATTTATTCCGCTCTCTGAAATATTCTCTTCGACCAACTGGCAATTTTGTTGATCTGCCTTTTCTTTTTATACTCATCTCGCAACTCAAGTCACCCGCAAACTAAATTGGTTTTGGAATTTTTGACATCTCTCTGTCCAAAACCAAATTAGTTATTTCTAGGCTCCCGGGGTTTCCATTTATTTACAATAATTATTTTGGTGGCGGGTTTCTCTTTTATCCCGGGTTTTCTTCGTCAACCAATTTCGTTAACCGTAATTAGAAAATTTGTTGACGTTCCGGGTTTCTCATACTATTCGGGTTTTCTGTTGGCTCGGACTTCCCATTAGCTCGGGTTTCCCATTAACCAATTAATTTTTAATTAATTTCTATTTTTATTAAATATTTCTTTCTTGAGAACCCCCAATCGAATTAATTTTATTATATTTGGATTCGACTCGTCACTTATCTTCCGCCCAAACCCGTTTCCCCCGATAAATATTTATTTTAAAATTTTAATTGATTTTACCTTTTTAATAATTATTTTGAATATCAATGTTTTTATTGATTTTCCATTTTTACTTTTGTGCATTGTGTTAACAACAACATATTTCCCCTTTTTAATTTAGATTCGTCCTCGAATCTGCTTATTTCTGATTTACATATATATATATATATATATATATATATATATATACTCAAATACACACCTATCTTATATACTTTTTAAAAAAAATTTTTGAATTTTATTTTTCCTTACCCCCTAATCCCGCATCAGCCAATCAAATTGATTTTTCTTGCATCCAATGAAAAAGGGCAGATTCACACAAAATTCTAACAATATTCATAAAATAATTGATTTAACTACTATTACACTATTACTACTTTATCAAACTGCATGCAAAATTATGTCTTACTACACAAATGTTTCTTCATAGCCAATCCAAGATATTGGAGTCCTTTGATTCACAGAAGATTTAGACAATAATCGGGATTCATATAGAACGATGGCAATGAGAATCGCGACACATATTGTTATAATAATGATCGTCACGAATAGTGTTATGCACGCAAATTCATTATCATTTAGTGTTAATGATATAGTTTTATTGTTCGGAACAGACACATTAGTATACGAAAAGTTGGTTTCATTGGCTGATTGTGGGGTTTGAATAACTTGGTTTGATTCCGGTAGATATTTATTTTCAATACCGTGATGCAGAGTTTGAACAAGTTTGTCTTTTACAAATATTAGTTTCCATGTCAGAAAATAGATAAAGTCGATAATATTTGATTTTTTCAAACACTAGTTTTGAGGTTAATGTCGATCACAACCGTCGAAAAGTTAATATTTGAGATTTATTCTCGCCTTCTAGTACCTATTGAATTTTCCCAAAGTAATATATAACAGCTCTTTGATTTAGATTAGAATGTCTGGTAATTTTTATGGATTGATTGAAATAATCGAAAGTCACTCGATTTGTGTCATTTATTACTCGTATCGTTTGTTGATCGAAATTAATCTTGACCCACTGATTGTCGCTATCCGTTCCGTTCCCATATATGGATTTTTCGTAATAATGAATTAGGACAGTATATGTCTGAAACAATTTTAAATCAACATACTTTATAAATAGCTTCCTGCTATTTAATGTATCTATAGCATGGTGTTGGAAAACAGTTTTTACTTGTTGGGATTCCTGAGGTTCCCAATACACATTAATCCCGTTGCACTCGCTCAATTGATACTCGGTTCCATTATTTGTTTGTCAAAATATTGATAAGTATAATATTTTGTATTTTCGTATTATTACTTTTAGAATCCCACTGTGTAATTAACCAGGGATATTCTTAATTCATTCTCAAGTGACGAGCTACATTGCTATTTTTATTGTAACGTAATTTTATTTGAGGTTCAAAAAAATTCAGTAGACCACTTATTTCGACTTCATCGGCCATTCCAAAATGATAAATCCATACAATTTCAGTACATTTTGAGTATATACTAATTTTCTCTAACAATGGCACGGTCTTAATTGCATAAGATGGAAGCATTCGCTTTGCATTCGTACACAAAACATTCATAATCATTACTGTAGAAATCAATAAAACTTTATTGATATAACTTAATGGAGCTGGGTTTTTCGTAAAATTTTGTTTAATTACTGTTGCATCTTTATCTTTCTTTAGTTTCGATCTTAATGGATATCGTGCTACATCTTTAGCTGGTACTAATTTGTTTTTGACTTTTACTATTTCATCACACGTAGGTACATTGTACTTTTTGATTAGCTTTTTGTTTGGTTCAAAAATACAAACCTCTGATGCATTCATTACATTAGCATAATATATTACTTCACTGTTTGGTGGCACTTCTAATGTCTGGGCTTTTACCAACTTTCCGGTTTTGAAACCAGTTGCTCCATAATGTCCATGCCAATAAAACATTTTACTGGACTTTTTTCGTCACTGATACCCAACGAGTTATTTCCTGATCCCCTTTGACATTAAGGTCAAAGAGCTCTAAACAGAAACGCAGTCCAGTGATCGGAAATTGGCTGGGATACACTGTAAGGCTGTTTTCTCCAGTCAGAACTGGTAAAATTTTAAATCAAACTGAATACCGCAGAATAGGAATATTAAAGTGACTAAGACAAATTTTTTTATGAAAAGCATACTAAAATTTGAACTGGATAGGAGTGAATGTCAACACAAAATGCTATGTGGGTCAAACATAAGAATGGTAGTCATCGAGATTCGGAGTTAAACAAGAATCATTTTTCTGTTTTCCCTACACCGTCATGAGAAACATGAATGTTTACGATACACGTCTTTGACTGTATAGTCGACGATGACTGATCAAAGCCGCCCGTGTTTCCAAAATTAACAAATCAATTTAAACCACGATTGCCGAAAAACTTGACTTTTAGAACTCCAGCATCGATGCTGAGAAAACTACACTCATACTAAATAAAAAAACAAACATCCACAGTTAATTATCTATTTACGATAATTTAGTTGTAATTTAAGTGTAATCTGATAATAACTTCGGTATTCATCCTAAAGATAAATAAGTAAATTCACCGACAAATATTTATTTTTGTTAAATCTTATTCATAGCAAAACTTTGATTCAACTGCAAGTTATGCAGTAGTTAGGTGAAGAAATTCAAAGATATATAAAATTTCTTATACTTCCTAAAAACCCATTTAAATCTTTCTTAGCACGCGATTCCTGATCTGTTTTTCACAACTAAATTCTCTCTCGTCGAGTCTCTCTAAAAAAGAACACTCAAATCTCAGTTGTTATCACACGTTTTATCTCATCGTCCGCGAGAAACTTGACAAAGTTACGGGGACATGGTCCTAGCCTCAAAATACAAAGACCTGCAAGCAAAAGATTTCATGGTCGCGAGGATCAGGGATAACATAATAATTTAAACAATAGCCCAATGCCTAGTTATCCCCAAGAAAAAAGTAAGGCTTTTATGACTATTTTCAGGGTACCGAGCTGAAAATCAGACTACCTGGCATCGATCTTTAGCAACTTCCCAGCACACACATGCCATCTCAAATGCCAACAATTTCACTGATCCTCCCAGACCAACTATTTGGGCAAAATTCAGCAAACATTTGCAGCGTCGAATGCTTTGCCGACCCGAAAATACTGCCTTATCAAAGGCATGTTTCGACGGTTGGCTGCAGCAGTTATCGGAACCATTAGATGCCCACCCGAAAACGTCAGATTCAGCCACACGAATCACCCAAGTGTTAGAGTAGTGTCCACTGAATCTGCGGCTCTTCATTACTATTTTAATGGAATTGTCTATTGAACCGAATGTGGTCAAGGAATCGAATCCCTTAGACTCAGGAACTAAACCCGCACTTCCAACCTAGTCTCTACCGAAAAAAGAAATTTCCCGTCGACAATGACGAGAAATAATGACGAATGTATTATTTCCCAACAATTGATTCGCACCCCAACATTGCATTTGTATTTATTAATTTAAAATTAAATTTAAAATGTATTTATAGTTATTTAAATGGATGTATGACTATTGCTTGTGGTAGTGTTAGTTGGCGTGAATGATGTATGTTCATGTTTTTACAAATAAAGCACAGGTTTTCTCTATATTAATTTGGAGCCTATGAAAAAGGTATGATTGAGAGTTTATGAAAGAGATTTACAGGTTAATGAAGTAATAAGGGTTAGATGTTCACTCGAAGACAGTACAATTAAACTAAGTACGAAAGTGAATTGCAGATGTGTATACCTCTCCCCAGGTATTATTTCAAATGATAAGTGAAGCGCCAGACAATTTAAGAAGTAGTCAGTAAAAGCGTAAGATTTTCTATCGGTAGCTAGTTACAAAGAAAGTGTTATTCATGAAGTATCACTTTGTGCGATCACTTCCTCAGTAAAATCCTTCCACGTCATATAGTCCCAACGGCGAGTGCTGAGTGAAACACTTAAATCTGGTCAATTCTGATTATTTCATTAATTGAATTAATGAGAAGAATATTTCAGACTTCTCCATTATCAATTGTCATAGATAATTATCCACAAACAGCAAAATTTTACGTTTTTCGGCATTGTATATCCTGTCTAAATTTATTAGCCATTCTTCATAAATTGCGCTAGTCATCCAAGCTTTTTGTTACTTCTACATGTCACTGGTAAAAAAATCAAAAAATCTGCGATGTTTTAATCACCAACGGTTTCAGTTTTTCAGTACCAAACATATTGGCTCCCACCATAGCGGTAATTCTTTGCTGTGTTTTCCACCGAAGCATTTTTCGTCTTTAAAGGTTAACGTTTTATTAAGCAAACATTTCAAAAATAAACCTGTCTCATGTGCGTTAAAATGCCCTTTTCACAATAAGATGCTAAAATTTTCAGTAAGATATTTTTACACCACTCTTTACAGTCATGTTCATTAACGTCTGCACTTTCATCACACATAACCTTTTGAATAATATTATGCCTTTTCTTAAATTTCTCTAGCCAACCTACAATAGTCATGAAATCAGTGTGTCCCAGACTCTCGGTAAAATAAATAACCTTTTCTCTAATAAGTGGTCCAGATATTTTTATCAGGAGCAACATTAAACCACTCTAAAATAGCTTTATCAATGTCTACGCAGGTACAGTTTTTAAAACATTTGTGATCATTAGTTGCACCATTTTCGTCTTCATTCAGAATTTCTTCACGGTTTCTTACAATTGAAGAAAGTGTACTTGAGGGAATACTAAAGTCTTCACTTTTTTCTTTTTAATACATTTGTCAACGTCACTTATTAAATTCATTTTATCAGATAATAACATCGTATTAAGTTTTCTTTTATGCCTACTTATATTTGCAATTGTAACAACAGAGGTAAGAAGATTGAATGAGTTTAAACCTAAGATTTTATGAATTTATAGTACATTTTTATAAAATTATAATCTAGTATTATCGTTTATTATTTGCTTATTTGTATGCAGAAATAAAACTTTTTCGAAATTTAAATATTTTATTTCTGCATACAAATAAGCAAATAATAAATGATAAGTGAAATAGGTATGTCTGATTTTAGAATATTGGTGAAGTTTTAATAATTATTGGGAACGCGTGATATCTGAAGCATTGGCGATAATATCATTGGATCCAAAGATCAATGTACAAAGTGCTATGACTACGAATGTTTTTAGATAGTATGTTAAATCATGTTTGTGTATTGTTTTTAATTTTTTTTAAAATTTTATTATTATTAAAATAATTTAATTTTAAATTTATAAAATATTACATTATTATTTTAAAATTATAATATAGATAAAAAATCAAAATATTTATATAAAATATTTTTAAAAAATTAGTTAAAAGTATTTAATTATTTTTTAAGTATTTATTTATTAGAAAATTAAATTAATATAAAAAAAAATAATATGTTTAAATTATAAGTTAATTCATAATATTTTTTGTTGGCTTTTTGTGCCCGAAGATGACAGTTAAACTGCCGAAATATATCGTACGAAGAGTTTTTTATTGCGTTTTCATTTATATTAAATCGTTGCCAAATTTATTTAATTATTTATTGATAAGCTTATAGATTATAATAAAAAATAATCTTATAAGTTAGAGCTACATATTTGTTATCGCGCCCTCTGTGTTAAAGCAACTAAATACCTTTACACTCGGGTTATGATAAGCAATATCCGGTAGAAATTCGTTACAATGGAGATATCAATAAATTTTTGGAAGTATGCAGAGGTTAAAAATTGGCGCTAAAGTATTTTGTATGTAAAATTTTACCATTGCACAAATCTTTACTACGAGTTATGGAAAAATTCGAACTATGGAAAGTAATTTATATGTAAAATGCTATTTAAACGTATGAATTTAAAAAAATTCAACTTATAGAAATATTGGAGTTATAGAAGTTCGACTATAATTCAGATGAAAGCGATTGAATGAAACTATTTTGCACATCATAACTTAAAATCTTTATCGCTATCAAATTTTAGATGAGTGTAACCATATTTGGCGAACAAAGATAACAATTTCCAGATTTGCAATAATTATAATCTTTTGATAGTTTGATGAGTAGCATCACTCCATAATCATTGGGTTTTTCGGACGACCCAACAGACATTCATTAATAACAACGTTCAAATTTCTATTCCCGCGTCTCTTTCCACGTCGAAACTATTACTAAACTTTATTCTGTAATTAATTTATGAAAATTTTATTTTGAAATGAAAAATATTAAAAATTCTATTTTTAGTAAAAATCACTCGAATTTCAATTAGATAATTCTGACTAACATTAAAAAATAAAATCATTAAAAAATTTCACAATCGAATATTATGTAATATTAACGACACAATGGATAATTTTAAGTGAAATTATTAATTACTTATTAAATAAATCTTAATCTCATCACACGAAATATCCTGAATTTTAAAAATTATCCACGTGCACACACGCACGCAGATTGATATAATATAAAGCATCACCATTATGCCGCATCAGAACCGAAATTCATGGAACACAAATTCATTAATATATTTGTATTTAAAAACACAAACGAGAGTATTTCACAATCTAGACTCGCACACAATTTAGCAATTATTATTGATGCGTAAAGACACTACTAAACCCGTTTTCGGAAAAATCAATAACACAAAACCAGCACATTCAATAATATTAAACAAAATATAATCGAACTCTACACAAACAATCGATCACAAATGCTCGTTTAATCTCTGCAACAACCTCCATAATTACTAATCAATAATTCACACCTGCAAAACTGATTGATTGGCCGCCGCCGCCTCAACGATGAATAAAAATCGAATTCGAGGCACACACACACAAATACGTCAGTAATAAAGTTATTGATTATTATCACTATTATTGATCGTGCAACAATGAAACAATATCATCATCAGGGAGAGAACAATATGCACACACACAACGAAGAATCACAAAAAATATTGTCAATAAGGGGTGGTCAATAATGAAAAAAGAAAACAAAATGTTTAATATTGATTCACAGCGCTTGATCGGTAAAATAAATCAATAATGCTTCAACCCCGATATAACAGATATTATAATAATAATAATAATAACAACACGATCATATTGGTTCTAGGTCCACAAATCAGAGGGGAATGTGTCCAATTGATGTTGTACTAATTTCACTTCACCGTTCAGTCGATACTGCAATCGGATTTTCATTTTCCAAGGCTGCTGAATTAGGGAATTTTTTTATTTTAGCCATCGCAACAACAACTAAAACTAACTTTGTTCGGGTTTGATAATTTGAGCAACTGGGTTAAGCTGCCACCAAAGGGCACTAGGCTTTCGGATGAAGGTGCAAGAAGTGCTAACTGAAACGATTTTGGTACTGCAGCTTGGAATAGAAACTGGTCGATTAGTTGATTGCCATTGTTGATTGCGTGAAGTGTCACTGTGCTTTGACTATTGGAAATTTTTTCAAAAGAAAAAGTCAATTTGAGACCATGATTGCTTTCATAAACTATGATTGATGATACTGAATATGATGGAATTTTATCATAAACAATGGTTAAGAGTTTTAGATAAATTACACAAAAAACAAAAATAATAAAAATGTTGTCTTTATATTGCAATAATTCATCCCGTAAAAAGAACGCAGTAGAAGTAGACAGGTTTCGCTCGATTTATACACTTTCGATTTTTTACTAAACACTAATTGTAATTTTTTGGTTCTATGCTGAAACGAGCTCAAAGATGATTTAGTTCTGAGGAAAGTTTAGTTTCTTCATTAATTATAACTCTGACTAGTAGACGGAAAATATTGAATTTAAAGTAGACTCTAATGGAAGTTGTTATCAATCGAAGTGATGCAGTCACTCATATTAGAGAGACTTCTTGCTATCCCTGTACTCGAGTTCTTGAACTTTATCGATCAGAGGAACTAACCCATATTAAAAAGGGCAATAGGATTTTAAAATTCAATAATAAGTATTTAGAACGTCTCATATGTGAAGCGTTGTTGATAAACAATGTTTTGAATGTTTTTATATAGTTTGTTTGGTAAATTTGGGATGTGGATTGATTTTGTTGTTATTTTCAAACATGCTAAAATTAAAATTATTATAAAAATTATTTTTAGCATATTTTGAAAATAGTATAAAAAATTAATTAATTTACATTAATTAATTAATAATTATTTTTAAAAATCACTAAAATTAATTTAAAAATTAATAAAATTTGTTTAAATATTATATAATATTCATAATTTGTACTATACTACCCGATGACCACAGAGAACTTGTCTGAATATATTGTAAAACTGTATTCGAATACCGATTTCTTGTTTTTATATCATTACAATGTTTATTTATTTATTTCGTTTTAAAATAAACAAGGATTTCCTCGAATATTTACTCAGCAAAAAATTAATGAATCGGGACAGTCGAAATGTGCCACAATTCCATTTTCATGGCATGAACTATGGGTTTAACAACAAATTACACCTTATATCAGATGTAATAACTCCAACTCCTGAACAATCAAAACCTATAATGAAACAACTGAAAATACATTGGAAGCAATCAATTATTTCTATTCACAATTCCAATTTTATTCAAATACAATTCAATTCGTAAAGAAGCCTCCAGTCAGCAAAATAAATGCATGTACGTCAGTATCGAATTTCAACAACCAATCACAGGGGTTGATTATCGAGTTTATATTGTGCCTTTTTAACTGACCAATAGTGTATTTAGTGGTAATAGTATAAACACTATTATTCCGCATTATAACAACCTCAAGACCTTCTGGTTAATTTGTTTATTGACAAGTTCAAATAACTTTTTGCAAAAATAAATGTGTAGTTCATTAAATGGATCATTAAACAATATACAAAATGCAATATTTATATATATTAGGGGTATGACTATTTTCCTTTTTTTCTTCAAATTGCATAGCCACAAATGATGAACTTTCAGGTAAAACTCACTTATGTAATAATCTTTATTATTTTTATGAAAAACGTCCCCCATCGCTTGCAATAAAAAAGTGTCGACTACGGTTAAGAGGGCATCTCTTATCAAACTGAAATTTGGTGAGTCAAATACAACGTTTTTTAGTTGGACATAACTTTGTCACTTAAAGGGGTAACTGTTTCTACGTGGGTGTGTAATTGCATACACGTGTGCATATGTGTGAGTGTATATTAGGCATATGACTATTTTCTCCTTCATTAAATGGCATAGCCACAAATGATGAACTTTGAGACAAAACCACTTCTTTATTAATCTTTATTGAAACTTGACATAGAGACAACGCATTTGTCGACATTTCGTGTGATTTGATGACACAGCAATACAGCGTGCATGCCATGCACGGTGGTAAGAGCGTATATCTTACCAAACTGAACTTTGGAGTGTCGAATGGAAAGCTTTTTAGTTGTACGTGTATGCAGTAAGGGGGGTAACTGCTAGTACGTGTGCGAGTGTATATACGCTATGTAGTGGAAGGTGTACAATGTACACTGTACATCATAGTCCTCATACGTCACATATTGACTTATCTCCTTGTATGCATAGACTTTTCAGTTTTCACGCATTCTGTGATTCTCGAGGTTTCTGGAGAATGTCAGACAAGAAATCTGATTTCTTTGGTGAACAAAAACAAGTCTATATGAACACAAAATGTGGGGCCCTTTACAAAGGCAATAAACAAAGAGAAAAATTCAGTTTGTGAAAAACAAGTTAGGCGAGATAAATAAAATCACAAATGAATGTCATATTGTGGGAAAATATTTATTACTTACCAATGAATTGAAATTAAGTGCAAACAGATTCAACGCAATTGCAGCTGATCTTGAACATTTATGGGAAAATTGAATTTTTCTATACAAATTAATTGAACAGTTGTTTTGAGAAAAGTGGAAAATGTGATAATAAAATGAAAATTACCTAAAAAGACCCACTGAAGAGTCATTTGCAAAGCTTTTTGATATTACGAACATACAAGGAAATTGGCTCTCTGGTGAAGTTTTATCAGCTACAACTAAAAAGAGGTTTCAATTCACTCCTATAAAAGAAAAAGGTGTTTTCAGGAAGCAACGTCATTTGCAGACATAGCAAGTACTAGTTGCAACGTCATCCGAAGAAAATGGATGGACTCCTACACAGTCACCTCCTCAAAAGCGTTGCCGTAATACCACTACCAGCGCCGTCAATCTGATAAGAAAAGGAAAATTATCAACAAAATACGCATCTCAGATATTGCATATTATTAAAAATGATAGCCGTGTTGTTCCTGCTCCATCGCAATCAGGTGTTTACAAGGCCTATATAAAGAATCAGTTTTGTTAATTCAAAATCTGAAAGCGACACTCATAAATTAAGAGTGGTGTTTGCACTTCAACGGCAAAAATTTCAATGGAGAAAAACAAGTTGTGCTGATAAAGAACAGAGATAAAGAAATTCGACTGTCAGTTCTAACGTTAGAATATGGAAGAGCTTCAACAGTATTCAATACTATTATGGCAACCTTGATGGAATACGAATTATGGCCACAAGGGAAAATAATTGTTTGTGACACAATTGCAAAAATATTGCAAACAAGTTCATGGTTATTCTCCTCAATATATTGGCTGTCAGAACCATGTTCTGGGCAGAGTGTTGCGACATGCCATGGAATTCGTCATCAGTGATAAAACATCCAATCCCAATATATCGTATCCGTTCGTATCAAAAATCATTGCAAATTACGAGTCATTGAAAGGAAAATGTAGTTCTCAAGAAGCCAGTCCTATACTGACTGAGTCAAACATTGGTTGGCAGATTTTAGACTGTTGGCATTCATACTGATATATATCAGTATGAATGCCAACAGTGTAAAAACAGCACGAGAATTCACCGTGCATTTCTAATTCCTAAAAATATATAATACTCCTCATAAATACAGATTAGAAAACAAAATATAATTCATGGAGAAAAGTTGTGGACCAACTTTGAATTTGGTGGATTTAAAATTTTTTTTTAATAATACAGAAGTTAAGGAGAAATACTGTCCAATTGTATAATACTGATGGTACTATTCTTATTGGTTCTGCCATTATCCAATTATACTCTTACTTTTTTAAACAACCAATCAAAGGTACAGTGAGAGAACTGTCACTGTAATATGAATTTCTTTTTTCTGAGGTGAAACGAATTTTTAATTTTGTGCTTTTTGAAAATGACGGAACGTATCTACTACATAAAAAAAGAATTCAGTATATATATATATATATATATATATATATATATATATATATATATATATCGCAATAATCTCTAATGTCGAAGATAAATTATTTAACAATAACAAATAAAGAAATGATTTATTACGAGTGCACTATTTGATCCAAGTATTTATTGAACATAATTATTGAATTATTGCAGCAAATTAGTACCATTTAGTGAAGTAGTAATATATTATATATTTTTAATTGTACCTCTATATTTACAAATTTATTAAAATCAAAACAAAGAAAAGGATTATAAGTAAATACAAATTATTATATCGTTGAAATAATTATAACTATATAAAAACATTTTCTCAATATATCAATTCTTACTTGTGGGTTTTATGTCATTGATTTGAGGAATAGTATTAGCAGCTACCGGGGCTTTATGATTAGATATGGGCGCTGCACTGGAATTCAATGACAGATCTCCCAGTAGATCAAATATATTTCCTTCTGAATAAATATGATTTCAAATTTTTAACTGGAAACGAAATTTAATTAAAATATGGAAAATATTTTCAAAAAAGATGCAAAAAATAATTAATTGGAAAATTTGTGAATTTTGATTCAAGAAATATGGAATGAAGACAATGACGAAAAGAGATTGCAAAATCGTGTTAATAAAACTTCCCAGTTGATTCCATAGTTAGGGGAAACAGGAGTAAATCCAATACTGACAACCTGGTAAATTGATGGGAATTATTCAAAGATATCAGATAAGTAAATAATATAATAAGTAATTATTATGTTGATAAAAAATTTTTCGATAATCAAATAATCCTCTTCAATTTCCTGGAGAAATAGCTACCTTCAATCCTCAAACGCGTTCTCGTTTTCATTTAAAATTTGTTTTTTGATTGGCTCAAACTTTTCTTTTAAGATTTTTTAATAAGTTATCTTACATTTTCATCCAATTTAAAATTTTAAATAACTTTTCTTCTAAAACCTTTTTTTAAATTTTAAAATTTAAAGCAAAACAAATTAATGTTCCTGAATTTTTAAAATCCTATCGAATATAAAAAGATTTCCTCTTTTAATAAAGAAAAGGCCTTTCAATAACCCTCCATAAACAATATTACGGTTTTGACTTCAATTTGATAGACCTAAAATCAGAGAGCGTACACTTCTTTTTATTTTAAGCGATAGTTATGCTGCGAAGAAGCCAACTATTTTCTTGCTGGCAGTTTTAAACAGTAGGGATCAACTGATCCAATCCTTTTTCAGCTACTTTATGTTTTGTACACAAGCACATATTGTAGATTATTTTATTTTATAAAGAACTGTAAAAGAGAAACCTTAGTTTTTATTTTCAGTCAGATATCGAGTCTGTGCTAAGAATCTATCCCCATTTTTTGGATCTTCACACACGCGCATATATATTAAAAGAACTTTCTGCTTTGCATTCTGCAATGACATAATGAATTTTTTATTGTTTGACTAAGAATCAGTGATGATACCGATGTTTTATTCATATTCACCCATTTTCAGAATATTTGTGAATATCAATAAAACATCGATATCATTATCGATTCATAGCCAAACAATAAAAAATTCTTTATATCATATATCAGTGGTTCTCAAAATTTTTCAGATTGCTGCCCCCTAACCGAAAATTTGAAGGCACCCTACCCTTTTTATAATAATATTTCAGCTATAAAAATAACAACAAGTTTTGTAAGTTATATATTTAATAAACTAGATCTTTTATAACATATATTAATGTGAAATTTGAACTTGATGGTTTTTGCATATCTCTATTAAGTCGCGTATTTGACAAACATAGTCTTAACTCATTCTCAATTGAGTTCAGTGTTTGCCTTTTCTTGTTCTTAATATTTACCAATAATAATTGATATATGTACCGCTGTTTTAAGTAATTCAAAATCTAAAATAGTAGCCCCCTTTTAAAATCAACCCTTATATAAAATTAATAAATTTTCAATATTAAAATTACCAGAACTAGCGGCACATTTTTCATATCCCTATGGCACCCTATGGTGCCGCGGCACCCCGGTTGAAAAACACTGTAGCATATACTAAAAGAACTTTTTTTGGTTTTCATTTTGTAATGGCATTAGGAATTTTTCATAATTTGACTATGAAGCAGTAATGATATGGATGTTTTATTGATATTCACAAATTTTCGGCACAGCCTTTTTCAAGTGATATATATATATATATATATATATATATATATATATATATATAAATTTCTGAAATTCTCTAGCAATATAAAAATAAAATTTTAAAATAAATATTTTTTTGAGTTTTATTTAAAAAAATAAACTAAATTTAAAATTTTGCTTTTATTGATCATTCCTTAATAAAATTCACATATCAGTTGAATTTGTACTAAAAATGTATCAAAAGACTTTTCAAATCTTTGTCTCTGTAGACAGTCACACAACCACAAGTACAGCATAGTCCTGACAGTTCCGAAACTCACATGTGTTTTACTTTCAATTTTTGTCAAGTTAATATTTAAATCCTCATTCATATTTAATTAGTAATTTTTAAATATAAAGCTAACTCAATATTGATTAAATTTATAATAATTTCATTTGCAATATGAATAAAGACGAGGGGGTAAGATACTAAGACAAGTGATTATAAATGACAAAAATATTAGCAATTATTTTCAACTTAAGAATTATTTTCAATTTATTGATTGAGTTGAAGTGTTCGAAATAAACCAGAATATTGGGAAAAGAACGTAATGAAAAATCACCCTCAGAACTATTTGGATTGAGTGTTCCATTCCCGTTCAAATCAGAAAGCTGAACATTATTCGAAACAACTGGGTCGGTCATTGATAACAAATCCAGTAACTGACCGGCAGTATTTACTTTACCATCAACTACTACATCGGTTATCATTTCAGACCCATAGCCATTCAATTGACCGGTAAGATTATTCGATGAATCTGTAATGGGCATTTCCTTATTTCCTGTTAGCGTTCCTGACAAAACCCGAGTTTCCATAACTGGCATTGCTTCCAGTAAACCAATTCTCAGATTATCGTAATTTCTAAATATTGACGAGAACTCCACTGATCGTTGTTGCAATTCCAAGTTGATACTCGTAGAATGTACACAGATAAGTTGCCGTATCAACCTGTTCAAAATATCAAAAATATACCCAAAAAAATATTAAAAAGTTGATTTAAAATTCATTTTTTCAAATTTTACATAAATAAAGATCACTTACTTGAATATTAATTATCATTCAAAAACCGTTTAAAAATTGAGAATTAATTGATCAATTGAAATTTTGTCCATCCGTGACGTATTGATTTTAATTATTACATATACTAATATTTTATATTATTTCCAAAGTTTTAAAAGTTATTTCCACATAAACTTTTTTAAAATAAAATTCTTTTATATTAATAGAAAATCATGGGAAATTCTTCATGTCGGTATGGGCGATTTTCAGTTAAAAGGTTTAAAATTTGAGCCGTAATTGATGAGATGAAATAATTTATTTTGTAAATAGTTGTGTATTATTAAATTTTAAAAAGTTCCTGAAAATTAAAAAACAGTTTGAATAAATCCTTTAATTCAACATCAGTTAATTAACCTTGCTTCAGTTTATGATTCGAAAACGTATGAATATAAATTAAAAATATTTAAAAATTATTTTAATGGAACAATTTTTGGTAAGCTGTATTGTAACGCAACTACTTTATCATAGCCGATATGAATCTCAAGATGTATAGAAGTACTAACAATTTTTTTCAAAAAAGTATAATTTTTCTCCAGTAATTTGCAGTATCATTTGAAACTATTTTAAGAAAATGTAAGGCAATGAGTGATGCGGTTGGTGACTAAGTAATCTCAGTCTTTTTCTATCTATTTTTTCAAGATGCACTGAAGTTCCAGCAATAATTTTCTTAAAACTTAAAGTTTTACTCTCTTTGCGCAGTAATAAAAGTCAAAGAAGTAACAGAAACCACAACCGCGGCACGAATATTTGGTACATATTATATGTTTATTTGCGCACGTTATCACATATTTATTTAGTAGACGCCATCTGATAGCTACAAACCTAATTTACTTCAAATTGGGTTTTTAACGAATATTTATTCTAATTTGATTTTTTTCAGTTGACATAGGTTTGTGTGAAAGTATTTGTGCGAAATTCAGATGTAATGATAAGAGACACAAACACACAACATTCGAGAAACATACGTAGCGATAAATTATTATTCTTTACTATAGTATTATAGTATGAATTTCAATATCAGAAACGTTAGAGTTTTCAATTAAAATTAAAAGAAAAATTGTAGCAAATTGAAAACTACAATGAAGTAAATGTAAATAACGAAATGTAAATAAGGAAATTTTCATTGACTTTATGTCCTTGATTAAAAACGAAATATGTTATAATTTATATTGATGTCAGAACGAGTTATTTTAACGATTTCTTTATTTCAATATTATCTAAAAATCGGCATTTATTTATCGAATGATAAATAATAAGGTTCATTAAGGTCAATGGATCCAAAGATCAGTGTGTAAAATGTTATGACTACGAATGTTTTTAAATTGTTTGATTATGTAAAATTGGAATAAGTAAAATGATGCTGTTTGGTTTTAAAATTTTAATATTGCTTGTATGATATATAATTTATTTGATTTAAAATATAATATTGAATGTTGATTTTTAATATGGAATTTAAAATCAATAATAAATCAATTAAAGCAACATTATTTTAGTTGGTTTTTTACATGATGATGACAGTGAATTTGTCGAAATATATTATAAAACGCGTGTTTGAATGGTGCTTTTTTAATTTTTTGTATATATAATATAAAATATTTTTTATACATAACATGCACTTAATTCTTTTTTAACACGGTCTTTTTTACATAACTTTCAAATAATACGGTTGAAAAAATATTATTAACCTGGTGTTTACACGATTAATTTTTAAAAAATGTTAATGTGTTTTACCATATAATTAGGGGATTACCATTTCATGATCAATAATTCGATGTTTTTACTTTTCTTTGTGTGTAGATATTTTGTCGATTAAAGTTAAAATTTGTAATATTAAAGAAATAAAATATATAATGAAGTTAAATATCACCACATATTTGCTAAATTTAAAGTTATAGCTTTCAAAGTGCTTTAATGTTTGTTTTATTTCTCGACGAATGATTCCATAGTTGAACGTGCCAAAAAATGTATAAAAGATTGTAACTCTTTCATAAATCGCCTCAAGAAATTATACAAAGAGCTATCAAAAACTGATTCATGATATCCATTGCAGAATTTATGATTAAAAGTAACCGATATGAGCCATCATAAGCTCATCTAAAAATGCGGGAAAATAAAAAACGACTGTACAAATTTCCTCGGGCGAAAACGATTTTGCACCACAATGCAAAATGATTCTATTAGTGTCAGAAAGTGAATTTGAATAATAAAACAAATTTTAATCATATGACTGTTTTATTTTTCCTGAATTTTGGATTTTTCGCAATATTTTACCATATATTCATACTTGTTCCTTTTTTGCACGACATAATTATAGTATACATTCTCTGTGCAAAATAAATTAGGTGCATTTATCAATTTATATTTTTGTCATAACTTAGATATTGAATTTTATTTGTTATCATTTTAGCAGTGCCACAGCTTCTTGAATTTAAGTTTTCGAACTGCAACTTCTTTAGAGCCAGGTATAGTTAATTATTATAATTTTCAAACCCGCTGGCATATAATATATTTATCAAAAAATGTACTGGACACGCAACTTTTATAAACATTGTCTATGAATAACCACTAGGCTGCGAAATATTTACTTTAAATAGGTATAATTATGATTACTATTATTATTATATTAATAACAATAATACTTACTTGATGCTACTCTCTAATTTCAATCTTGTACTCAGTTTTACAAGACTAATTTGTATTATTTGTTTTGTATATTGAGTAACTGATGAAGATAAAAGTGCCTTTTCAAGAACTGACAAAAGGGCATTTTCAGAAACAGGTGTTTTACAATTTGGAATGGATATAGATATTACACAGCCAGAATTTTCCGAATTATTTACAGGTTCATTATTAATTTCATCGTCGGGTGGTGTAATATTCTGTGACGTGATTAAATACTCTCCGTATTCACCAATACACCAAGAAGCTATCTAAATGAACATCGAATTCTACTTGAACTGATGGATTAAAATCATTACTTGAATGAGAGGTTGTTGGCTCATATCATAAAGCAAAGCTGAATACAGTCTCAATACTGCATATGCATGCATTGCTGAAGCCTGAGATATTAAAGCAACTAGAGAAGATAGGACATCGTCTCTCGCGTAATTGCCAGCCTACACAATTGAACAAAATTAATAAAAAGCTTCAAGCTTGACTAATTTTATTATTTAATAAATATGTGTCAATGACAAATTTTTCAGATTCCAATTTTGAAATTATGAATTTAGATAAAATATAACAGTTATATTAAATTTCAATAATAAATATAATTATCTGTTACAAGACATTCTATTGGTTAATAATAAATGAATTCATTAATTGATTAGAAAGCGGTAATTGAAACGCCTCGTGCTCCGTATGTTTACAGAAAAAAACAGGCACAAATTCGACAAATGCAAATAAGCACATTATATTGATTGTCAAGGCAAAAGTTGTAGAAATATAATGTTAATAATATTTGTGTGTTTTCTTTCATATTCTGGGCACAAATTGTAGCATTTAATATTAAGAGTAAAAGAGATAATAAAGTTTGAGAAAGAAATCAATGAATTTCTAACATTTTGATCTAAATACGGTAGCATCATTCTTTGAAGTATTTCCGTTCTAATTTGAGTATTGAAATTGTAATATGGAGAAAGAACTAGTGAGCATAGCGTGATAATGATCAGACAATTAGATGAGAACAAATTCAACCCGTTAACCCTATGCATCTCCATGAGTTTTCACAAGGGTTTCAACAACCCCAGCCCTCTTTAGTGAATTTGTGAAACAACAATTTTAAGAATGAAAATTGAAAAGAAAAACAAGTTATAAAAAATAATGGATGATTTTTTTATATTCGATTTTTAGAGTTTGAAGCAATTTCTTTAAGAAAATTAATTTTAAAAATCATCCAAATACGTAATGCTTAAAACAATCTTCAGGATGAAAACCCAGTTTCTTTCCGCAAATTATATTTTTGAATAAATAGATAAATGCATCATTAGCATTAGGTTAGCTGTAACAAAACATCCCACCCAGAGTATTTCATATGGTTAAAGCTTATAGTCGAACAGAGACATTTGAGCAAGTACCTACCTTCTGCAAAATGTGGTGTATATTGAGCAATTTCCCCGTCGACCTTTGGTTATGAAGTCGCTTGTGACAATGATTTCTTCTAGAACACTTATTTTACTCCTTAAATGAAAACAGTAGTTATAAATTTTACAAAACTCTAGATAAAATGTTCGAGTATATTTGACAGAGTTCAAGGTTTCTTAACTTTTCTCACAAAGAAAATCTAAGAACTTTGACCAAATATAAAATGATTTGGCCTAAAATGTGCAAATTCATAATCTCAAGCTGGTACGAAAAACATTACCTTAACACAGTGGTTCTCAACCTTTAACACCCTACCCTTTTTTATAATATTATTTCAGCTAACAACAAGTTTTGTAAGTTCTATATTTAATAAACTAAATCTTTTATAACATATATTAATGTGAAATTTGAACTTGATGCTTTTTGCATAGGAATAATATTAAGTGAATACAAAAAAAACCATTTGTACTTTATAAATTTGCTTTATAAAAATAACTTTGTAAACTAAAATAGATAAATGTACTTTATAAAAAAGAAATGAGCTTAATATTAATCTTATGATATTTATTTTATTTCCATTCTCTTTTTAATTTTATTTTGCCAAACTAACATTATAAATGACCATTTATAATTTGAAATGATAATAAAAAAATTTAATACTGCTACTTAAAAAAAACATTTGATCATTTTTATATATTTATAAGCAAAATAAATTTAATTCGTTATTTATTTAAAATAAATGATCATTTATATATTGTACAGAGAAGTAAAAAATATAGATAATATTTATTTAAATATAAGTTTTTTTAAGAATCATAAATATAATTGTCCAATTTAAAATTTTAATACTCACTTTATTATTTTTATAAAGCACAAATATCTAATATAAATTACAAATATATTTAAATAACTATCACTCGTGTTATTGTTTTAAGTTCGTTTAATTTTTATAACGCACAAAAATCTTTTTTTAATACTCAAAAATAATTATTATATCATCAAATTACATTTTTTTAAAGATCATTTCGAATTTTTTAAAGTACGGTTAATTCGATGCCTTTTTGCATATCTCTATTATTAAGTCGCGTATTTGACAAACATACTCTTAACTCATTCTCAATTGAGTTCAGTGTTTGCCTTTTCTTGTTCTTAATATTTACCAATAATAATTGATATATGTACCGCTGTTTTAAGTAATTCAAAATCTAATATAGTAGCCTATTTTAAAACCAACCCTTATATGAAATTAATAAATTTTTAATAATAAAATTAGCAGAGCTAGTGGCACATTTTTCATATCCCTACGGCACCCCGGTTGAGAAACACTGCCTTAACATATAAAAAGCCAACATGTTAAAGTATGTACTAAGTGTTGTCATCTGTGACTGAAAAGGCGGTCAATGTGTTAAAATATTTATTTTCGTAATCAGAGATATATTATTATTCTTAACATTGATGGACTATTTTTAATTTTATTTCTCTTTACACTCATTAGTCATAAAAGCAACCAATTTGAAATTGCATTAGACCGAAATTTCTTTTTCAAATTGATTTTAGTCGACACTTGAAATAGAAACCAAAAAAATAAAGAACTTCGAAGTACGAATGTAGAGGATAACAAAAAACCCACCAATGCAAATTTTTCATTTAATTATTCATTCAGTAAATTCAAAATAACTCAATTTTTAATATTCAAATAACTTATGCAATTGTAATTAATGCAAATATCGACCACAAATACTTTAATTGATTTCAATATAAAATATATAAAATTTAAATTATTATATAAATAGGCAAAAAACGGATCTTTGTCTTAAAATAATCTTTAATTATTTTGAATCAATTCAAAAATTAAATGAATCATATAAGTTTATATTTATATTTATTATTATTATTATTATTACTGTTATTATTATTATTATTATTATTATTATTATTATAATTATTATTATTATTATTATTATTATTATTATTATTATTATTATTATTATCATCATCATCATCATCATCATCGTCATCATCATTCCGCAAGAAACTGAAGAGGATTATTTGATAATAGAAACTTTTTTCAACAATATAATTATTACTTTGCAACAAGGGCTTATTTTGTTATTCACTTATCTGATAAATGATTTTTATCATCATTTCAAAAAATATGGAATTTGTTGTATGTCCGTAACTATTTCACGGGTTGTAACTAATTAATTAAATTAGTTTAAAATTAAAAGGAGTCTTGAAACTCATTAAATTTGGAATGAAAGAGCTACTTGTCAAAAGATGATAATTCAGGTTAAGTATATAAACGATGATGTTTTAAAAGATATGAAAACATCAAAATTGAAAATGTTTAAAAAACTTGCATATACAATTTATTTATTTTAAAATATTAATTTGGAAAAGATGAAAGAATTTATAAAAAATTTTTTAAATAAATTGGGAAAAAATGAAGTATTAAATCCTAATCAAGAACGAGAAGTTTTAACAAATATATTTTTTTTATGATAGAATAAAGTTGATTTTTATTTTAATTAAATCTCACTTAGATGATATCGAAATTACAGTTTTATGTTTGTTTGAATATTGGGATTTGATGAAACCAAAATATCTATATTAAAATAAATTTTACTTGTATTTTTTTTATAATTTCGAAATTTAATGATTGAAATACTTTACCAACTGATAATAAATGTTCTGCTTCTTTTTCAAAGACATTGAAATAAACAAATTTAGATATAATTTGGTTGGAATTTTCATTTTCAAATTCCTATTCGTTGCCATCTGAATCAAATTCCTCCAATTTTCCTATTTCTCAATTGGAAGCAAAGCAACCCAGCTCCACCTTCTCTACTTACATAGCAAACTTGCATATATAACCATTTATTTCCATAGATCCAATACTACTTTGTAAAACCATCAAAATTCGAATTTTTTACGGTTATAGTAAAAGTTAAAATCTTGTACAGACTTTGTTACACTTGATAAGTGATGTTTCAAAGATTTGGATTATGTTTGCATTTATGGATTTTTATGTAAAGGTAGTCATGAGAAAAGGAATTTTAAAACTACAGAACTCAGCGATAAACATTGACGACAGAAAAAAATTCCTTAAATCTATATTGAAATTTAGTTTAAAAAGGCGGTATCGAAATCAAACATTTTACAAACCTGGCATTTGGAATTTCTGTCTAATTTATCTAAAAAAATGTTTAAAATTTATCAAAAATCAATTTAGCAGAAAGTTCTGCAAATCGATTTTGTTTAATAATAAATCCATGATAATAAAGTGCTAATCGAATCAATAAACAAACTAATAACTACACATACTGTTGTTAGCAGTTGTAACATGGTTTCAAAGTGCCAAGTTTTATTTGGTGCGTATTTTTCGGCTGCTAAAACAAGACTGGAACACGTATCGGCTTTAAATTCAGGTTCACATCTATGGAGAAATGACAAAAGCTCTTTAGTCATTCCACGAATATTTGAAGTATTTATGAGTACAAAACAGAGCTCCATAGCTCGTCTGAATGTAATCATTATTAGAAATTGAATAATTAACAAAGACTGTTGCACCTTTGAATAGAAACATCTGGGTCCAACAGACAGTCAACAATAGTGCTTCTATGTCGTTGAACAGCTTTATAATCTACGTGAACTACTTGTTGTAAGGTATTTAAAGCAACATATCGAATGTTTTTGTCGTTATTTAACAAAAATCTGCCGAGAATGTTCACAGCAAGAACCTGTAAACATTTAAACAATAGCTAACACATTACCGATTTTACTCTTAATCCAGCTTCCGATTCCACACCCATAATAGTGAGAACGATTTCATATAAAATAGCATGGCCTACATTCTTACTGGTGTCGGTATTGGTTGCTACCTGAAATGAACATGTTTTGTAATTATCATTTTCACAAATTGTATGTTCGAAACACTGGAAAAACACTGAGAAAAGAATAACAATTTAACCGAAAGAACTAAGTGCTAATCCGACAAAATACCAAGAAATCTGAAAAATTTCAGAAAATTATTTATTTATATGGCACTTATCATCAAAATTACAGTCGACTAGTGGGTAACAAGAGTCTAAAAAGACTTGCACAATACTTATAATTAATCCACAATACTCAATGTCATTAACTAAATCAAACTCAATAAATGTATCAGTAAAATTTGTTTCGTTTTAATTTCCTTTATGTTTATTTCCTTATAAACTATAGGTTCGTTTTATGTTGATATAGTTAAAAAAGAAATAAAAGTTAAAGAAACTAATAAATGTAGACCAATCTTGTATAACAGAATTGTATGCTGATGTGATGTTTTATAACTCAAAACGAAAAACTGGCATCCGGTGGCAGAGGTCAGGATCGTATAATCATATTCTGAATGATAGAACTATTTAGAATACCAATGACATCGACGAAAATTACAAAACAAGAAAGAGTACTGGAAATGCATCACTTAATTCCAGAGAAATTTGGGTAACAAGCGAGTCAATAAATTGTCATTTTAAAATCATCTACCCATCTTATTTTTAAAGTGTGGCGACTGGGAAAGGTTACATCTTAAGATTATTCCATGTTATCAATGAATATGATTCTGGCAAAATCGTGGAGTATTGTTATTATAGATAGTTTAATTATTTGTTGTGGTAGTGTAGACTGGTTCTCAGGATCTTCTGATTTAACAGCTACAGATATTTCTTTTGTGGATATCTCAAAAGAAACGTACATGTGAACAGTCCAACAATAATTCAAGTGATTAGGCGTTGGTGGCAATTTTATTTATTATTATATACCATGATTCAATAAATAAATATGAAAAATACCTTTTATTTTACTATTTATCTATCTATTACTCAAAATATAAAAAACGGAATTCTGAAAAGTTTCATAATTTACCTGAGCTAAGATATCATTCATTGCATCACTTGCTTCGTGATCTCCTTTTCCAACGATTCTCAACAATTTCAGAACTTTTACCTGATAAAAAATGAGAATCTGTATTTTATTGATTAAAACTCAAAACCTGAAGGAATGGATCGCTGACGCCGTTGACGTCGTGTTCTGGAGAATATCCAGACATTATTAAATTTTTCAGGATTCTGACAAGATTTGGTACCATCTTCAAAAAAACTTTATTTTCAAATTTTTTGAAAAAATAAATAATAATGATAATAATAATATATCAAGAACTAAATCAATTCCCAAAGCCATGCTACATGCCCAATATCAAAAGTATTTGATTCAATCACCGATCATAATAATAATAATAATAATAATAATATCAACCAAACTTAACTATTCAACAAGCCTGTACTAGTACTTACTTCATCAGACTAGGAAACAAAAGAAAACAGTCAAAAATAATTGATATTATTTAACAAAAAATCTAATATATAAAATATTAAATTAACAAAAATCATAAGAGTCAAATTTTTATGATTTTTATTATAAACTTTTATTTAAATTTGTTAATTTCAAATTTCGGATTTTCAGAAAGTGAAGTGAATGACTAAACCTGTTTACAGTCTAAAGATATAAATGTTTCGTTTTCAGTTCCTGCTAACTGAAAGCTAACAAAAATGGTCTGGTCTATCTTAAGACACGGTATATACATTATGCCTCAATTGTCAATTGTTCTATATGACTGATCACATAAAGGAATTGTAAAGGAAACAAATAAGTCTTAGGCTATCTAGCTTTATTGTCTAAATAATTAAGAAACTATAGGCATATCACTCAATAAGTTATCTCTGATAAAATAGATACATCAAAAATTAAAAAAGGAAGTCTAAAAGTTGTTGAACATTGAAATGGTATAGTGGAGCATAACTTTCCAAATCCAGCTAAATTCAACTTTCTTGCAAAGCCTATAATTTCAACATAGACCAATGACATGAGTATACTTCATATTTTTGATGAATTTTAAAATTATTGCAATACACTATTGAATTATTTACAGTTTTTTTATTTAATTTAATGTTTTTGTAGTAGCTCTCATAACCTGATAACCTAAACTAACATTGACCGATCTTCTGACAAATTATAGTAAAAGCAAAACTTTGATATTCTGAGCTAATGTTTCAAAACTATAAATTTTTAAAGTTTTAAAGTCTATGAGCATATTTAGAACATATTCAGTGGCAAGAACCAATTTACATAATTTTATAGTTATTGAATTAGGACAGAATTATAAGGTGTAGTCACGATCAATTTCTAATAAATGTGGCATTAAGGAATTTAATTCACAACATATTTTACTAAATAATAGAGACGAGGTGGCGCACGGAAGAAGCAAGCCTTTGTCTAAACCGATAAAAAGAGCTAGCTAAAATTGTTGTATTTACAATTTAATTGTTTTAAATAGCGCCATCGAAATTAACATATACATAGGAAAATACAGATCTGGTAAATAACGATTATTATACAGAAACTACGACTAAGAAACCGAATGGTGCTCTACATAACTAGAATTCCGATTCAGTTCGGAAACTTTAGGATTATCGTTCAAAAAATTCACATTATTTTACTGCGCTTTTAGCAAGTTATTGAATATTCATCCAGCTAATATCAATTTAAGAGTTCTGATTATTTCCTATTGGAATCAATTGATAAAATGTTTAAAATACATAACATGGAAGGAAAGCAAAGATTGGTTTGGAACATATATTATAGACAAATAATCCGAGAGGTTTTGTGAAATTGATCCCAATCGAGAGCAACGTTTTAAAGAGCAATTAATTCAATGACAAATACTTATTACGGCATCATAAAGTATATACTTATAAAAGCAAACTAAAAATTAAATTTTTATAGGGTTATTCTCTATTTTAAAATTAAGAAAAAAAATGTGAATTTAAATCTAGACAAATTAAAGCTTCTTTTTGTGACTTAATCTTTATAAATAAAACAAGGCCATATTGTGGTAATAAGATAATATGTATAAGTTGCACTTTTACTCGACGTCCTTGCAGTTCAAAAAAACAAGTTAAAAAACAAATGATATTTATTTTCAACAAGTAGCTCTTGGTTTTCAACACATATTTTTACACTATCAATAATGAATGGTGCGATAGTGCACGGGATTCACAGTATTTCTATTGGACGAAATTTAAACCCATTTTCACAACCCAGTTTTTTTGCATACATAAAATTGCAATAAATAATATAATATTTGACTAAATGCTAACAACCATAGGCTGTTACAATGTACCAATTATGTACTTTTAGGGATTTATATTAATATTTTATCAACTTTGACAATTCTACGGATTATTTTCTCTGATTTACAGTCGGATTTATTTATCTCAACAATTTAATAAAGCTTAAAGCCTTATAACAAATTCCAAATACAAGTCCTCATTACATAACAATTTCCTGGAAACAATTTTGGTTTCAAAAAATAATTTCCAACTCTATTTTCTGACGCTTTTTATAATTATAAATATTTTTAAACAAATTTGTTATATTTCTATTAAAACACATAAAAGAAAACAGTTTACATGAATATAAATTAATATTATGGAAACCAATTTCTAAAACTACATTACAATAATGTTAAAATTAGTAAATCGGATAAATGAATGAATTTTTGTTAGAAAGATTTGAGCAAAGTCTAAAAAGCTATATTACAAATAATTATTAAATGAAAACGTATGATTTGAAGTGATAAAAAAATATACAGAACTTGGCTAGTTAAAACCATTAATGGTCACTTAACTGGTAATTTGGAGTAACAGATTTAGTAGAGAATAGGGGCTCCTTGAGATACGTTTATTCCTTTAACCCATTAATGTACATACCTTAATTGATTATATAATTATACAGGCGCTGATAGTATCTTAGGAATGAATATCTGATGAGTAACGAACATGGATAATGGCTTATCACACTAAGGGATTTTTTTATATTTTTTTGTTTATATCCTTTAAATTGAATGAATAAAATACTCATTTTTTGCAAAAAGAAATCTGTACGTAAATGAGTTATTTAATTTTAATATTTTAAATGCGATTTCAAGCTGAACGGTTTAGCGTGTTCTGTTTTCTTTCAAATTTTTAATTCTTGCTCAATACTTATAATTTTATTTCTAAAATGTGATTTGTTTCAATATTAGAAATCATAAAGGCAGAAAAAAAGTAAACATAAATTAAGGTAATATTTACGTTTGAGTTCTCTTAAATTTATTTACCGCATGAACGAAGACGTTTAAAGTAAGAATTAAACAAGAGAGGTACTTCTAATCTCGAATTTGTTAGAAAATATTAGATAAATAAGCCATATTTAAAAATGAAAAGCTCATATGGCTATATTCAAATTTTAATTAAAAGTGTTCTTCTGTCACTTCTCAATATGGAATTGTAATGATATAACAATAGAAAAAACTTGATCAATCCAGAATTTCTAAGATATTATAACAATCATATATAAATTTTTGTTCTAAGATCTCAATGAACTATTAATGAACTTTTAAAATTAGAGAAAATTTAAAATCGTTCAAGCGATTTATTAAGCTATAATCTTTCGATATTAATATTTTCGAATTAATGTTTAACCAGTTGTCAAAAATATGGGCTTTAAGAATATTTAGAAGACAATTGAAACACAGGCATAATGAAGTATAAAAAATTAAAATTTGCAAAATACTAAGATTTAGATATAATTCTGAAATCATGATATTTGTTTTTCTCATTTCAAGATACATAACGAATATTCTACTTCATTATTCACTGATATTTTCCCGACATTTAAACAGCAGACGACTTTTCAATCAAAAAAATATTAACAAAAACAAATCAGCAAACAAAAACGGATATCTGGGTGGTATGCAAGAAAGTATTAGATTTCATCGGTGAATTAATGAAATGAAAATAAGGTTTTCCAAACAAAAATGTGCAATCCTGGGAATTCAGCCCTTAATAATTGATTTATTTTTAATTTCTAAAAAATTACTTTCGAGTAATTTCCAAATATATTTATAATCACGACTTTATTTCGGGATTATTTGAAAAGTTAATCAGGGAATTTATTTATTTTTTGATTTCTTAAAAAGGAAATGAGAAAACCTAATTGCTAGATTAAATGAAAAAAATTTATAATTAAAAAATTATTAAATTATTAAATTGATCAAAAATAAAAAAAGATTTGTTAATGAATTATCAACAAAAATGCAGGAAATTTTTTAGAAAAATTTAAAAATCAAATTGTTTTAAATGAAATTGCTAAAATTACTAATTTTATAAATTAAACTAAAATGAAAATTGTGATAAAATATTATTGATTTTCCTATGTGATATTTGAGTGAATATATGGGATATGTGAGGCGTTTAAAGTAAGAATTTAACAGAAGTGGGATATTAATCAAGAGTTCCGCTTATTTTTAATATCCGAATAATATATATTAATGAATATCAATCATATTACTATGTTAAGATATATGATTCACATATGTTCCATGTGTCGACTCAAAATTTCCTTGTAGTCCGATGAAACATAACCTGGAATTCTTAATGCATGTCGAGACTTATTCGCTGGGAGAGCAATAAATAAATTTCAAAAAGGAAAGAAAAATAACTGGCATTTTATTGTATCAAATAAATTCATTATAAACTTAATTCTGTTTGTACGTGAAATTGATTTAACACGGTTTAAAAAATGTAATGTAAAATATTTTTTGTATGAAAAACATGAATGTAAATGTTTTGAAAGTTTTTAAATCGTGTGATGGAAAGATTGTGTGTGCCAAAATCTTATGCAATTGTATTCGTACACTTATTTTCCGGCGATTTACCATATTTCCCATTTTATGTTTTTCATGTAAAAAATTCTAAAGTTTTTCAAAAATTCAAAAATTATTATTAAATGAATTATGATTTTTTTATCGTCTTTATGAAAATAAAATGAATGAACTTTTATTTTCTGTCAAATTATCATCAATTGTTTTTTTCTATGAATTTTTTGTTTTTTCTAAAATTATTTTTAAATTATTATTTTTTGTACGTATGAATGAACTTATTGAAAAAAAAACTGCGAGTAAAAAACGTAAGGAAGATGAATTTGGTTTATACTTTATTCACAATATTTGAGCTCATATCTGAGCTGTAATGTAGAACCAATCTCCTCCTTTATATGGATACTGGATCTTTTTTACACGAGTTTTTGCGGAATGTATCTAGCATGTAAAAACAAAATTAGATGTATACCAGTACTGGGTTCAAGAATTAAAGGTATTCCGGTTAAAATTGAATCAGTAAATTTAAGATTTTAAAGTTTAAGACAAAAAATCTAATAACAATTTCATTTCTTAATTCAATAAATCACCATCAACATATGGCGAAACCGATTTGATCGGATTTGAATACAATTTGATTTTTTGATCTTTGAAAAACGCATTAAATATTTTTAAAATAAAACCATTAATGAAACCGTTCAGCTACTGCTATTAAATAAAAATAAATCAACTCACTTCCTGAAAAAAGCAATGGAAATATAACAAAATATCAATTAATTGAAAATATTATGAATTAATAGCAATAGTGACAGTAATAATTAATAATAATAATTGATAATAATAATTGATAATAATAATTGATAATAATAATTGATAATAATAATTGATAATAATAATTGATAATAATAATTGATAATAATAATTGATAATAATAATTGATAATAATAATTGATAATAATAATTGATAATAATAATTGATAATAATAATTGATAACAATAATTGATAATAACAATTGATAATAATAAATGATAAAAATAATAATTAATAATAATTAATAATACCAATAAATAATAATAATAAATAATAATAATAATCAATAATAATAATTAATAATAAAAAATAATATTCTAGATAAAATTGTCAAAAATAAGCCATTCTTCCTTTTAAATACGACATTGAATAAATAGGGAAAATAGACTTTCAACTGCAAACAGATAGGATTCGTATGTATTATATCACTAAGGAGAAAAATTTTTAGCTTATCTTTCAAACAATAAGTGCTTAAAATAATTTCAATAAATGAAGCATAATTTTATGGGGATTGTAAACAATTATAAATAACTACTTTTCAAGGAACTAATTGTTATATAATTATTGATTAAAAGATTTTTATCAAAAAATTTCGCATGTAAATTGTAGACTGTCAAAAATTCTAAATTTACCAATAAAATTTTTTCATTAAAATCCTTTTAGTTTCTGATAAAGCATTTTTCTTGTTTAGGGATGGAGATTTACTTTTATACTCTTTTCCAGAAGGCTAGCAATGCGAAATAAGGATTGATCATTTGTGTAAAATAAAAAAATATCGTAAACTAAAGTTGTGAGGCTCACTTGGTGCTAGTTGATGGAATTTTATTCACATTTTATTAATCGTAAATGCTATTGAATATTTAAAGTTTTGTAGAGGTAAAATTTTCAAAAATTATTATATAAATATTCAAAAAACGAATGTTTGTCATCAAATAATCTTTAATTATTTTAAATCAATGCAAAGAATAAATGAATCAGATAGGTTTATATATTTGTTATTATTATTATTATTATTATTATTATTATGTTATTCACTTATTTGATATATTATTATTATCATTAAGTTTATATATTTCATGGGTTGCAGCTAGTATATAGTAGCTGAAAACGACAAATTTATTCCAGAAAGTTGATGTCTATTACATGAATAAAACTTTCTGTTGGAATGTTTATCAAAAATCCTGAGTTTATAAAGAAAAAAAAATTTTCGAAATTGTATGTAAATTATGGTGATTTTAATGACGAATAGGGCCACAATTGACCCAAATTATTAGGAAAACAGCCAAGAAAAAAAGATAAATCATAATTTCACATTTTAAGAAGCAACTTAAAGAAATATTTTTAAACAAAAATAAACTAAGGAAGAAAAAATTAAAATTTTTCAAAAAAATTATGAACCCATTTTTAATCTGGCACGTTGTGAAAAAATGAATTATTTCAAGCTATGATTATAATAATTATCAAAATGCGCTTGAAATTAATATATTTTAAGTGTCATAAATCGTTTTAAAACATTATTCAATAACAGCGTTATCCAAGTCCGTGCAAAATATTTGTATCTCACAGACAAAATCGAGTATTTAATAAAAAATTCTAATAAATACAAATTTTTATCAACTTATTTTACTTTATCTTATTCACTATTTCCAAATTTAATCTGTTATAAGCAAAAAGATGTGTATTCGCAAGATGCGAACATTATGGGCAACTGTAAAATACATCTGGTTATATCTATATCCATCAAGATGATAAAATGCACATCATTTTGAATTAATTGTTGTTTTTTCAAGACTACCACAAAAGTATCTCGAGAATGTGACGTATAAATTGTTTGTGTATAGCAGATTTAATGTGAAAATGGTATAACTAGTCCTTAATGTATAATAAATCTGAATATATTAAGATTTACATTGGATATTTCTACTTTCACATACTTAAGTATATCGATAAACTTCTAAACCATTTAAAAGCAGTGCAGTACAAAAAACAAATGTTTTTTATGAAGCTGTAGTAATATTTTCCCGTTACTATTGTATTTTGTGGAAAACAAACGCAAGCAAATAGCAATGCTCAAATACATCATTCGTTATTTACTATTCTATGAAATGGCTTATATTTCACGTTTCTATTGTTTGCTCATATAATTAACTGAATAATTAGTAAATTGAAAATTGCCAATATATATTTTGCTATGCTAAGGACAGTAATTTGAGTTCAGATTTTGGTTCAGCACTAGTTTCGACTTCATGAAATATATTATATCACATCTAGAATCAAGGGAAAATTGTCTGACTGGAACATGGGAAAAATCGGGAAATAAGTTAAAAGTATATTTTCTTAGGATATTCCCTTGCTTTTAATCGGTTTCTCCTTTATCAAGTTCATCTTTTAATACATAAAAAGGCAGAACTCTTCGAATGCAGGAAAGATAAGAAAAACACTTGGAAAAAGTTAGGGAAAAATCAACGGAATCATCAAACTAATTTGTTACTTAATATTAATATATAAAGAATTAGAAAATATAGAAAACAATTAAAAAGGTGACGAACAAATTGCCAAAGTATCCATCAAAGAATAATTAGTAAACAAATTCAAACTACTCAATATGTGAACTAGATCAGTAATTGGTGAAATTATTCTATGGCCTTGTACGAAATTACTAACTTTACAATAGTCATAGGAAACCTTGTTTCATCTTAGAAGACAAAGTTTAAAAGGTTTGTTCAATTTCCTTATTCAATTTTAATTATTAAAACTAAATTTCAGTTTATATAACTATTAAAATATCAAAAAATGAAATTTATGAATATTTTCGAAATGAACAAATGAGTAATATTTTCTAATATCTTACAGACAAATTATAAGTAATATATTACGCAAAACTTTATTTTTATACTTTACCATATTTTTCAACTTCATTTATATTTTATAGAATAGTTTACTGACAAATTATAAGTAACATATTAAGTTAAATTTAGTTTTATGCTTTGCCATTAGTTTTATAATAGTTTGTTATTTAATATAGTCGGCCGGTGGTTCTTAACTTTTTTGTAAATAACCATGAAGTTTTTCAGCTGCCCAGTTCATCGTTTATTATATTTTTTTATAAAATATATATTTTTATCCCTTTACTATTAAAACAAATTCATTTAACTGTTAAAAATGTAGAAAATATGTCATAAGGACCTTTTGATACTATAGGGGGTTTTCCTAATAATTTGGCGGACTCCCGGATATCAGAAAATAAGCCGTTATAACTAAAGCTGAAGCTTACACAATTCATAAAGGTTGGTAAAACAGAGTTCCAAGAATCATTCACTCCTTTTCTGATGTTATTAGAGTATTTAAATTACATTTACAATCGGTCGAGAAATGCTATATCAATGGCGTTTCGTTCCATGTGAAAACAGTAAACAAACCTTCTAATTCGACTAGATTACACAATAAATTAATTCTATTGACAATACTTATTATTTAAGAGCAATAAAGATAATTAATTCACAAGCACAGGACGCACCAAAGTAATCTGCTTTACGAAAACTGGAATGCTGATCAATAAAAAAAATTTAATTGCATGATTTGCAGTTATAAGATATTTAAAATTCTTTATTTGGTATTTAGAATAATATATAATTTAATAAAAATTAATTAATTTATAATAAAATAATTTATTAATTTAATTAATATTTTTTCAGATATTTAATTTAAAATAATTTTTTTCATATATTGAATTTCAAATAATTTTTTTATTTTTTAAACATCTCAAAAAACAATATTAAATTTATTAATTTAATAAAATAATTTTTAAAAAAATATTTTAATAAAAATAATTAATTAATTTAATTAATATTTTTTCAAATATTTAATTTCAAATAAATTTTTTTATTTAATTTCAAATTTTTTTTATTTTTCAAACATCAAAAAAAATAATATTTAACTGAATTTATTAATTTAATAAATATTTTTTCCAGATATTGAATTTCAAATAATTTTTTTTATTTTTTAAACATTTCAAAAGACAATATTAAATTTATTAATTTAATAAAATAATTTAAAATAAAATATTTTAATAAAAATAATTAATTAATTTATTAATTTAATTAATATTTTTCAAATAAATTTTTTATTTTTTAAACATCTCAAAAAACAATATTAAATTTATTAATTTAATAAAATAATTTTTAAAAAAATATTTTAATAAAAATAATTAATTAATTTATTAATTTAATTAATATTTTTTCAAATATTTAATTTCAAATAAATTTTTTTATTTAATTTCAAATTTTTTTTATTTCTCAAACATCAAAAAAAATAATATTTAACTGAATTTATTAATTTAGTTAATTAATTTATAATAAAATAATTTAATTTAATAAATATTTTTTCCAGATATTGAATTTCAAATCATTTTTTTTTATTTTTCAAACATCTCAAAAAACAATATTCATCTGAATTTATTAATTTAATTAAATAATTTAAAATAAATTATTTTAATAAAAATAATTAATTAATTATTTAATTAATATTTTTTTCAAATATTCAATTTCAAATTTTTTTAATTACTTTTTCAAACATTCAAAAAACAATATTCAGTTTAATCAAAATTTATTTTTTATAAGAACTAAATTGATTATAATTGTCAATATTTAGCTTGGTTTCAATTTTAATAAGTATTAATTAAATTTCAAATAAATTAATTCTTCGAATTTAATTCAAAAGCTAGAAAATAATTAGATAAAACTTGTTTTGTAATAATAATTAAGTAATAAAATAGTTAATTAATAATATTAATTAATCGCTTACTCGTCGGAAAAAAGAAAGAGTATCTGGGCTTTGTTGACACATCTCTGTAATTAAAGTAGCTGCTGTGATGAGAACACCATGATTTTTTTCGTTCAATAAACTTCGAGTTGCAGGAATAAAAAGTTCAATTAGATCCGGAACTTTTCGTATCATTCGGAACGCACATAAAATTGCCTGTCATTGAATTATTAACAATTTGTTAAAAAATAATTTGTACTTTTTTCCTCAAATATGCATTTGATGATTTTATAAGTTTCTCAACTTCTGTAACGAGATCTCGACTCATTTCAGTCGAACAAATAGAGCCTAGAGTACATAAAGCAAGGCTAACAATGTATTGATTTGTATGGTTTAAATCACTGTAAGAATGATTAACTTAAGCAAAATTCTAGTTTCAGATTTACTTTTTCAATGAATTAGTAACTAAAACGTGAATATCTGTTCTCTCATCTAGCAGAAGCATTGCACCCAAATAACCAATTCTTTTATCAGTAAATTTGTTCGAAGCGATTAATTTTAAGCAATCAAGCTAAAAATTTTCATAAAATAAAATTTATCTAATATACTAACTTGACCAAAGTGAGCTGAATAGCCAAGCATATGTATGTAAAGTAATTTTGCTACATTTCTACAACGGTAAATGCTATCTTCTTCGCGAAAATTATCCCTTATTTGGGCACATTCTCGATTAACCACGCTACGCTCTTCCGCAGCAGTTCTAGCTGATCTGATATCCCTTACTAAATCTCTAAGTCTTGTTGATGTGGGCATTTTAATTGAAATCAGTGTAACTCTAAAATTTATATAAATTTTTGAAAAATATACTAATTATTTTAATGTTAAATAAATATTAATTACAAATCAGGAAAACAAAACAATTTTCGGCAATAACAATGTTGGCGCTTTTTGTGTTTATTTACTTAAACTTATTTATTTTATTTAAACAATTGCAATTGGATACGCAGAATTTTATTGTGAAACAATATTTAGCATATATTATTATTGCATTTTTGATATTAAAATGAAAATTTTAAAGTGTGAAGTAAATTTGTAAATAATCATTTTAAGAAATAGATTATAAATGTTTACATTTGATTTTGGACAAGTGGTAGAAAATATCTAAAAAATTTTAAATAATGAGGTATTTTTCAAAAAAAAATTTTTCTTATGAATTGCCAACATTGGTTCAATTAAAATAGAATATTTTATTTTTTTGTTTTTTATGTTATTTACTGCTAGATTGCTACTTTCAGCTCTTGATGTTGGTGTACTGGTGGTCAATATTTCGACGATATAATAGTCGTCAGATTGGAAGAGTTCAGCTTTTGAATAAGTTGACTGACTCTTTTATTCTGAGGCTGGTATTTACAAAACAATAAAATCTCAATCTTGTACATTAGATGGTCCTTCAATTTGGTGGGTTACTGGGTCTTGCCATTTTGTTTAAACCACTTATTGTTGTCCCGGTAACGCCATACAAAAAATGCTAACCGCCACTTGGCACCCGTTGCTAGGCAACGTTGGTAATGTGTTCAAGTGGTGGATTGGCCGCAAAAATTGAGTACCATGTGCTAGTACTATAGTTGCTCGGACAACCCTCGGGTTCACGAGCTGTCGATAGAAGACCTATGCTCGCTTTGCTCTGTCCCTCGTAACTATTCGGGGTTAGTTCTTAATTGACTGTGGAAAACTGAGACGCAATAAGGTTGCTTGTAACAATACTGGCATGCAATTTCAGAAGAAAACGACTCAACTAAGACTAAAACTACTCTATTTGAATCAATCACATGTGGAATATCTACTGTTTGACGTTTTGAAGTTGGGTTGCTCGACGTCGGGCACGCTCCTTGCGTCCCGGTCGACGATTGTTCACTGGAGGGATGGATTGTTCTGCTGATTTGGTGGCTTTCTGCGGCGTTTGGGTTGGGGCGAAGATGAGCGGATAAGTGACCGCTTCACCCTCCCGGCATACTGCTAGGGCGACTTCGAGTCCCCGAATTTGAGTGTGCAGGCTCTGATTGAGCTGCCGCTCTTCTGTCCAGCCTTTCTGTGCTGCAGTCAGGCGGTGGTACAAGGTTTTTACCTTTCCCGGTTCATTCCAGGTTGCTCTAATCTGTTGGATTTCGCGGGTCAATTGAATAATTTGGGCGAGTAATTCCGCGTTTGACTGTCTTGCGCGTTCCAGTTCCGCTTGTAGAAGTTGTAGGGACGACATTACTATAATAGAAGAGAGCATTTTTAAAATTCTTATTGCCTCCATTAAATCAAATTTTATTTAGTTAAACAAAGTGTATGAAGCAAGTTTATCTATGAGATTAAATAACAAACGAAAAGACATTTAATGCTTAGATCAATTTCTACAAAACTTCATCGTTACTATAGTTATTCTTCAGAGAATTGTCTCTTTAAACTTCTCTTCAGAGCCGCCACCGTATAGGGCCGTCGGGTATCGCGGGCCGGTCGAGGTGGGTATGCCTCCGCGATACGCCCAACGCGGATGTCCTCCTCTACGTTCGTGAGGTGCATCCGGGCTTTGACCACATTGAGGTCCACTTGCTCCTGCACCCTTTCCCAGTGGGTGAGGAGGTTTCTGGCGTGTTCATATATTTCTTCGGCCGGGTATTGTTGTCCGGCGAGTCCACAGGGATCGGATTCGAGACCCAACAATCGCCAAGTGGTCGGGTATGACCACCGGGGTCGAAGTTGGTCGATAGTTGCGGCATTTTTCGGTACCTTCCTCGGGTGTGGTTCACCCGCTGCTTGAACAGTAATTCGGTCGAGAGGCATGTCTAAATTATTATCGGGATCAAATTCGATTAAATCGTCCGCTTATAATAATAATCGACTTAAACGACGACTATGTTATTGCTCTTAGACTTATCAAATTCTACTAGCTTGGTTATTATTGCAACTTTTCGCGAAACGACTAGGGCTATTTATCTGTAAGTTCTTGGTGTGATGTATTCAGTTGGCTAGCTTTTCCCACGGCACTCCCATATATCTCTTTTTAATGATGGTAATAATAAGAACACGTTAGGTGATACTCTAGTGCTATGCAAATTGGGTAAGTCGAAATCTACGATCTATCAGGTATTAACGTTTGTTAAGTCAGGATTTGTCCAGTGGATGGAATTAATACTGATTAGGATTCATTTAAAAGTTACTAAATACTTGGTGATACTATCTGTTAAAAAATCGATTTCAAAACTCAAGGGATCCGCGATATTATCACATATTGAGGTGGATTTAAGGTTTACCAAACACCTAATGCTGCTTAAGATTAATTCCGAAATTTGTTAAATATATAAGAGTTAGGTTAATTAAAATAAAGTTACAGTTTACTCATATATAATATGGATGTTGATTAAATTAATTTTAAAATTCACTATTATATGATATCGATATTTATTGAAACCGAGTTAAAGTTTACATGTTGGATTTATTTTAATGATGTTTACTTTAGGTTCATCCTGTAAGTACAATGTTGACGGAAACGTCAATCTCTCCGATCACGCGAATGTTAAATTTATTCAATTTGGGTTTCCGGTTTCCGGTTGATTCTCTCAGATAAATTTAGTTATCAATTGGCTACTTCTATTATCGACTTATTGGAATTTGCTGTTTTGAAATGCTCGTAGACTTCTACTAATGGGACTCTTATCAACTATCACTTCGACATTTATCATTTGATATATATTTATTCGTTTAAGTTGGACTAGATCGGATTTTACGCGCGTCGTAAGCTAATTTCTCCTGATTTTGTTGGTTTATTTTACTAAATTTATGGTCGTTCCTTTAGTTTCTTCGGGAAAATTATTGGATTATTCTCAGGTCTAAAACGGGCGTCAGGATATTCATCAGATGTTAAGAAAAACCTTTCGTAAGCTAGACGTTATCATCGAGTTAAATCTAATGCTATTTCGTTTCATAATAAATTAATCTGTTCACATTTCTGATTCGGATCAGTTTCGATTTTATCCCTACTTTTCAACAATGATATTAATTTGGACTTTTGTAACGATAATCGCAGGTTAATAAACTGTCAATTTTTGTTCAGTAACGGATTGGTATTTATTTGCTGGTTTATTTATTTCTATCCTAATCAGTTATTTTTAATCACAATTACTTCGTTTTAATCAAACCTTATTTTAATTTTTTTGTTAATGAATAATATTTTACACTCAATTCTTATTCTGAATTACTAAATTTTTAAACAAGGAGTTAATTTATTTTAATCCATCTAATATTAACAAATTAAATCAAAAGAAAGTTTCCGTTATTTAAGCAATGAGTTTTTGGACTATTAATCAACGAATTATTTTATTTTTATCAATAGTTTTCATAATTTTTCCTTTTATTTAATCAATGAAATTTTGATTATTAATCAATAGTTTATTTTATTTTAATCAATTAATTTAGTTTAACCAACGAATTCTTATTTCTTCTCACTATCTACGTTGATGTTATTAAACTAATTTAATCCCTGAATTACTTATCATTACGATAATCAATGAACTACCTTAAGTTGCTAACTTCTTTCAATTTTTTTAATCAATGAATTTCTTGATTTCATTGACAACTTTCTTTAGTCAACGAATTAATTTATTGTTACTTGAATGAATTTATTTAGCTTTAATCAACAAATTAATTTGACCAAATCTCGCTCTTTAATCAATGAATTACGTTAATTTTTCTCAATAATTATTTGAATTAATGTAATCTAATCAATGATATACCTATTGTTTCTCAAAATTCATCTGAAGTTTAATCTATGAATTAATTTAATTGAATCAAGGAATTACTTGGTTAAAGATTTTTCTCTATTTGGTGTTTGAAATATACATTCAATTTAGTTATACCAATGAGTTTAATTCAATTCAAATTATTAATTCAATTTAGTTATATCAACGATTTCAATTTACTTTATTCCGGTAGCCGTTCCCTTTAATAAGCCTTAGGCGCCGTTTATGTTCATGTTATATTTACTGAGTGCCCACTGGACTACTCGGTGTGACGATTTTAAACCGTATGTAGTAGAATTTTAGGTCGATTTTACAGAATTGAGAAACGAGGAAGCAGCCAGAGACTCCTTCCTTATTTCTCTTTTCAGCTATAGGGATAAATATTGACGTTACGACCGCTGCGTTGCGCACGCTGAGTCTTCACGGGTACATATCATTGGCGATTTTCCACGCACTTACATGCATCAGCACTATGTAGATTTTACTTTCTTGCGTTGTGTGTCGGCTGTGGGCCGGAAAAATTTCGACATTTTAGTTTATGAAAACATATAAAATAAGTTGTATATATTAATAATATTTATTAATTATAAAAACAACATAATTACCCATTTCTAACCATTCCATAAATTGAAAAACATCATAGCATAAAATAACATAAAATAACATAAATGCCTCTCTCGCCACGTCGCCGCCAAGCAGAGCTCTACAGAGATGCTATGGACGTGACGTGGAAAGAGGGTTCCAACCAAAATGTTTCTCACCTAAAAATTAAGATTTTCCGAGATAATGATTTCAGCTGGTTTGAAAAATGGTTAATAATTTTCAAAAATGGTTTTCAAAATGGTTTTTAATCAGTTCACAATTTTCAAAAAATGGTTTTGTTTCGAAAAACGGTTAACTTTAATGTGAAAATGGATCAGTATATATACCTAATTTTTTGGTGTGTGAAATTTGATGTAGTAAAACAAAATTCGACCTTGTTATTTTCTAGCAAATTCTATTATTTATTTTTATTATTTTTTGATTTATTTTTATAATTTTTTATTTAGAATTTTTATTGAATTATTGCTAATTCAAATTTTTCGATTTAAATTTCACTTTAATGAACTTTAATTGATTTTTTCAATTTCGTCGAATTTGTTGTGTTTTCTTGTTATATTTGTGTAGGTATCGTGCGGATCTTGGTGCATTTTGTTAATATTTTAATTTATTTTTATGTTCATTATTTTATATTTAATTCTTTTATTTCTCAGATTTTATATGGTTTAATTGATGTTTCAGTGGGTTTATTTAAATTGCGTGTTATTTTTGCGTGTGTGTTTCTGATCCATTTAAACATTTTTCAAGGCCGTTTACGTTCTGGCCCAACACTATTACTAATACTGTAATTGCCCGGACAGCCCGCGGGTTCAATGAGTTGTCGTTAGAAGACCTGTGCTCGCTTTATTCTGTCCCTTGTGTGGAAATTCGAAATTCATACTGACTAGTAGGAGAACGACACTATTTTTCCGACGACATGATGAGAATATTCGCGACCTTCCGATGATCATTCCATTTTTAATTAGGTTGAGAACATACTAATTTTGATTTAAATCACAATTACAATTTTTAAAGAAAAGAAAAAAAATTGTAGTTTATCTGTCAAGTCAATTATTCAAAATTGGTTTTGTTTAATAGCCGTTCGGCTTTGCGGCGGGCACGCTCTTTGCGTCCCGGTCGGCGACTGCTGGATGGGACGGTTGGAGAATTTTTTGCCGGTGTAGGATCGTGGGTCTGAGTCTGGTAGGGTAGCTGGGATGGGGCGAAGATGAGCGGGTAGGTTACCGCTTGCCCCTCCCGACTTGCTGCCAGGGCGACTTCCAGCCCTCGGATCTGAGTCCGGAGACTCTGGTTTAACTGACGCTCTTCTGCCCAGCCCCGTTGAGCCGCTGTTAGGCGTTGGTAGATGAATTTTAATCTGGCTGGGTCCACCCAGGTAGATTTTACTTGTTGTACCTCCTTGGTGAGCTGGATGATCTGTCCGTAGAGGGATTGGTTGTTCTGCTGTGCTCGGAATAGTTCCTGTTGCAATAATCGAGTAGGTTCCATAGCTAATACAAACAAAATTGAGTATAGAAATTCATGTTAAGGGTATAATTACACCATATTAGTGTTAATTTCAACAAAATTCATGTAATAAGAAGAAGAATTTTATCGGGTAGAAACAACTAACGACAAGTTTACAAATTTTATTGTTAGTGTTGATATAAGAGTAGCAAGAAATCACAAGTTACTAATTTAATGTTGATTATTTTAAAACAAATGGAATCGTCACAACTGTTAGGGGAACTGGCTCGCCACCCACTCTTCAGGTGTGAAGCCGTAAATTGCCATCGCCGGCCTCTTAGTATTGCGGGATTGGGCCGCGTTGTTTGGTGGGACCGGTTGGGGGGTGCCAGTAAGAGTTGGCGATCCGACCCGCCAACAAATCTTCTTCTACATTTGCCAAATGCTGGCGAGCTCGGGCCACCTGCGAATTCAAGTCTCGTTGTTGCGACACCAGGTTTTCCAATTGCTGCCGGGCCTGTTGATAGATTTCTTCCGACGGGCTCCATTGAGTAGACGTGCCCACTCCCAGAATATCCCGGTCGAGGAATTTCGACGGCGGGAAATCCGGACATCGTTCTTGGCGGTGTTGGGCCCAAGCCCATCTCCAGCGATCTGCGAGGGAAATTGTGGAATTGATAACTAAAATTAAATGTTGTCAATAGGGTACCCACTTACGGGAAAACCTCAGCAACGCCTTTATTGAGATTATTTAACTTGTAGTCTTGGTAAACAGTTTTTGTCACGAATTATGATTACAGATTGATGTTGGAAATAATTCCCTTGAAATATATATCAGGTATCTAGCGCCATAGTGTTTCTTCCTTTATTATTATGGTTTTGAAAAAAAAAACGTACTTCATGATTAAATATATTATAGATTAAGAAGATGTCATATTATAGTGTCTTATCGTATATACCATTAAGACTCTTATTATCTAGATCTTTTCTTTAAATATTGCATCATCAATCCTCTGGGGGTTCGGAATCTAGATTGTGGAAATATTTAATAAATTGTAACTCCTCCAATATTAGTAATTTTTTGTTTTATTACAATAGGCTTATCAGTGAGTAATAAGAATATAAACTAGAGAGAATGTATTAGAGAGCTAATTCCCATGCTGATTCATTATATACATCTGATAAGGCATTTGTGACTTAGATCTTGAAATAAATATTTTAATCTACAATTGATGAACTAGATTTGTAAATATTAAGAGACAAATATCGACTATCGCTTTCCTCAATGAGACGCAGAAACTCTTAACTACAGGAACTATTCCTTCTAACCGTAATTCAACGACATATTGCTAACATTGATATGAAACCGTCCAGGTTGATACCACTATACGTTAGAATCCAAACTATCTTATGAATGGTATCTTATAATTTAAACGGTTTATTAAAACCAACATTGTTTGTAAAAAGGAAAATTAAAATCCTTTAATGATTAACAAGATACATCGCAATTATAATCATTTAACTATCATTAAAGAAAGACGATAAATATTGTAAAATTCAAAATAAGTTACCACTATTTACAGCGATCAATTTTTCCCGTCCTTCTCCCTCCAAGAACATTCCTGGTTTCATGGTTGTATCCTCCGAATGTGATGTAAATTCCATTATGCAAATTTTCCTGATCAGATTTATTGATTCGTTTCAGCCAATTCTCCGGATGCTGAAATTATTAGATTATTAGTGGTAAACCAATTCTGATTATTTATATTATAGACCCTATTCACAGTCGAAATACACATCCTGTCGAATTTGTCGGTTTCCGATCATTGTGAAAAGAAAAGGTCAATGGTCGATGATTACTTTTCGGCGAATGTCGACAATTCGACATTCCGTGATTTGGTACGTTTTCTGCTTTATGAATCAGTTTTTAATGTTATTACTTCTCTTTAGATATTGTCGAGTATCTCTGTTTGGTTTGCCGATGGTGATTCTAGGTATGTCTGTACAACGGGTTCCGCAAATGGTTAGTATTCTAATTTATGATTTTTAATTTCGTACAAATTTAATGTCGTCGTAGGAATTCGGGATTTACTCCTTGTCTACTATTGGAATAATCAGTTTAATGGAATAAATTTTATTGCTTCCCAATGACGTTATTTACTCTTTAGTGGATGATGGAACAATCATTTTTTAATGGAATAAATTTTATGACGTTCAATGGTTTTATTCAATTATCTTATGAAATGGTTCCGGAAAATGTATTTTCTCGCACTTTGATTTGGATTTAGATCATGGTGCTGAAATTATGGGGTGCAATCATTGGATTTTTCTTCAATTACTTAAGTAAATTATGGTTTCTCTTTTCATTGAATTCATATTAATTATTAACTAAAATTTAATCACTGAATTACCTGGAGTCCACGCGTCGTCTTGATTTAATATTTTACGTTATTAGGGGTTTTTAATATTTATAACAACGATTTCGTATTAATTTAGTTTTAATCGATGAATTTCTATTGATTTATTTTTAAGCAACGAGTTTATTTTATTTTTTCTTTAATCAACAAATTAATTTATTTTTAATCAACGAATTTATGTTAGTTTATCTTTAATCAACAAATTAATTTATTTTTAATCAACGAATTTATGTTATTTTATCTTTAATCAACAAATTAATTTGTTTTTAATCAACGAATTTATGTTATTTTATCTTTAATTAACGAATTAGTTTATTCCCCGTACCCTTGCCATTTAATAAGCCTTAGGCGCATATTTTGTTTATGTTATATTTAATGAGTGCCCACTGGACTACTCGGTGTGATGAATTTGAGCCGTGTGTAAAATAATTTAGCTCGATTTTACAGAAATGAGAGACGAGGAAGCAGCCAGAAAACTTCTTCCTTATTTCTCGTTTCTTCTATATTGCATAATATTGACGTTACGACCCCTGCGTTCCGCACGCTGGGTCTTCACGGGTACAGATCATTGGCGATTTTCCACGCGCTTACACGAATCTATACTGTATATATTTTACTAACTTGCGATGGGTGTTGGCTGTGGGCCGGAAAAATTTCGACAAAATGATTTTATTCAATTATATAAAAACAATTTATGAATATTATAGATATTTATTAAGGTATATAACAAGTAAAATATAAAATTACCATACAAATTCATTCCGAAAAAGCATTTTCATAATAAAATAAATACCTCTATCCCCACGCCGACGTCCAAGCAGAGCTCTATCGAGGTTGCGAGGAGGTGACGTGGAGAGAGAGTTCCAAATAGAACTACTTCTCACCTAAAAATCGTCTTCAAAATCAAGATTTTCAAACAAAGATAGTTTTTCAAAATAACTGGATTTCGTTTCCATAATTGGATAAAATGGTTAAATTTAATGTGAAAATGAATCGGTATTTATACCTATTTTCTGTCCCTAACTTCGCGTGTTAAATTTGATGTAGTAAAACAAAATTCGACCTTGTTATTTTCTAGTGTATTCTAATCTTTAATTTTATTATTCTTCAATTTATTTTAATAATTTTTTATTTAGAATTTTTATTGAATTCAAATTTTTTGATTTAAGTTTCATTTTCATGAACTTTTATTAATTTATCAAATTTTGTCGAATTTGTTAGGTTTTCTTGTTATGTTTGTGTTTGTATCGTGCGGATCTTGTTGCATTTTGTTATTATTTTAATTTATTTTTAGGTTTATCATTTTATATTTAATTCTCTTTTTTCTCATATTTAGTAGGGTTTAATTGGTGTTTTAATAGGTTTATTTTTAAATTTGCTTGTTATATTTGCATGTGTGTTACCGATCCATTTAAACATTCTCAAGGCCGTTTGTGTTCTGGCCCAACAAATTAAATAGGAAATCATGGTAGGTACAAATTCTTGAATCATAATTCGATTATAGAAGATCCATTCCCGGTTGACATTCGGTAGGCAGTTTTCTTGACACGAGAAATCTTCATTGATTATGACCCTGGTTCGCCCCATTTTTGGCAGTGACGGTCAGCCAGCCCAAATGTAGTTTAGATTCATTTTTGCCATCCGGATTTATCCTTTCCGACGGCTGTTTTAAGTTGTTGTTGTTGTAACGATTTCCTTTCTTCGAGGTCAATTCCATTCATTTCGAACAAAGGCAGGTATGTGAGTTCATATTGAAGCTAGAGTTAGAGAATTTTAGCCGATGTGTTGTCATCAAGCTAAGCCGATTTTATTGATGGCCGACGAAAGAGTGACTAGTCAAAAGACTCGCTTTCGATTCTCTTTATATCACCATATTATTGATTTCAGTTTACGTTCTTGCTTGTTGGTTTTCATGAGCAGGCTTTCACGGTCACGGAGCTGTTGCAGATGAACTGCGCTTATACGATCCGTTGTCGTATGTTTGATTGGTAACCAGATAGATCAACACAAACCAAAACGACACAGACATTTTTACACATGACATAACAACACATGACAGAACGACACAGTTACAAAACAAGGCAGTGACAAAACAACACATAGACAAAAAGATTTTAAGGAAAAGTTGAACTGTGTGTAAATTAAAACGTTCATTACTGATAATAATTTATCAAAATAATTTATCGCAATTTATTTCTTCAGCCCATGATGGAATTTTCTGAAACTCAGAAAGGCAAAAATGTTTTGACCATAAATGGCTTTGAGTATATTAAGCATAGGGAAAACAAAGCAGGAGTAAAATCCTTTAACTCTTCTTCTTTCTTTACCAAATTTAGTAAGTCTTGTATATGTCTTAAAGCAAAATTTGGTTTTTCCACAAAACTCAGACTACTTGAGGAAAAAATTAGGTTTGAGGTCACTTATAAAAATATAATCAACTACTTCGATGGTTCTAACCTCAAGAAAATCTCTCTAGAATTACATAAGATAATAGCCAGCACTACGCTTAAAAATATTGTTCTCTAAATGTCCAAGGACATATAGCGATTACAGTTGGTGACAGTCAAATCACTTCTTACTTACTTAACTCAGAGATAGTTAATGATGCACAGTACCTGTTTCTTACTAGAGCTCGCAATAACATCCTTAAACTCAATTACTGCCTACAAAGAATAAAATCGAAAAAGCATGAACGTGTCTCTGCTGCGTAGAAACCTTTTTAAAAGAAAGAGGCTTCCACTGCGATATCGAAGAAAGCCCCGATTACGTTCAGACACCGACAGCCTTGAAATCTGACCTAGTGATAAGATCAAAAAGAAAAAATAACGTCTACATTCTAGATATCAAAGTGCCATATGATATGTTGGGGTTGTCGATGAATTTAAATAGGTTGTATTGTCAATCTGACTCCAAGCGTGCTTTTAAACAACAGTAATGAACTCCAAACGATATAAACTTTATTGATTAATACGCTTTATCTCCACTTTAAAATGATACAAAGAATTGTTTATTACAGTCACAATTTGGTGATTATTACGACCTTTCGGGAAGAATAGCACTTTTCGAATCAATTGGATTTCACAATCACTTGACTAATGTGACGGGTTTCTGAGATCGATAAATATGATTTAGTTGCTCTGCTTTGACCCGAATTAATTCAATAACTTTGATTGCTTTGATTTCACTTTACTTCTTTTTTTACAATTTTGGCTTTGTCTCTTTCCAACTTTCTTTATTATTTTCGTTTTCGTATCGCCTAATTTCTGCTTCAAGCTTCTTTTATCCTTGATTCTGTTGGGGTTATAACAAAACATGAATAAAAATAATAAAATTTTAAAATTATCAAAATCAATTAAAATTAATTAAAATTTTGAAAAAAGTAAAAATCAATATTTTTCGGGTGGAAAAAGTGGTAACCGGTGGCAAATTTGATGGTGAAGACAAATAAAATATTATTAGACTGAGATTAGTATATATTGAATGGCCGGGAGCGCAAAAACAAATTATTTACCGACGAACCCATTAATCAAGGGCCCCCGAGCTGAACGTTAGCTTAATGTGTTTCCGGGAATTAGTGAAACGGACAATAAATTGTCCGAAATGGAAAATTGTTTTTCAGTAGTAATCCAGATTAATGGGAATCCAAAAACTATAAAAGAAACTGACAACCAAATAAGTTTTTAGAGTTGCCCTTTCCCGGATTCCCAAAAAACATTCCTTCTCTTATCTTGAAAGGGCTTTCGAGGTAACGTACAAATTTTGCTTTTGTTTTTGTTTTCTTAAATTTGCACTCGTTAATTATAAATGATCTTTTTTTATTCAGTTGTCTGTTTTTATTGATTTTCTCTTATTCCGTTCTCGTTATTCGACATTTCTTTTTCATTCAATTTTTATTAAGCTCCAGAACCACATCTTAATAACTTATCATTGTTTCCCCAATCATTTTACATGTTTATTAATTATTTTATTCTATTATCTAGGTATCCTTAACAGATAGTAAGGATAATTTCAAAGATGCCAGAGACCAAAATTTTGCCAAATACAATCTATTGGCTTTCAAGACCAATAGCACAATATCAGCACTGGTGGTAGGAACTCTTGGATCTTGGGATAAAGCTAATAACCCGATACTAGCCAAAATAGGTTTAACCAAGAATAAAATCAGCCAACTAACGAAGAAGGCTTGCCATGAAGCTTTTGTTGGAACCTACCACATTTATCGAGAGCATACGTTTAAGGAGTGAGAATCGGACATATGGACGAGTTTAGTCGTAGAAAGAAATTAAAAGATATAAACTTTAATTGCTTGAACATGCTCGCAAAATTTAGCCTATAGGGCCGTTTTTTATTAAAAAAAAATATATATAAACTACATGGAGATGTGGAGAACATCACAAAAATCACTGCAAGGCGCTTTTGAAGACTTTTGCAAATGCAATCAGAAGCGACATATCAACGAACTCCAATAATTCTTGCCCTAAAAAGTGAGGGCGAATATGACTAAAGCCAAGATCAAAAAGGATATGAGAAATGTTGGAGCAACTACGAGAAATGTTATTTGGTCAGCTTTGACTACACTAAATACATATGTAATGGTCCATCTACCGAAGCAGTCATCATTGACAAGAAGTCTTATGAGAAGCAAGAGCGAGCACCTGCCCAATTCAGCTACTCATAACTTTGCCCTTCCTCCTAAGTATGTTTACTTGGTGCTTCATGATTATGAAGTGGATGACCCAGACAAAATTTTGGCAATTGGGAAAAGAGAACTGCTAATGGAATTACACAAGGACATGGTAAGTTTGACAAACCGTCTACAATGTTTTATCAGCTGTACATGTGGCAAGCCAAAATAGGCAATTCCTATCCTCTATGCATATACTTTTTTGCAGAGAAAAACCTTGGCAACTTATAATAAAATGTTGCAAATCCTAATGGAACTTCATCTAGCTTTGTTACCTCAAAAGGCTATGGCAGATTTTGAAAAGGCCTGCATATATGCAGTTTTAATTAACCTCCCTCATGCTAATGTTAAGGGCTGTTACTTTCTTCTGTATCAGAGCCTAATCCAAAAAATAAGCAGTGTTGGATTAAAAAGTGAATATGAATCAGACATTGACATCAGACTGAAGGTAAAATCGCTTGCTACCTTGGCATTTGTTCCAATCGATGATGAAATGCAAGTTTTTGATCGATTTGTAGCTTCATTTTCAGAAGAGGAAAAGTACAATGAAGTTCTCACCTACTTCTTGTCCATATACATTGAGGGAGAAGCAGGAAGAGATCCACAGTTTCCTAAAAGAGTGTGGAATCGATATGAAGCTGCCGCCGAATAATCACCGAAAACAACGAATTGCTGCAAAGGGTTCCATTTTTCACAGCAATAATCCAAGTATCTGATTTCTATTTGACGGGATTGAGAGGGACTTGGCATACCGCAAGCTCACACCAACAAAAGCACAACTAGGACAACAAAAAGTAAAAAAGAAAGTATGAGTTTCTCCTTTGAGAAAGTAGCCACTGTAGTTTACAGGTATGAAGTTGATGAAGACAAGTTGAAATACTTAAGACGAATGGCAAATTTACAGTGAGACAAGATGTTTAAGTAATAAAAAAAATATTTATATGATTCCTCTTTTATTATTAAATAATAAGATAATTAAAATATGATTAATAAATAAAACGTGCCGTTTTGTCTATGTGTCATTTTGTCCATGTGTTGTTTTATCACTGTGTTGTTTTGTAACTGTCTCGTTTTGTCATGTGTTGTTTTGTCATAAAACCGTTTGATTTTGCATACTCGCAGTGCGTGTCGGCTGTAGTCCGTAAAAGTTTCGACAAGAAAACATCGTAAAGATTGCATTTTATGCATATAATTTTTCATCACAGTAATTACATTGATGTTCTATTAACATTCACTAACCTCACATGTAAAAATCTGGTAATACGAGTCGTTTGAATACAGAAACGTTTCTTCGTTCCACCAAAATTCACGTTTACTTGTCAAAATGATTTTTTAAACGAGAAAAGTGATTTTCACAAAAATGGTGAATCTGAAAATCGAAACTGTATTTATATCTCTACTTGTTTGTTATGTCTATGTGTGCCTGCCTTAATGTGACTAAACAAAATTTGACCTTCTTAAAGTTTCTCTTGTCGAAAGTTGGCAGCCTCGGAGTCCAGGTAAAGATGCGAATGAAGGTATCCAATAAATGGTCTAACAATCAAATAATCTACTTCGGTATTAATCGAAAACAACAGCTTATGTCATTACAAAAAAATGTTCGATCATAAAGAAACTGCGGCACATAAAGCATTTCAGATGCTAGCTGAAGCCTGTGCGACAGCTATCGAGAAAGTGTAATTGCAAAGATTTTTCGTATAGCATATAAAGTGGCCAAAGAAAAAAATCATTTCATAATTTTGAATCTGAAATTGATTAGCGAGAACTGAACGGAATTGAGATGTGCCCTATACTACATTCAACCAATGCATGTATCAACGTAGCAAATCACATAAGTTCTGAAATGACAAACAAATTGACTAAAGAAATTGTAAGGTTGGTCAATAAAATTCCATTGATTCTCGATGAGTCAACTACGCTTAGCCAAAAATCTACTTTAATTGTGTACATTCGGGTTTGTCTTGCGGACAGTGGAATGAACTCACCAGTGAATTTATTCTTGGATTTGGTAGAACTTGAAAATGTAACCGCAACGGGAGTTTGGAAAGATTACGAAGTTTTGTTGAAGCATTCTAAAGAAGCAAAACATGATCCAACCAGAGACAAAACAGATCAATGCACATATTTAAGTTTGCAGCGAAAGATTAATTCTACTGAATTTGTATTAGAGTTTAGATTTGCAAGAGCGTGACATGAACCTTTACAAAGCAGATCAAAAGTTCAAGGCTCTTGTACAGGTTTTTGAAGGACGACAAATTACTTCAAGCCCTTATTATACAATTGCGGCTACTGCTACAGATAATAACCTTTTTAAAGGAGTTTCATTTCACAAAAAAGAAAGTAAAATGATCCACAAATTGATGTGAAAGCGTTTTGCAAAAACCTAAGAGAATCAATTGAACAAAGATTGCTGTCCAATGAAGATGCTGATTTGGTATAGTCGGCTCGAGCGCTTGATTTAAAAAAATGGCCAGACAATATTGATACGCACTTGACGTTTGGCGAAGCAGAAATAAGGAACGTGTCAACAAAATTACAGTTAAACGAAAGAACAATGATTTGCGGATTTCGTGAATATCTCACCGATAAAAGTGTTCCTGATAAACGTTTTCCTTTGCAAATTGCTCTCAGTACATTTCCAATTTCTTCAAGTGAAGCTAAGTGAGGGTTTTAGCTAATGAATCTTATCATCACCACGGCAAGAGCATCATTAACGACAACAAATTTAACTTCGCTTTTATTTATACGATGTAAAAAAAAGCACTGCATAAAATATACATGTTGAATTGGTGTTTTCTTTTATTTAGTTCAGAACCAATATTGTGTGATTCTTTTAATCAAATTATAAACTATATCATAAATATTATGTGTCTGTGTAAACTTCCTGCGGTCCTTTGTGCGTATTGGACCATTTTAATTTAATTTTTGTTTATTTGTTCACTTTTCCTCAAATATTTTGGTGTTTACTTGGTGTTTGTGTTCTTATTTTAAATCAGCTTGTTACTTGTTTACGTACTTTGTTGATCTGTTTAAAAAATTTCGGGGTCACTTTGAACTTACTCAACATTCACATCCCACTCATTGTTACTAATATAAACGCAGAATGAAATTATTTGAATTGGAAAGCTAATTATATTCATTGATTATATTTAAAAGATATGAATGTTTTCTACTATTCAATTTTACTGTTCGGAACAGTGAGAATTTTAAGTTGTTTGAGGGTTTACTCATGTGAATGTTTTAAATAGATCTTACATTTAATATGCAATTCGGTTTCAAAACGAAATTCTTTATCAATCTTGTGTAGGTATTATTTAGTCTTATTTCGCATGTAGTCGTTCAATTATGATAAATTCGCATAAATTCATTTATTTTAAATTTCGTTGGAGTCATGGGTCACCGCTCGTTCATTTTCTACCCGAGATTTAGATAATTCGAATATTAGTTGATTTGTTTATTAAATGATAATCGTCAATTTAATTTTGGTACTTTAAGATTCTCAACAAATCGATATTACTCGTCGGTGTCTGGATCGATCTGGTAATATTTTTATTTAATATCGATTATCGTAAGCTGTAAAGTTTTGGGTCTTCGTTTGGTCAGTGAGAACAAGAAAGGAAGACCCAAATTGATATATATTTAAAACTATAAGGGACGCAATGGCAATCTTATTAAAAGACAAACCATAAAAATTAGGAAGAAATATTACTGTTGACGTTAGTAGAATCTAAACTTGGTATTTTATATAAATAAATAATACGAAACGGGTTACTATTAGTCAAATCATAACTCCAAAAATTCTTAGCTCGAGAAGAATTTCATATAGTTGATATCGATTATTGAAAGAAAAAATTGAGCATACAGTAAATCGAGCTCAGATAACGCATTCAATCGCATACCGCATATAAAGATAAACACATAATATATACTGATGTGTTTTCACAAATTTTCAGTCTTATTTTTCGGAGAAAAAATTTCATTGCAGAGAATTAGTCGCTGTGTATAACTGGTTGAGAGCCGTGCATTCAGGCAATTAACACGGGTAAGTGTTTTGCCTGAACACGACCACTCTCAACTGGTGTAATATTATTAATTAAATTTTCGAAGGGAATTGATGGATGATTTTCCAATTGAATTTATGGATGATTTTTCAAATCGAATTTATGGATGATTTTTCGAATCGAATTTATGGGATTTTCGAATTAAATTTTATGGAATGGATTTCAAATGGTATTTACGATATGCTCACAAGGTTTTTTTGCATTACGAATTGCCGTGTGTGGCCGATGTAATATGCTGAATAAATATTTTCTATCTATAGCCTTAGTGCGTCGAAACTTTTATTCCAAATACCATGGTAAAATTTATTTATTTATTTTCTTTTTAGGCCCACAGCCAAAACATACTACAAGTTAATAAAATCCAACACATGATCGTAATCGTGTAAGTGCGTGTATTATCGCCAACGATTCATGCCCGTGAAGGCTCCGGCGTGAGAACGCAGGAGCTGGAACGTCAATATTATCCGTACATAGGGGAAATTGGAGGGTAAATGAGTAGTCCTTTGGCTGCTCCTTCATCATCCGTTTCCTGAAAAGTAGACCTAAATATTTTAACAACATTCGGCTCAAAATCTCTAACACCGAGTAGTCCAGTGGGCACTCATTAAAAATAATATGAACATACATAGATCTTAAGAACAAAGAGAGGGAATGGGTAGCGGGGAACATTGCGAAATCGTTGCAACAGTTAAAATGAATAGCCATCAGAAAAAGATTAATCCAAATGACCAAAATCATGAAAAATAATGTTTTTAAATAATATATAAGATTTAAATAAATTATGTGGAATTGAAACGGAAAATATGGGCAGAACGCTGCGCAAATTTTGGGAAATAGTTAAAACATTTATCATAAAAACTGTAAAATAAGGGAAAATATGGGCAGAATGCTGCTAAATTTTTTTATAAGAAATATATTTCTTAAAGCTGCAGAATAAGGACTAATCCCTACACAAAAATTTGTTAATAATATTGATAATAATTATAATAATTATAATAATAATAACAATAATAATAATAATAATAATAATAATAATAATAATAATAATTATGATAATAATAATAGCAGTAATAATCATAGTAGTAATAACAATAAATATAATGGTAGTTATAGTAATAAAACTAATAATAAAGGTAATAGTAGTAACAATTAATAAAGGTATTACATATAATAATAACAATGACAATACTAGTATCAATAACAGAGAACATTGTAGGTATAATAAGGATAAGGGTAAGAGAAGTACTGTGTGGATATTTAACATAACTAAGGATGTACATGTCATAGAATAATCATCAACACAGACGACGATAAGAAGGACTATGGGAATGGACATAACAATGAATGATATGAGAGTATAGGTTAACCTTTGATAGAGATAGAAGAATAATGGGACTAAAAATCGAAATCGAGCACAGGCCTTCTATCGGCAGCTCGTTAGACCCATGGATCGTTCGGTCAATTATAGCATTAGCAATAGCGCTTACTTTTTGCAGACGATCAACCCACTCGAACACAGTTCCAGTGTTGCTTAGCAACGGGTGCCAAGTGGCAAGCGAAATATATTTGTATGGGGTTGTCTGGGTAACAACCATATAATCTCAAAATATCGAAACTCAGAAACCCACCAATTAATTAAAATTTTGAAAAAAGTAAAAAACAATATTTTTCGTGGGGAAAAGTGGTAACCGGTGGCAAATTTGATTTTGAAGACGAATAAAATACTATTAGATTGAGATAAGGTATATTGAAGGGTCGGGAGCCCAAAAGCAAGTTAATTAATTAATTAAATTTGTTGAGGATACCTAAATAATAGAGTAAAATAATTAATAAACATGTAAAATGATTGGGGAAACAATGATAAGTGATTAAGATGTGGTTCTGGAGCTTAATAAAAAGGGAATGAAAAAGAAATGTCGAATAACGAGAACGGAATAAGAGAAAATCAATAAAAACAGACAACTGAATAAAAGAAGATCATTTATAATTAACAAGAGCAAATTTAGGAAAACAAAAACAAATGCAAAATTTGCACGTTACCTCGAAAGCCCTTTCAAGATAAGAGAAGGAATGTTGTTTGGGAAAGGATATCTCTAAAAATGATTTATCTGGACAGCTGCCAGTGATCATAGAGGCCCAAGGGGAATTAGCGGTAAAAAATATTGGAAATTCTATTTGACATCAGTAAGTGTTATTGATTAACGGAGTATAAAAAGGAACGCAATTGGAATCAAAAGAAGAAAAATAGATTATAAGAGAGAAATTGGACTAAAGAAACAAAAAGAGATTAGAGAGAAATTGGACAGAATTCGACGAATAATTGGAAAGAAGAAAATTACAGAAAATTATTAAAGAAAGTATTAAAGAGAAATTTGGAGAAAACGTAAAGTTGAAATCTAGGAAAAGAAAAATTTGAAACAGAAATTAAGCGAAGTCAAAGCAAAGCAACTAAATCATATTTATCGATCTCAGAAACCCGTCACATTAGTCAAGTGATTGTGAAATCCAATTGATTCGAAAAGTGCTATTCTTCCCGAAGGGTCTTTATAAGCACCAAATTGTGATTGATAGATAATTCGTTGTGTCTTTTTAAAGTGGAGATAAAGTGTATTAATCAATAAAGTTTAAATCGTTTGGAGTTCATTACTGTTGTTTAAAAGCACGCTTGGAGTCAGATTGACAATAAATCCTATTCGAATTCACCGACAACTCCAACAAATTATTTACCGACGAACCCATTAATCAAGGGCCCCCGAAATGAACGTCAGCCTAATGGGTTTCCCGAGATTAAGAAAATGGGCAATAAATTGTCCGAACGGGAAAAATTGTTTCCTTGGCAGTAATCCAAATTAATGGGAACCCAAAAATTATAAAAGGAACTGACAACAAAATAAGTTGCCAGTTGGTTGAAGAGAAAATCTAACGAGTTGGAGAAACGAGTTAAAAGCAGTAAACAGATAAAGATGTTAATCAGATTGCAGTGGATTATTTCGTGATACCCTGAGAGTGTGTACGAGAAGTAAACAATTGCATATCGTGGTGAATATTTGTGAATAAAGATTTCTTTGTTTGGATTTTGTCTTATTGATTATTAAACACGAGGAGTTGGATCAAGAGATCTATTCATCGACGAATATTTAATATCCCAACACCTTATTTTAGGACATTAAGTTGAGTTAGAACATCAAAAATCTAAAACTTAACATTAGTATTACTATTATTTTGAACCTATTGGTACTAAGAATATAAAAGCACTTGAAGTGCTTTTAAAAATTAATTTGTCGCATGCGATTGGTGTGAGACTTTTGAGTTTTCCACTGTCGAACAAATGAGGAATGTGTATTTTATATTTTGTAATTTGTGATTTGCGTAAAAACAATTTTTTGGTTTTAATCCTAGCTTCAACAAAATTTTTTTTTAATTAATTAATTAACACCAAGGGGACATTACAATCAATATTAATATTTACATTTTATTATAATGTTTTTTAATTTATTGTTTCTATCATTTTCTCAATTTAATGCTCAAGCAAAAAATATAACATAATCATTAAATTAATTGATTAATATAAAGTCAATTATAGAATACACAAAATCCATCAATTATCAATAAAAATATAAAAAGAGAAATTGTTGAGGAAATTAGAAATTATAAAGTTACTGGAAAACAACATGATGGAAAGTAAATGCTAAGGAAAGTCCAAGGCAGTGACATTATTCGAGATATAGAATGAATTAAAATTTTTAAATGGAAAATGGATGTAAAGGAATAAAATAGTAATTTATAATTAAATTAATTGCAATGACCTTGCTGTTTGATGAACGATACAGAAATGCTTGTGTGCTATGAAATGAAGTTATTATTTATGTGATCTGTAATTAATATATTGCATAAACTAATAATATTCCCTTTTCTTGATAGTGCAATTTTGAGTACTATAAATAGAGCAACAATTGAATTTTCCAGTTTGAATTGAAGAAAATTTAGTAACATAGAACTTACTGATTTTTAGATGTTAGTAAAAGATGAAAATTCGCTTACTAGGGTTAAACTTAGTGAACGCTAATTCCACTTGCAACATCCGCTTTGCACAAAGTTGGTGTTTTGATAGTTGCAGTAAATTTCTGGAGAAAATTAATGTAGAATAGGCAATGAGGGAAGCTGTATGCAGTTTGATTCCCAGATTTGAAAAATTGCGTGGTGAGCAACAAGCTCATCTATCCCAATAATTGTTTTAATGGTAAGTCTGTTCAGTAAATCGTCTAGCGAATTTAAAATACGTGTTTCACTTATTAATATATTTTTAAACTAATCTAACCGCATAAACTGCACATATTTTAAATTAGAGGGCCGCGGATAAAATATGATATATTAAGGGCACTGTAAACTAAAAATGTTTGGTAATCATTGTATTAGAATAATAACTTGTGCAAGTTTGAATTCAGTGTTACCTATTTTGGGCTTCTTGAAGAATTTAGAGTTTAAAACAAATTCACGAACCCTTTCAGATGCAGGTCTATCTGAATGCCCCATTCTCAAATTGCTATATCTTCAGGGTTTAGCGATATTTTTTGTGGACATCTCTGGGCATTGTAAGAATAAATTACACGTTTTAGAATTAATTTTGCAAAAGTACTAATAATTTATATCAATGTCCAACAATTGATTCAATAATTATAATAAATAAATATCCTCCATAATAATTATTATTAAGCAAGGCATAAAAAATGAGTGATAGTATTAAGGCATCCTCATTTGTCATTTCCCCCGGAACGCCCAATAAATTTTTATCATGCAGAATCAATAGTGAGATTATATTAATTGTGGTTATCAATTATAAATTAAAATAAATTTGATATTTAAAGTAAATAAATTCATCTATCAATAGTATTCTTATGTCAGGTACGAAAAATGAGAATGAACTCACCAGATCTAGATCCCAAGGAAACATTGGGAAATCCTCATCCAAATCCACTCATATCTATGATACCAATTCGATGTCCCAACAGATTATATCAGCAAAACTTCTACGTTTGCCAATGCAAAAGAATGAAATTCAAAACTTAAAGGGTCAGCTGGAAATCATAACTTCAGAAAACCGAACCCTTCGAACTCAAAATTTTAAACAAGAACGAGAACTAATTCAAGTAATTTTCCCTTTACAAGATTTTTTCTAGGGATTTAAATGCGTGGTTATTAGTTAACAAAATTTATTATATGGCTCAGATCTGATTTATAAATTATTCACTGCATAATAGAATAACCAGCAACTATTACCACCTCCCTCCAACACACACATTGTTTCTATTCAGAGGGGCACTATGACAATTAAAAAGAATTCCAATTCTAAAATATAGGACTCAAATAAGACATTTAATAAAAACTAATTTATAATAAGAATTTAGTCATTACCAATTGTCTCCAAATAGGCCCCTACACTATGGCGCATTTATTAAGTCTAGTTTAAGTACATACGCAGATTTTTGCACGTATCCCACTCTTAGACATTATTTACACACTGTCGGAAATACATATTTAAATATAAAATAGACAATTTATTTATTTATACTTTCTTTTCAACATTTATTTATTCTGCTTCTGCCGGGTACAGTCCTTTAATTTTTGTCTCCGTCACGGTTGATTAGAGATAACTTTTGATTCTCTTGAAACTTGAAAAAATGTCTTTCTATATAGCAGTTTGTTCCCGCAAATGACAAATATATTCTGAAAATAATTTATATATTTGCAAAGAAGTTACCATATCTGTTTATGAATAAAAAATGAAATTTCTTCACAAAATTTCTTTCAGAATCCAATATGTCGCTTTTCTCTAGAAGCGTTATAAAATCTAGTACTACTGCACTATCATCCTAGTGTAGCCTATAACTCAGAAAAACGAGTAAGACTTCATTGGCACAGAAAAACTACCTTCACACAAATACGTGGTTTGAAATCGCAAAGATTCTGTGAGAGCCGCATTTCTTAATTCACTATACTCTTTTATGGTTTTTTGTCAAATGGCTGAAACATCTCCTTCCATTTTCAATGTGGTATCCACCGAAAGCCCCATTAGAGTTTCCTTCAAAATATCTGAAATTCTGACTTCAATAAATTTATCATTAAATAGATCTATAAGCCAGAGCTTTTTTTGTAATCCTCCGCATCCATGCAAGGAAAGTATTGTTCGAAGTCTAATTGTAAATTTGTTAGATGTGTAGTCATTGTGGTTTTGAAACTTTTACTTAAAGTAATTTCGTTTTATTGTACAAGGTTATTAAGCTGTGAAGATGATATAAAGTTGCCGCATAACACATTTCTCTTCCAAAGCAGTGTTTCTTCTTGAATGCATTTACTTTATCCCGTGTTCTAACCCTGTGACTGAAGATTTAGGTCGTTGCATTTATCGAAAATATCACAAAGACATGCCAATTTGCAAATCCGCATTTCCTTTTCAAAATATTGAGCGTATTCAGAGTTTCTTTTAGGAAAATAGCGACCTCTGTTTTAAGCCCGAAGAGTCGATTTTACAGTTTTCTCCGTGGAAGCCAGCAAATCTCCATATGAAGTAATAATTTAACGAATTCAGATTCCATATCAAGGAATAGCACTTTAAAAAGGCTCAAATACAGCGATCTTAATTTTATTAAGTTAACTATTTTTACAGTTATTTGTAAAACAGAGTTTAAATATTCGTTTAATTGCTTTTCAGCTAATGCTTCTCTATGCATAATACAATGATCTCACTTTATTTTAGAATTGAGTCCACTTTTTCGATCTAACATAGATGCTGCTCTATATGTGCAAACTGACACACACCATTTGGGACCATCCATTAAACAATTTTTGATCCCCGGGGGACATCCCTCCAAAAAAAGAAATTTAAATAAATTATAAGCATATCGACTAAATTTAATTTCAACATTATATGTAATAGTATGCAATATTGGTTGAAAAAATATGCATACACAATTAAAATGATCAAATGAGGAAAATAGGGGACATAAAACACACCGCTTACTTACTTACCATGTATAGTATATATACAAGATAATAGAAAAATTAAAAAAAATCATTAATCCATTATGTATAATATTTAAACTACCAATGCTGCGTGGGATGTCCTAAGCAATTAACCACCACCATAGTGTCCCCATTTGTCCATTTTTCGAAGAACCCTTCCATGCCCCTTCTTAAGGAATATCCTTAATGGATGCTCCGGGAGCATTGCTCCCTTTCCATTATAAACAATTGCGTTCAATTTGTTTATTCAATAAATCTGCTGTAGTTCATAGATATGGTTCTTGACAACAGTATATTTGTTCCTTTATTCCTTGTACATAATTATCACCAATTAATCTAATAAATACAATCTTTTATGGGCTGTTTTACATATCTATCTATTTTTCAAGTTGTAATGCAAACTTTTTTTAAAATTATTTTTCAATTAACTTGTTTTAAATCTTCCTTCATATCACTAATTCTTTGTTTAAATGTATCATTCGAACAAGGTATTGTTTTCATTACAAACAGAATTTCGTCACTTTTTAAAGAAGCTGGAATAATAAGATTTTCAGCAATTGTATGCGACTTACTTGATTTTGCCACCAAACGCACAATTTTGAAAGATTTTTGTAAACCTTTTTGTGATAATTTAGTAAATTTTTCCATTGAAATACTGAACTTATTCAAAATTTCTAATTTCCTCTCGAATAAATCAAGCGTTTGTCTTCTTATTCAGTTGTTTTGTATGTAAGTGTCTTTTAAACCAATCAAAAAACAACAAATAAATTTTAAATAAAAATCAGAACGTACTTTGAGGATTGAAGGTAACTATTCTACAGGAAATTGAAGAGGATTATTTGATAATCGAAAATTCTTTCATCAATATAGTAATTACTTTGCAGCAAGGGCTTATTTTATGTTTTACTTATCAAGCAATAAAAATAATAAGTATAATTATAAAATAATAATAGTAATTACCTTTTTAATTTGATTCTTTAGTTTCTACTTATCTATTGAAATATTTATAAAGTTTAAAATCAAATCAAAAAATTAAGAAATCTTTATTTTAAGATTGATAATCAAGACTTGAATATCACAAAATTAATCGAGCAGCACGAAGCGGAGATTCAAATCTTCAAGGACCAAATACGCAAAGCCAAAACAACGATCACTCATGAGCAAAGTCTTAGAAAGGAAGCTGAAAATGAATCAATAAACTTAAAAACAGCTCTTAATAAAAGTAAAGAAATCATATCCAACAAGGGATTAATTGATAAGGCAGAGTTGAGAAGACAGCTTGACGAAGCTTTAGAAAACCTTAGTTATACGAAAAATCTACTTCAAGTAATTTTTTTAAAAAAATATGTTAGTTATGAGAATCGTAATATCGTTCTCGATTTTTATGAATTATTTACGAATTATAATATTATGTTACTTTTGTCTGTTCTTTTATACGTTTCAACCCCAATATTATAGGTCAAGCTCGGCCATAGTAACTGTTATAAAAAGTTATAACCGTACAAATACTTGATGTAATCTAATATATATATATATATATAAAGAATCACACAAAATTGTCTCTGAACTGGATTTCAATTCTACTTAGATTTAATTCGGATCTTGGTTTTCAATTTATATGTCATGAGTGTAATACCAAATACATTGGAATGACTGCCCGTCATTTCAGCTCTCATGTTTTCGATCACAGTCGACTGAATGAATTGATTGATATATTTTGTGAATCAAATATAAATATATCAAAAATAAATAAATATAAATAATATCAAATAAATAAAAATATCCACTAAATATAAAATACTTTTGTTAAAAAAAGTTTTTGTTAGAAAATTAATTTATTTAAAATTTTGTAAAATTTGTGATTTATAAAAGCAAGATTTTAATTTTTGATAAAATAATTTGAGAATTTTAAAGCAGAAATTTGTTTAAATAAAAATGGTTTATTCTAAATATTTTAAAGTTCAAGACTATCTGACGAAGACAGAAATTCTGTCGAAATATATTGTATCTGAATATATATTTTTGATGGGTGTTTACTTATATAAATTGAAAGAGTATGTATACAGAAAGAGAGAGAATAACACTTACATTTTTTATTGTTCTTGCTAATTTTCAACATACCCACAATCTTTACTAGTACAAAAAAGAATAATATTCTCTTATTTTCTGAAAGCATTTTCGAGTTGATTTTTCGATATCCAATCAGTCGTATCAATCCTATCTTGCAAAAAAAATTCTAAAAGTTGGGATTTAATTTAATAAACATAGATTCGTACATGTCCCCATAAAAAATAAATTCAATCGAGTCAAACCTGGCAAGCATTTAGGATAAGGTAATAGATCACTTTCTCCAATTCAACTAGGAAATTTCTAATTTAGAAACCGTCTAACTTGCAGAACAATGTGGGACACTTTATTCTTTAAGTCTTCAAATCCAGTTTAAAGTCTCTTTTTATCACATGCTTACAAATTGACTATTGTGCTGATAGTAGATTTTGGAGTTCCATTGTTATTAAAAGGTTCGTTGGCTTAAACCTCAAATCCTTTGTCTATATTGTATTTCTAAGATTAAATAGTGACAGAAAATTATATGACCCGTAAGGTGTGACTTTGTATTATCATAGTTTATGCCTTAGTTATTGTTATATTAAAAGTGTTTTATTTCTAGAAAACTCAAAGCAAATTGGATTATTTGGACGGAAACTATAAAGTTGAGTTACTGAACTGTAAAAAGCAATCTAAATCATATTTGGAAAAATGTGAAGAGTTGGAATCAAAAATTAATTTCCTTAATGTTGCTTTAAGGGTAAATAGTAGGGATTTATTAATATTTTTCTAAATATCATTTCAATTTGGTCTCTATATTTTACTGTGTTATTTGATTTGGCTAAACATGGAATGTTAGGCTCTCAAACCTAATGCCGTCAGCAAGTATACGATTACCTGGGTACCTATTCCGTTAGCAAATACCATGGAAATATAATTAGAGGATGGGTACCAGTTTGAGTTCAAAATGATGTGTTTTAAATCTCTTTTCTCCAAAATAACTTAATTTAACTCGAAACGTATATTTATTTCTGTATTTTCTTTTGTCGGCAAAGTCGAGCTCCGTTATTTTTATTTAAAACACAGTGAAGCAAATATTTTAAAAGAAGTATTAACTAATGCTGTCAACGAGTAGTTTGTTACCTGGTACATCCGTTCAAAGTTTTTAACATCCTTTTTCAAACCTGATCATTAGGTTAAAGACTCGATCCCAAATCACAATGGATATCAACATACTCCACCTTACACCTTTTTGATTACATCCTTATATTTTATTTATTTGTTTCCTCAAAATCATAAGTTATGGTCCATAAAAAAGCTTTTTGGTAATTAAACTGAAACACAAGGATTTAAAAATGATATTTTAAAATTTTAATTAATTTTTTAAAAGAAAATTAAACCAAATCAAATTTTCATTTAAATTTTACAATTTGTTTTCCAAACTAATTAGTCAAAACTATTAAAATTTCCATCTATTAGCGTGACCTTGAATTTTAATGTTATTTGCTTATTTAATAGTGTTTTGGTTTAATTGGTAGTTCTATGATCCCCTAGTATCAATGGACCCACAGGTCCAGTTATCCCGAAAAACAAGTGATAATTTGTTTATAAGTGCTTCTTTCTCGAACAACATTTGTTGGGCTTGGTTGATCTTGGAAGACCCATACAGTCGACTGCTGTTTATTTTCGGTCTCACACGCGTAGATCCAAAATCATCACCTGTGAAGACGTTATACACTATTATTGACTTACCATGACTTTTTAAAGCTTTTTTTTGCTCAAATCGATACTAGCCGTTTTTGAGTGATTGTTATGCGGAATCCAACTCAAACAAGTTTTATTTGTATATTTTCCATATTATTACTCAGAGATGTCTCAATCTCGCGGTATATACATGACGATCTTGCATTATCGGCTCGCGCACAGCACCGATGTTTTATGATACAACAACCAATTTTAAACGACAACTTTTAAATTTATCCGCCAGCAAACAATAGCCACAATTGTATTTTCTTAACCATTGATATACAGTGGACTTAGATGGTGCTTCATCGGCAAAATTCTAAGTGAATTAATGGTGCTAGGAGAAAATGTCATGGACAGAATGGCACACATGGGGACAAAATGACACGGATAAAATGTCATGAGAAAAAAAAGCCACTGATATTTACGGGGCAATCCCAAAAATTTGAAATCCAGCTAATGCTCAAGTGATAGTGCTGACAATTAATTTTATTAATCGAAACAAATAATTACCTGAACAAAGTTAATTTTAATTTGTATAACTGTTTTTAATTTGAAACCAAAACAAATATTTGGTTCATTGTTACTATTTCAATAGTTGTCATAATTTATTTACGGAAAAATGCTTTAATTTTATTGCAGTTTTTTTCTCATTCGTGAGAATTTTAAATCTAAAAAGTACAATTTATTATCATTTTCCCCTAAAATTTTAATTAATTGATGCACTGTATATATCATCTCACAAAAATTTTCAGGAGTTAATTACTTCAGATGGCCTCCAGTGAGGGATTCATGATCTGTTTCGCGGGGGAGGTGGCGAAGAGAATTTCAAAAGACACCGCAAAAGTTTAAGATATTAATTTTTAGTAGTAATAATTAGATTTGAAATTAAATTCATAATTCCTAAAAACTCAACAATTAGATCTTTTGAAACTATGATAGCATGTAGTTGCCGAATTCCCACTAGTATATTTACACAATAAGTTTACTTCATATAAACTGCTTTCTGCGTGATTTCATTGCAGCAAAACGATTTATTGTTCATTCAAAGTCAATGTTCTCAGAATTATCACGTTCATTTGGAATTAATGCCGATCCAGGTAGACGATCGTTTGTCATTGTCAATCGTAAATAATTTTTAATGATCTTCAGTGATATAACTTTTTGCACACATTTATGTGGAATCATAAGTTTAAACAACTGTACTTTTTTGACCGTATATGACGGCATTTTTATAATGGGTGCCAGTTAGGACCGGACTGGAGCCTGGGTACAGGCCACCTTGGACCTATAGCTAAATCGCTACTGATGGCCTCTAATAACACCTGTGTTGGCAGTTCCGGATACATAAACAGAAACCTTAGTATATTCATTCTTTAATTAAAGTTATTTTATTTGATGATTGTATTGTAATTTGTGAGTTTAAAATAAATATAGTATTTAAACAAGATAGTTAACATGTGAAGTTATCAGAAATTAAAATAAAATTATTTCGAATTTTTATTAATGCTTCTTCGATGAAATAGAATTTATGAAGGATCGCTTTCTAATGTGGAGTGCTCATTATAATTCTTATGCTTTTAATTTTATAATTATAAATTATTTTATACTTGATTTCATTTAAAATAAACTTTTTTTTAAGGAAAAAGAAAAATTATTAGAAATTCAAAACATATATTCAAATCGGTTAAATAAAACAAAATTGACAAGAAAATGTGAAAATGCTGCTCCTTGTTCAAACTGTACAATTAGAAATAAAGAAAAAAATTTAAAATCCAAATCCCGCACGGAAACCAAATTTTTATCTTGTATTAATAAATGTGACAACTTTATAAAGGTTGGTTGTAAACTTTCACAATTATAATTACTTTAATTAACCTCATCAAGGATAATTTACGTATCTGTACGTTTACTTTATTTAAATTAAAATTATTTTCAATGAAAAAAATAAAATCTGGTACAAAACTATTCACCACAGAATCTCTCAACAATAAATTACAAAAATCTCGATTAAACTTTATAAAAAATAAAATGGTTTTTACTCTAAAATGTGTCACTGAAAAGATTATTATTATTATAAGGAGATTTTTGTTTTTCACTTCTGATTTCTTTATAAGTGACATAATATATTCTACAAAATTTGACTATGAATCAGATTTATTTAAGGTATTCTGAAAAGGTACTTGTAAAAAAAAAAAAAAACCAACTAAAAATATTATGAATTAACTTATAATTTAAACAAATTATTTTTTTATAATATTAATTTTATTTTCTAATAAATAAACACTTAAAAAATATTTAAATACTTTTAACTAATCTTTTTATATCTATTTTTACTATTATTTAAATCAACACTCAATTCACACTCAGACTTTTCAAACATGGATCCTTAGGATTTTTAATCAATTTATCAAAAGTCTCTTTTATCATCAATAATAAAAATTATTTAAAATACCCATTCTTTATCAACAACTCAACCAATTTATCAACACTTTTTACCAAATTAGCAATTTTCTTTTCAACAATGAATGGTATCAACAAATAGATGTAGTCGCTATGGTTTCCTCTTTAGCACCAACGATGGCATCAATATTTTGGCTAGTTTCGAAAGGAAAATTGCTTCTTCCAATTTGAGAAACCCATTGTTTATAAAAGGTATGTGGATGATATTTTTCTTGTATTTGAAAATCAGAAACATGTAGAGCCATTTTTACATTTTATGAACAATTTACATAAGAACATTGTATTCACACATGAAACGGAGAGTAAGTCATCGATTGAGTTTTTGGATTTGTTAATTCAACGCAAAGATAAACTTTATGAGACAGAGATTTATAGAACACCAATTGATACTGGTCTTTATACTTTTCCAGAAAGCTTTTGTGAATTTAAGTATAAGCGAAATATGGTGAAGGGATTGATTTATCTTTCATGGTATTTATCTTCTACTTTTGCTATTTCGGTAAAACGTATTGATAAATTGGTTGAGTTGTTGATAAAGAATGGGTATTCTAAATAATTTTTATTATTGATGATAATAGAGACTGTTGATAAATAGATTAAAAATTTTAAGAATCCATGTTTTGGAAAGTCTGAGTGTAATTTGACAAATGAGTGTGAATTGAGTGTTGATTTAAATAATAGTAAAAATGGATATAAAAAGATTGAACCTAAATTTGTGTTAGTATTGCCGTACTCTGAAGGTTTTACAAATTATAAAAGGAAGTTAAGTAAACAGATAGGAAATTTAGAGTATAAGATCATCTCTAATTCGTGTAAGGTACGCCATATGTTTATTAATAAATCAAAAACTCCAGTTAGATAGTGTTCTCATCTCGTTTATCAATTTGCATGTAATGAGTGTAATGCCACATACATTGGAGAGACTTCCCGTCATCTCTATACTCGAGTTCTAGAGCATTATCGATTGAAGGGTTTGACAATATTAGTGAGCACAATAAAGGCTGTAAAAGTGAAATAGGAATGTCTGATTTTAGAATTTTGGTGAAAAGTTTTAATAATTATTGGGAACGCGTGATATGTGAAGCATTGCTGATAAGGTCATTGGATCCAAAGATTAATGTGCCAAGTGCCATGACTACGAATGTTTTGAATGTTTCTAAATAGTTTAATGTTAAATTATGTTTTTGTATTGTTTTAAAAAAAATTTTAAATTTTAATTTATAAAATATTACATTTTTTAAAAAATTATAATATAGATAAAAAATTATAATATTTATATAATAACATTTTAAATTAGTTAAAAGTATTTAAATATTATTTTAAGTATTTATTTATTAGAAAATAAAATTAATTTTATAAAAAAAATAATTTGTTTAAATTATAAGTTAATTCATAATATTTTTAGTTAGTTTTTTGTACCTGAAGATGACAGTTATACTGTCGAAATATATCATACAAAGAGTTTTTTATTGGCGTTATCTTTTAATAATTAATAATAATAATAATAAAATAATAATAATTATAATAATAATAATTAATAATAATAATAATAATATAATAAAAAAAAAATAATAATAATAATAATAATAATAATAATAATAATAATAATAATAATAATAATAATAATAATAATAATAATTGGATTCGATTAGCTGGGATTCATTGATTCATCGCTGAAACCTTTTGCACAAATGAGACAAAACGGCAGGAGGGATAGTTTTCTAATGCAATAAATCCATATTGTAGATATTCATCCTGATACTTTCACTTACTTTTGATGATACAATCGCATTATCATCGTTTATCTCATTCGGCTTATCTTTCTTCTCACTTGCGTCTTTCCAAATAACAAATCTGTCTAGATTAGATTCTAAGTAATATTTAAAAAACACTTTATATTATAAATTTTATATTATAATATTATAAGGACTTTTTTTGTTTTTCAGCTCTGATTTCTTTATAAGTGACATAATATTTTCTACAAAATTTGACTTCTCGCGGCACACGGTTGCCCGACACTGATATATATATATATATATATATATATATATATATATATATATATAATACAATCTATTATTACTTTTTTAAAAATTTTTTGTATATTGGAATTTAGAACTTTGATTTTTGTAATGATTACAAATACAAAGTTTTTGACGGGTAGCATAAAATTTTATTAATTATGAATATTGAAAAAATAATTAAATTTGTGAATTTTAAGATATTTTATTGTGAAAAAATTTTCATTGAATGAAAAATTAAAAGATTTTACTTTAGAAAAACGAATGTTCTCAGCAAATTGTTTTTCATGGTTAGTTTTAATTTATTAGATTAATAATAGAAATAATATTACTAAGCCTTCTGATGCTTTAAAAGCTTCAAGATAAATAATATGTACTTACGGTTTTACGGTATTTTTGTGTTTGGAACCAGCCGGGAAATTACGTTTTTTTATTGTTCATAAGGTGACTAGATGATGAAAAAAATAATTAGATAGACGTAAGATTTTTTAATAGAAAAGGCTCCACTGGTGAGTTCTTAAGAATTTTTTACGACTTCTTCGTTCATTCATCTTTTGGAAAGTAATTCTTTTAAATACAATCAATAGTTTTAATTAAATTACTTTAGCTGCACGTCCGAGAACAACTGTAAAGCATGCTTTGTCGTTTTCTTTTCTGAACACTTTAGTAATTTTAAGAATTGGCTACTCATTAAGCTTTTTAACATCAACCTGTTATGTTTAACCTGTTTCACAGATTCTAATGAAAATATATCAATAAATTCATTAAGGTCACGGAAACAATCTTTGCGTCTGGCACCCTAACACCCAGGGCCGGTATTCATGTCCTATTTATATGCCTAAAACTTTAAAAAGATAACTTTAAAAATTAAGATAACTAACCATCAGAACAAATATTTTTTATCAGTATACTCAACACCAGCGCCGACTCAACAGTTATGGCGCTCTGTACACAATTTTTTTCCGCCCATATTATTTCTTAACCTTTTTAATAATGAAAATACAGGGAAAAATGTATGAATATATTTATTTAAAATTTCGAGTTATTTATATTTGTATTCGAGCCTTTATAGTACCAAACCTGTCAATTAATTCCTTTTTATTTAAATTTTGGCAATTTCACATTCAATTGACAAAGTGGCCTGGGCATCTAATCGTTATTGTCTCATCGTAGCGCGTATATAGGTTTTAATTAGTTTTAATTAACAAAAATTCTTTCAGCGTTAGCCACTGATATCGGCAAAGTTAAAATAATTCTTAGGGCTATAAGAATATTGGCCAAAGATGATGCTAAATTATTTGAACATATATATTCCAATATATTTGAAGGAGTGTAGCAGAATTCTTTAATATGATTTCTTAAAAACCTTAATGCATCGTATAAATCGGAACCGGATATATATTTTTGGTCACCATCTGCGAGCAAAATTTCCAAATCCATGCAATTTTTTCGAAGGTCTTCATCCCTCATTTCTGCTTTTAAATTAAAAATGAAGTTTAAATTTTTATTGTGCTCCTGAATCAACGGAAACCAATCATTTGATAACACAATTGTTTGATCAAGGATGTTATTAAAAAAATTATTCTTAAAATTTTGTGTTGCATCATTGATTACTTAATCTGGGTGCACATATTCGAATTGCCTTTTTCTGCGACGATTTCTTGTTTGCTCAAACTCTGGCTCAATTTCTAATTGTAGTGCAGTATTTTTGGCTTCTTCAATAACTTCATTGAACTTATCATCTGTTCTGTACTTTTTTTAACTTAAAAAAATTCTGTCAATTTGGTACCTCTTAATCATCCCGCCCTATGCATTTGCCATATCTGCATCGCTCCTAAGCCGACGCTGCTCAACATCAATTTTATCAAAACTTTGCTTTAATCAAGTGTTATTGAGAAAAAGCTGAAAATTTGTGTTGAATAATAATTAATTAAATATAGTAAGGATTTTATGATTTATGCTTTTATTCATGTAATTAATAAATAAATAATTCAATTTCAAAATTAATAAATTTCGTTTACATATCATAAAAATTTCCTTCTGATATATTATTTTTAATTTCAATAACTTTACGTATTAAATGCGTTCAATCATTTGACAATAACCTTTACCATTTGCTACTAAAATACACATTTTCCTCATACATAAATATATAAATACTGTTTGATCGGGAAGTAGTTTGGTATTCGATACATGATGAAAAGTATTTAATAATATTTTCATGACTTAGACATGAAAGCATCATGATTTCATTTAGCAGAAGTCTACTTGATTTGCTTAGGGTTTGTATCTCATCACTATGATACGAGCTTATCTTAATGCAATACCAATGGAATCAAATCTGTGCTAAGCACGAAAATATTTGACACCAACAAGGCTGTGTAGTTTCACCATGTCACAAAATGTTGAGAAACATGGAAAGAATTATAAGCTGAAATATAGCAATCATTTAAATCTCCTTCCAAATCCAGCTTCATATACTCATGCTTATCCATGAATCTCAAAATTATGCTTCTTTCATTTAAATAAAAGAAATGCAGAAACATCAGTTTCATTTGTAATTTACAGTCGACATTTTTACATTGTTCATTTCCATAGCCTATTACCTGACTGTAATTAATTTATTTCAACAAGTTGCCTTTTCAAATTTCTAACACTGATTTTTTACTATCAATGGCATTAGAATCATTGCTTCCAGAACAATCTTGAATATCATCCAAGAGGATTTTTGAGCCGAACAAAGTGTTAGTTCGAGAATTATAGGACGGTTTGCAAAGAGGAGAATTTTAAAATTTTCGTAAAAGGTGTCCGCCCAACATTCAATTTGAGCCAGTACTCGCTGTTGCATATCGGTGAATTGAACTCAAACCAGGAATGAAAATTTGCTCATAAGAATCGTCTTTATCTAATTTCTTAATAAAGGGGAATTTGTTTGCATTAGAAAACTCAGCATTTTCCCATAAACTATTATTTGAATCATTATCACAAAATAGTTCATAATAAGATCCAGTATCGCCACTCATATTTCAGTATCTGGTTATTGAATAACTTTTTATTAAGTTTTTAATGAAATCCAAAGGCTCTTGAATGAGATTTTAAATTTAACAAAGTCAATTATTCAACCAATAAATTCTATATTTAAAGAACACTAATTTACTCATCTTATTAGTAAATTAAAAAATATCAGAATAAAATCTTTTTTAAATAAAATCCCACATTTTTAAAAAACGGGACTAAATTATTGTTCTTTATTTAATTTTAGAGAACTTCAATTGCAAAGTCCTCTACAATTTATTTTAATTTACTTAATCATGATTTAATTTAGTTTAATTAATATGGTGCCTATCCAAATACTTAATTATATTTATATATTTATACTTTTACAAACTCTTATATACGACTTTGAAATTTAACTACGCATTAAACATATTAAAAGAAATAAATCATTAAATGTTTCCAAAAAATTAATGTAAAATTATAAATTACCAATTCATTATTATTATGACCCTATCTAAATAATATTAAATTAAAGGGAAATTCAATAAATAACCAGATTTCTGGGTTAATTCAAAACCTATCTGAAAATTTTTATTAATTCAAAACATACCCAAAAATGTTTTTGTAAATTCAAATATTTATTTTTCTTTCCATTATAGAATTTTTTCTTCTAACCGAAGGTCGTCCTTTGGCCCGTCTTTCCGCTGAAGGCTTAGTATGTCCAAAACCTCAATTAAAATCAAAGGATGTATAATGAATTAAAAATAGCTTTGTTTTAATAATTAAAAAGAATCAAATTTATTAGAATTGGAATTTAGTGAAATAAATATTTTCATTAAAATGGTCTCAGAAGAAAAAAAGTTCAAAATTGAAGAATCAATAGCATCAATATCGTTGCCAGATACAATATGCTCATTCTTCCTGGATAAATTATGATCTCAAAATTACTGGTTTTCAATGTTCGAAGCTACTTTCAGTTCCAAGTCAATACACGGACAAAGATTCAACAGATTATTTTCATGTCTACTTTCATATCTATAACAGGAGTTATCAATATTCCAATACAACTAAAGCTTCTCCAGCTCAAATGTTTTTTGGCACATCGACAGCAATATCAGGAAATCTTTTACAGAGTACAGAACACCAACGAACGACAAGTTAGACTTTGTAAAATTTCATCTTTGAGCCCACGATACGAAGCCACTTTACTCGACAGTTAATACTAAAACAGCATATGCCCACAGATTTTGCCAGTTGCGATGATGTATGGGTTCGATCAATGCAAGATACTTCCCTCTTTCCAAGATATGCTCGATCTTAGAAGCTCGAAGAAATAAAACACAGTACATCCTTACTCGAAATATATCAAGGAGCATCAACAGTTAATTTGGCAAAAGTATATTTGTCAAATACACAACTTAGTAATATGGAGAAAGCATCAAATTCAAATTTCACATTAATATATGTTATAAAAGATTTAGTTTATTAAATACAGAACTTACAACTTGTTGTTATTTTTATAGCTAAAATATTATTATAAAAAGGTTAGGGTGCCGTCAATTTTTCAAATTTTCCGTTGGGAAGACGCTATCTGTAAAAGGTTGAGAATCACTGTGTTAATCCTTTGTACGTCTTAAGTATTTTAACGAGCTCTAAGAGTTCGTGCGCATCAGGCTGACCTTAAACCATGAGTCCATGAGCACGCTGAACTTTGTACTCATCTTAATATCTAAGATTTTAAAATTGGTTCATACTAGAAAATTCCTGGTCTATAGCACACGACCGTCATAATAATTTGCGACGGTTTACAGGTTATTCAAGCATTTGTCTAGGATGAAACCATTAGGATTTGATTTGAAAGGTTTGAAATAGTGGATTTGAGTTTGATAGTTTGCGTCCTTGGTAGACCGGTTGAAAGCCCTAGTTAACAAAATGCCGACCTAGGAACAATTTTCTAATGAGTTTTTATATTTTTACTAAAATATCAAATTTTAATGAAAACTAACTCCATAGATACTAATTAACTGATTCAAAAGATTAAAGACCTCAATAGACCAATTCTGTTATTTATGATGAAAATAATGTTTTGCATTTGATTTATTTGAACCTACTTTTTAATATATTTTTTAGATAAAAAGGATCCTGTGGAGTTTAATCGTTATAAAATTTTAGAGGATATTCGAAAGATAATCAGTGAAGAAATGTAAGTAAAACTTTAGGTTTTAATTTACTTTTACCACATTATATTCTCTCTTCACAACTTATAAATTTCTCTACAATTTAAATAAGTATTTCTGAGCTATATTTTTTATCATTTTATTTATTTATTGAATTCAAAGGGGTAATACTTACTCATTAAAGTGATATTTTTCTGTTTCTATTAACTTCTTTCATTGTAATTTCTCCGACGAGTGCAATTTTGAATTGGTGACTGTAATATCTCACTTCATTTAATAATCATCGACGAAGTGGGGAGAAGTAAACGCGTGTTGTGTGTTGTCGGCTCCCGTCAATGATCGTCGTCGTCAGATTATTACTGCTTGTCTGGAAAAAAGCCTCTGCCGCAGCTGCAATATACTGTTTCTACTCATCTTTTATGACAACAATTAAATTCTTACAAGACAATTGTATAGATGCTCCCCTTTGGACTTCTTTGAGCCCGATCTAAACCACACTAGAAAATATTTGCGTAATTATGAAGAGAAAAGTCCGACGTCAGGGACCAAATTTGATGGTAAGTCTAAACCTCGCTTTTCAATGTCCATGGTATGAGACGGTACCACCAACTCTGTGAAGACAGCTGTATAGTTTCAAGTGGTCTCGCATGCTACGTGTCATTAAATTACATGACCTTCGATGAAAATCTCTATTTTAACATTAATAAACAATTTTTATGGGAGTACAAGCCTTTTAAATCATTTTGTGGTAGGGCCAGTAGTGGGATTCAGCTAGTTTGCACTGGTTCGCAAAAACTGTTTCTTAAAATTTTGTAGGCTCGCAAGAACCGGTTGTAATTACTAAAAGTTAGCGCGAACTGACTACTAGTATTACCAAATGCCATAAAATTTAAATGTTAAGCATTCGAATAGGAAATTCAAAAATTGCATCGCAGCATGCCTTTGCCTTTACAAAAATTTTCGATTTTATTTTTGTTTTTAAAAAAGTATTTGCGAGTGTGGTCACAAAATTTGTTTATTTATATTATTTTAATATATTGTTTCTTGCATTTTTGAAACCTCTGGCAAGTTTTGTGCATACAAATTGCATAAGAATTAATTGTAAGTATATATGTATGTTAATAATAATATAATTAATAAATTACTATAGATTAAATTCCTATTAATAAATTCCTATTTTTAATTTCAGAAAGTATTTGAATAAAACAAAAAAAATGTATAATAATTCCTTTCCGCTATTAAAAAATTATTTAAGTAGTTATAAAAATAGCTTTCAAAGCGTTTTTATCACCCCGAATCATATCTTCGGCAGGATAGTTATTCAAATATTTAGCTCGTTTATTAACTACTCACCCCGCTTCCGAATTCCATCATGGGCAGCGTAGTTATTCAAATATTTAGAATTTCAAATAATTTTATTGTGCTCATGGCGGGTTGAAAGGGTTCTAGAAATTAATATTTATAAGATCAATTTCACTAAAATATATATCAGTGTAGTTAGTACCGTATTTCTTATTTATCTCATCCTTTCTTTGTATATACGGTATTCTATAATTTATATAAGGAAGGTTATAATACCATTACTTAATATATAAAGCTTATCGTTATAATTATTTAAACTCTTCCTTGAATATTACTTTAATAACATCTTATGAAGTTCTGATCTTAACGTCCATCCTCCTTCAGGTTGTTGTTCTTTCCCCAGTCTCTTGCTTCTTGATATCCTAAGTCTTTGATTGAAGATTTAGAATATCCTTTCACTCTTGAATGTTCGAATTGTTTCTCAGATTTTAAATCCTTTATATCCAAGAAATATACTTTGGATTTTAATCCATAAAAACCCATAATTTTCTTCCTCTTTCCCATTTCATCCTTGAAATATCCAAGTTTGTGTCATGGATATATTCTTAGATTTTCTCGTTGTTTACTAATTCCAGGATTATAGAATCAGTGTCTCCGAAATGGATTTTGAAGTTCCCACCATACGCTTTCTATGAGACATAGTATATAAATTTATACATAAACAACTATGATAATTCGAGAATTACAAATCCTATGTAATTGAATTTATCGAATTTGATCTTCGTCTTTTTAAAGTGCACAGCAGCAAAATCCTTGCAGAAGATCTTAAACCTTGAAAACCTATTTTTGAAGAAAGAGTCTTGAATCTATTTCTATCATATACAATTTCGATTTCCTGGTAATTCCCTACATTCTCAAGAGTTTTTCCATCAAATGAGTTATTCATTAATTTATACAAGAAATCCACAAACTTATTCCCTGCGGCTTTTGACTCGAGTCTTTTCTTAATATTGAATTTAATATAGGGTTTAAGCCATTTGGATTTCTTATGTTAATTTTTTATGGACCCTTTCCAAGATCATTCCCAATTCTAAATACCAATCCAGCATTCTTCCTTCAATAATATAATTTTTCTTATCACCCTGAGTCTGGATTAATTTCTCTGTCGTCTTATACCCTCCAGATTATTTTTCTGTTACCATTCAGATTTTCATTCTAAAGGCACTGTGATATTTTCTGGACAACATGTGAAATACCTGGTTTTATCATGCAATGACTGAGGATACTTTAAATCAACTTCATATACAAAACCCTCAGAAGAATTTTCTTATGTTTTTTCATATTTTATCTTTTTATCCCATTTCATTTCTCCTTTTGACAAATTCTCAATCACTCCGGTCGGATATAGAGAATTACAGTCGTAGTAATATAAGGAATTTCCCAGTTCAGAAAAAACCTCAACAAGTCTATTCAAAAACTCCAGAGACTCCACCTCGAACACCCTGGTCGAAAAATAAAAGCATGTCATGTGTGTTTTTCTTGAAATATTTTAATTTAACTTTTGTAAACTTTAAACCAGCCGCGAAAGTTAATCCTGAGACTGAATAATAGTAAAAGAGATCAGAACCGTAATCTTTCAAGAAAGTATCGCTGAAATTTTCGACAGCATCTGCTAATAAGCAAACATCCATCTTCAAGTAATTCAAGGTATAATCCTTGATGGTTTACCACCCCAACAAATCCAAGGATTCTTTCGCGTATTTATAATCTTTTAAAGGAAGATCTGACTGCTTCAGATGATTGTAAAAATCCCAATCTCTGGTAATTTCTTCTCGTCCATTTTATGTATCACTTCCGAGAAAGTCCGTTCTGCAATATGGATAAATCCCTTTCCTTACCGGGATATTATAATATTTATTGTAAACCTCACACTCTTCCGGTTTTAAAAGAGATGCGAGGTAATCTTAAGACGAGGGCATCAGTCGATACAAGTCCAAGAATCTCATTGTTCCAACACTGAAGGAAATATATCTTCCATCTGTGCTAGGAATTATTTTGGTTACATTAGAAGCTAAAGCCAAGAGGATGAGATGATTATCATACCCACTCCCATTATGAAAATATATTGGGACGAAATTTATTTTCTTTGCCTTCAAATTACATGAGTTATGTGCCGCAACTCGATAATTATTCTCGAATAGGTAATGATCATGGTCCATCACCTTATAATCTTCTTCTGTGAATTTCATTTTGCAATAATAACAACAAGTAGATTTATTATATTCCTCCCGCTGTTCTTTTGATACATCTATAGAATATTCGGTCTTTAAAAGATTTTTAAACTCCTCTGATAATTTATTGATAGTTTCCGCAAAATGTAAAGCCGCATGCACCCAAAATACTCAAGATAATGGGAAAATATCACAACACCAGGGATTTTCATTTGTGTATATTTTTCATTTTTTCCCACGCAAAATACGCTTTTGATAAATCGTGTTTTGGATATATGAAAAAATCATTTGCTTATTTAAATCATCTTTGTATTTCTTCGAAGCTGATTCCCTTTCTTTATCTAAAGTTTTTATTATTTCACGAATCTTGGTTTCATTGGTTTTTTGTTTTTCATAATATTTTTCCATCTCACCAGTAAATCTTTTCTCAGCTTGTGCTATTTTCTCATCCAACGTTTTCATCTTTTCATCCACCTATTTTATTTCATTTTCTAATTTAATGACAAAATCCAATTTCTGGAAGTAAAGGATCTTATGTCCGTTCATATCAATATCATCGCTCATTCGATCTCCCGATTCATTAAGGAAATTAGCTTCAACACGTTCGAGGATTTGAGAAGTATTAACCGCTAAAGTTCCTCCAGTAATGTTCACAAGAACCATTTTCATACGAGAATTTTACACAGAATATCAACGAAATCCATCTATTTTCGAGATTTGTGAGTACGAAAACACATAGTTGACCACAAATCGATATTTCGAGATCTTGGACATGATGGGTGTTGTATGTGTACGTATAATCAGTAAAGTATTTATTCATTTCGCGAACTGGAATAATTCCGTAAGATTCAAAGTACACTCGGTGTTTCTTCGAGATTTTGTTGGATTTTATACCCGAGTGGTTATACCCATCAGGAACCCACCCGCTAATTTCCCAGTATTGGTTCTTGAAATCCGAATCCGTCATCATGAAATTCAAAAGACTTGAAGTTGGACCGGGGCTCTCGATTCTTTCAATTTCAAAAGGACCTATTTTTATAGCGGCATCGTTGAAAATATTCAAGAACCAATTATGTTCCACTGCAAAATTATCGGCTTCAACACTAGCTGCTTGAAATCCTGATATCTTGACTTTATAATATTTTTCTGAATTACAAATATCCAGAGGATTAGAGGATTGGTTGATATTGAAATATATTTTCCCGACATTATTAACAGCCTCAGCACTTGCTGTCGATGGAAATACATCAAGAAGATCTTTTTTTCGAATATCGTGGTTGAATCTCGTAAGTTTATAGAAATTAAAAGAAGTCATTTCTTGTAGTATTTTTTAGTTATTTCCGCTAGTATTTTTTGATTATTTTATCGTATTTCTCTTGGGTGATTAATTTCAAAGCCAGAAGTTTATTCAGAACTGAATTAGCTTGGTTTCACGTATTATTATTCTGCTTTTTTAGCACCTAATAATTTATTGAGATATTCAAATAGCAGAACTGGATTTTCCGGTAAGTAAGTTATTCCAGTTCCTTCTTTTTAGGTTCTACAATTTTATTTTGATAGTCTCGAATATGTTGTGTTCAATTTCATCGACAATATTTTTCAATAATCGAGACGGTTAGATACTGAACCATAAACCACCTCTAAATATGTTTTGATTTCTTCAAACTCTACAATTAGATTTTCTTTTTTAAATTCCTTGTCTGATCTTCCAACCCCGAAAGCATTGCCTTCAATACATATTTTAAGACTTTGAGTTATTTCATATTTCTTGGAGGTAATAGGGCTTCAAATATAAAATTTATTCTCCTCATAAGTAATAATGAATTCATGATCTCCAATTAATAATTTCCTTCCTTGCATGTCTCCTTCAGGAATAAATGTTTCAGTTAATATTGGTTGGCTCTTGTATATATTGAAAGCATTTTTATATAGATTCATTGGAAAAATTTGTATTTTATCGGCTTTAGGGTACGTGGAATCTAATAATTGCCTTTGATTTACCAAAACACTGAATGCCTTATTCTTGTTGGTAATATTTTCATTCCATAACTCGTTTGCTCTCTCTAGTTTCTTCAAATATTTGGTGGAATAAGGTGTTTGAGGGTCTAAAACAATTACTGTTGGATATTGATCCATTTTATTAGATATGTTTTGAGTGTATTTCCTTAGTCTCTGAGTTCAGAGCGATGGAATTATACCGAGTGCTTCAGTATTTCCTAAACCTATTAAAGTCAGATTTGTCTATGAGAGATTTGAACAGCTCGTTGTAAATATTATCTTGATCTTTTTTATTCAATTCTAAGAACACGAAGAAATTAGAGTTTCGGCGAATTGATTTTAGGGGAAGTTCGTAATAGTTTTACGAGAGGTAGATGCAGCAACAGTTGGTGTGTCTTCCCCTCGTGAAGTATGACTCCATGATTTCCTGGTTCTTCGAAGACAATCATCGAAGCAATCATCGAAGACAATTAAATTCTTTTGGGTTTTGTTCAAGTCATCACAGGGAATTATGTCCGAGAATTTATTGCTTATTGTCACGCTGATTTCGTTTTTTGTGTCGAGAGGAAAAAACTCACACAAATCAGAGATTGTCATATCTGCGGAGATTTTTTCCTGTATTTTGAAAATATTCAGGTCGGTTTCTTTACTTAAATGGTTTTTGAATCCGTGATACACTTATTGAAATTCTGGTTGTTTAATGGTTTTGCTGAATATTATAAGATTATTATAGTCCAGGTAATTGGGATACAGGAGCATCTTCAGGAGCAGAACGCTTTTTCCCCTAACCCTTTATATAAATATAATTTTTATCTATATTATCTATATTATATCACATCCCTCTCGCTTTAAATAACTTTAGCACTCTACATTTCTTTTCATAAAATTTCCATTAAAATATTTCAACAAATAATTATTCTTGTTATTTTTTCTTTTATTTAAAATGGACCACAATATCTATTTTCTTGTTTATTTCTAACATCTTCCTTGACTAGTACTAATTCTCCGACACTAAAAGATCTGAGTTCTATTTTCTTGATTATAGTTATTTATACGATTAACTTATTTGATATTATTTAACATTTCATTTCTTCTTGATTCTTTATTGTTAGCTTTTGTACCAATTGTAAAACGCTCTTTGCACAATTTTCTTCCATAAAGTACTTCAGCTGGACTAACTTTTATACTTGATTGCATTGTTGAATTAATTGCAAACTCTATGTGAGTTAATGCTTCTTCCCATGACTTAAATTATTTTTCTTCCAAACAGCAAGAAATTCAGTCTTTCCGTGTTCGAAATTGTCTTTCAATTTGACCATTGGATTGATGATGATACGGACTTGAATAAACTATCTTCATTTGATATTTTAGTGCATGTTCCTAAAACTATTCGAATCGAAATATTTTCCTTTATCAACTATGTATTTACTAAAATGGTCAATTATAGTGAGAACATATTTTCTTCCAGATGGTGTGGTTTTAAATGGACCACAAACATCAATGAATATATTTTCAAATGGTTCGCTGGCATTCAACTTTTCAATGAATTTATTTGTTTTACCAGTAAATGTTTTACGTTTCTGGCAAATCTCACAGGTTGTTACAATATTTTTTATATTTTCATCCATTTACTTAAAAAATAATAATTCTTTAAATGGTTTGGAATTTTGGTAATTCCAGTTTTGCACAGTTCTTTATGAATTTTTAATATTAATTCATTTTTCACGTTTGATGGAATATAAATTTAATTTTATTAGTCATAATAATACCATTATCTACATAAAAATATTCCGTGTTCCCTTTGTCAATATCTTCTTTTAATTCATTTATTTATTTTGAATTACTTTGCCATTTGAAGTTGTGATCTTCTGTTGACATTGATAATATTTTAGTTTTTATTTTCTCTGCTTTGGCATCTAATTTGATTCATTTGGCATTGTGTACAATTCCCAAAATTAAGTCATGATTGTGCATTTGCATTATTATGTTTCTCACCTTCTAATATCATATCTTATCCAATTTTGAAATTGAGCTGTAGTTGGCTTTTTTGTTGTTAACATGAATGTCCTCAAAATAAACTTTTTTCCATACAGATAATGTTTAAAAATGTTTAGATAAATAGAAAAAGATAATAATTATTTTCTAGTTATACAATATCCTATTTCATGTTTATTCATACTTTTCGACTCATAAGCTATTATTTTTTCGTAATTATTGTCGTCTTTATGGGATAAATTAGTCCCTATACAGTCGAAACTGACATCTGTATCCAAAATAAATGTTTTATTAAAGTCTGGGTGGTATAGTAATGGTGACCTGATCAAGATTTGTTTTAATTTACCAAAAGCATCATCATATTGTGTTGTCCAGTAAATAATTTTGTTTTTACCACTTATCACAGATTCCGACGGTCTACCTATCTTTAAATAATTTTGAATAGATTTTTGATAGTAATTACATAATCCTAAAAAACTTTCGAGATGTTTTACTACAGTTAGGCTGTTTCACGTTTTTAATTGTTTCAATTTTGGAATTATCCGTCTTAATACTTTTTTCATTAATTCTGTGGCCCAAGAACTTCAATTTAGATACTACAAATGGTGGGTTTCTGGGTTTTGATATTTTGAAACTATATGGTTGTTACCCAGACAACCCCATACAAATATTTCCTTTGCTTACCACTCGGCACCCGTTGCTGAGCAACGTTGGAACTGTGTTCGAGTTGGTAGATCGTCCGCAAAAAGTGAGCGCTATTGCTAATGCTATAATTGACCGAACGATCTCTGGGTCCAACGAGCTGCCAATAGAAGGCCTGTACTCGATTTTGATTCTTAGGTCCCATTATTCTCCTATCTCTTTCAAATGTTAACCTATACTCTCATATCATCTATCTTTATGTCCATTCGCTTGGTCCTTCTTATTATTGTCCATGTTGATGATTTTTTATGGTCTGTAAACCCTTCGTTATGTTAAGTAAACACAGTACATCTCTTACCCTTATCCCTATCATAACTAGAATGTTCCCTATTATTATTACTAGCATTATCATTGTTGCTATTATATGTATTACCTTTATTAATTGTTACTACTATTACCTTTATTATTATTTTTATTACTATAACCGCCATTATATTTATTGTTATTACCACTATGATTATTACTACTATTATTATTATCATAATTATTATCATCATTACTACTAATACCATGATTATTATTATTACCATTATTATTATTATTATTATTATTATTATTATTATTATTATTATTATTATTATTATTATTATTATTATTGTTTTTATTATAATTACCGTTACCCTTATCATTATCGTTATTATTATAAGGATTTTGTAGGGATCCGTCCTTATTCTTCAGCGTTAGCCGTAATCCATCTGTATTTTTCGGTTTTTGATAAAGTATTTTTGTAAATTCGAAAACTTTAGCAGCGTTCCGCCCTTATTTTACGGTTCATCCCTATTCTACAGTTTTCGACAAAGTATTTTCATTGACTCGGAAAATTTGAGCCCATATTTTCCGCCTCAACTCAAATTAATTTATTTAATTCTTATTTAAAAACATTATTTTTCATGATTTTGGTCGTTCGGATCAATCTTTTTCCGATGGCTATTCATTTAAACTGTTGCAACGATTTCGCAATTTTCCCCGCTACATATTATTTTTGTCCTTAAGATCTATTTATGTTCATATTATATTTAATGAATGCCCACTGGACTATTCGGTGTTAGAGATTTTGAGCCGATTCTTGTTAAAAATTTATGTCAATTTTACAGGAAACGGATGATGAAGGAGCAGCCAATGGACTACTCATTTACCCTCCAATTTCCCCTATGTACGGATAATATTGATGTTCCAGCTCCTGCGTTCCGCACGCCGGAGCCTTCATGGGCACGAACTATTGGCGATTTTACACGCACTTACACAGTTCGATAGTGTGTTTTATTTTTCTATCTTGCGTTATGTTTTGGCTGTGGGCCACCAAAAATAAAATAATAGAATAAATTACCACATGAATTAGGCAAAAGTCTCGACGCATAAACTGTATATTTGGCATTCATATAAACAAATTTTAAATCGGGCATCGATGTACATAAACCAAAATAACATAACTGTAGATTAACAATCTGAAAATATTGCTGCAAAACATAACTGTAGATTAATCACCTGAAAATATGGCTACAAAACATAACTGTAGATTAATAACCTGAAAATATTGATAACTGTAGATTAATGATCTGAAAATATCTGAAAAAAATCACACAACAAAGTAAGATTTATAAAAAATGTGCATCAGTATTTATACCTATAATTTGGTCTTAACCTTGCGTGTTAGTTTTATTGCGATTAAACAAAATTCGACTTTGAAATTATTTGTGTTATCTAAATTAAATTTTTATTTATTTCTTAATTTAAATTAGTAATTTATTTTTAACATTTTTTAAATAAATTTATTCAACCAAAAAATATTTTATTTTTATTCATTTAATTTATTAATTTTTACTTTTATATAAATGGTCATTTTACGGTCGAATTTTCTTGTTATTATGTTATTTTTTATGTAAATTTCGTGCGGTTCTTGATGCATTTTGTATTTATTTTATTTTACTTTTATGTTTTTGATTTTATATTTATTTATATTCTCTCAGATTTTAAAATGTTTAGTTGGTGTTGTATTTTGTATTTTAAGTTATCTTGGTGCTGGGTTTTCGTGCTGTATTACTGATGCATTTAAACAATTCTCAAGGCTATTTGTGTGCTGGCCCAACACAAACTTGCATTTTTCTGGATTAATTTTCAGTCCAGATTTTCTAATTCGAAGAAAAGGTTTATTAATTATATTCTTGTGTTCCTCAATTGATTTTGAAAATACTAAGATATCGTCTAAATAAACTAGTGTTTCATTCCACATCATATCACCAATAACTAATGTAATTAGTTTTTTGAAAATTGAAGGTGCCGCATCTATTCCAAAAGGCATTCTATTAAAGCAAAATTGACCCTATCTGATAGAAAATGTGGTTTTCAATTTACTTTCCTCGTCCAATTCAACTTGGTAATAAGAATATCCTAATTCTATGGACGAAAAATATTTTGCCCCATTCAGAGAATCTAACATTTTGTCAATAATAGGAATTTGAAAAGCTGGTCTAACCGTATTTGAATTTAAAACTCTAAAATCTAAACACATTCGTATGTCAGAAGTTCCCTTTTTAGGCACACACAAAATTTAGGAATTCCAAGGTGATTCACATTTCTCTTTTATTTTATTTTCCTTCATATTTTTAACAATATCTTCTAACTTTTCTTCATAGTCCATTGGTTGTTGCCGGGGTTTAATTGGTATCGTGCTAAAATTCGTTTCAATTCGGTGTTTTAAAATATATGTTTTGCCTATATTTCATTTATTACACAGAAATATCTGTAAACTGAATGATAATTCCATATACTGGATTACAACTTTCAATTTTTATTATCTCATCTACAGTTTTAATATCTTTCTTATTATTGCGGCCAAATTTTACTTGCAAACTGAGGATATTATCATTACTAATCTCAACTAACTTAATATTTAATTTATTTAAAAAATCTATTCCTATTATCATTTCTGGATATATTTCTTTGGCTACAAAAATCTCGCCGATTATTTTCATACTGTTAAATTCTATCTGTAAAGAAACTCTTCCTAAAATTCCTAACATACTACCGTTGGCTCATGATATATTTTTTATTTCCTTCACTTATGTACTTTACATTCAATTCCTCAACATTTAATTTAGAAATAACACTTATTTTTATACCTAAACAGTGAATAAAAATTTAAATTATTTAATTTAACATAATTAAAAGTCCTACCATTAACTTTATAATTACCTATATCACATACATTTTAACTATGTTTTAAAATTATCATTAAATTTATTTAAAGGTCAATGGTTCTTATCATCATTACTCAAAAATACAGTTTCCAAATCATTCTATTTATTAAAATTATTGTATAAAAATAATATATTATCAAATTCTTGACTGCGGAAAAAGTCAATATTTGTGCTAAAATTATCAAACAAACAATCAGTCAAATATTCATTACATTCAATATTTAAGGTCCTCAAAATGTTATCATTGCTTACATATGATTTATTACTCCTAACATATCCCTTATGCTTAAGGCTTTGGCATTTCCCGAAATCACAGAGTGATCGTCATAGTCATACTGGAGCTACACGATCTCGGTCATTCTGTTCATTTGGTCGATTTGAATTATCCCGATATCGACTATAATTTCCACTGTATTGGTTGGGATTTCTTTCAAATCTCCTTTCATAATAAGTCTGCTTCTGAAAACACATAAAACTTAAATGACTTGACTCAACACAGCACGAACATCGAATATTTAGGTATTCGATTTTCTCTAAATTCATCCAGATCATCTCCAATTAAGTATGTCTTCGTCTGTGGAAGAATTCGCAGTAATTCTTGATTTGAAAGTGTGGTCGCCATATAAGAAGATTAAAATAACAATATGCCTGAAGAATTTATTAATGACAGGCAGACAATATATATACTACATGTCTGTCTACAGCACATGCCTCGTTTGGATAAATAATAAACAATGATGTAGTCCGAGGACACAGAAAATCAAAGTACTTAATAAAAAATTCAGGCAATCATAAACATTAATCATAAGGGTTTTATTTATAGAGGACAGGGAAATCAATTATCCAAATACAATTACACTACAAGATTTAATAACTGATCCTTCTAAAATAGACTTAATTAAGAATTTTAAAACACCCCAATGTGATAAGAAGCCTCGAAGTTACTTAGGGTTAACAAATTATTTCCTGAAACTTATAGACAAATACACAATGTATTCAAAACACTTAGCATCATTAGCAAGTTGCCAAAATAGAAAATTGAAATGGTCAGAAGAGTTCCAGAAAGAGTAACTAAAAGAGAAACTTTGCATGACACCTATTTAAATATACCCAGACATTAATAAAAGTTTTATTTTTGATATTGATGCCAGTTTTGATAGAATCAGTGCGGTTTTGTCACAGTTAGATGAAAAATTGATTGAAATATTAATCGTATATGGGTCAAAAGCACTCCATGTACACGAATTGGGATATTGCATTTCAAGAAAAGAGCTTTTAGTCTCATATTACTTTACAGTTCACTTCAAACATTATCTACGTGGGAAACGATTTGAACTTAGAACAGGCTATAAAGCTCTTACATTTATAATTAAACCAAAAAACTATAACCGCACAATTTAAAACTTGGATGAGCCATCTTAATAGCCTATATTTTGAATTTGAATACGGAAAAGGTAAGCTTCACGCAAACGCAGATTCATTATCAAGAAGTTATTGTGTAACGCGTACTCAGTGTCAAATAATTCATCCAGAACCAAAAATGGAAAACTGAAAACAAAATTAATTGCAACAGTTAGAGAAAATTAATTTGATGGCAACTATTTAATGGCAAAAAGACAGTATCGAAATAAAACTATCAAATCTTGTGGCTCAACAAATTCAAAATATAAAGTGGAAAATAATATTGTTATAACGATCGAAAGTAAAATTTGGGTAGAAATATCATAAGAAATTGTGATATGCAGGTAATAATAAAACAAAAAAAATACATATGAAACAACTTTGCAATAAATAATCCTAAAAGCAAAGTAAAAAAAAGTCACAGAAAGATGTAAAAATTGCCAAAAGAGGAAAACGTATACTAATGGAACAAAAGAACCAATAGTGTTCCAATAAGACTCTAAAATAGTTGAGGTAGTTGATACATGTAGTCTTTTATCAAACTATATGTATGGAAAGGAATGTACTTAAGGAATTATTAATCCAAAAAATAAATATATACTAAGAACAATATCTTCTCAAAATGAATATTATATGATTAATGAGTTTAGAAACAATTGGTTGTCATTTTAGTAAAGTGACTGAATTATTTGAAACTATTTTTATGTTGTTCTAGGTACTCACAAAAAAGCTTTTGACATAATCCTATATTTTTATTATATCAATATCGATCTAATTCTTTATATATTGATTATATTTTAATATTTATGAATTTATATTTTCGTCATTATTTAGAATTGAATTTAATTATTGTTATATTGATTTTAAATTTGATTGCAAATATCTGGTCTACTGCTTAAAAACATTGATTAAAACAAATTTATGCTTAATTTCTTGTTCGCTCTCTGATTTAATCGCATTGTCGCCAATTGTGTGCGAAACACTTTACAGACATGAAATGCTCTTTTCTGCTATAGGAATCGTGAAGTAGTCGAATGATGGTGAGAACAGTTCCATCAGTAAGCAGTAAACAGCAGCACTTGTACACCTGATTCAGTTTATTAAAAACTCCTATAATAAAATGAAAAAATCAATAAAGTTATAATATAGGAACATACATACTTACCCATGTCTGCATGTAATTTGTTCAACTGAATAAAAACTTATATTATAGGAAGGAAGGAATTAGAAGAAATAATTTTTTAACGTAAAAACATAATACATAGTAAATAATGCATGCAAACTTTCAAAATGTAGAAATATTCAGTTCAATTAAAATTCTATATAAAACTATTTTTAGTAACTTTTTAGACAAGTTTTTTTTAAATTAAAGCCGAAAATATTTGAAAAAAATACCAATAACTCTACTTTGAGTTGTAGAGAAAATTAAGAAATAATTTCGTAAGATTTTTCATGAAATTCAATCAATTTAATATTTTTACAACTTTTCAGATATTTCAAAAATATCCATCGAAACTCTAGGTTTTTGAGTTTTTACCTCATATTGCAATTTACCAGGAGCAGTGGAACCAGAACCTTCATATGAGGAGTTTAAAAAATACGGAAAACATAAGTTTTCCGATAACTTAAGTTTAAAAAAAAATTTTTATAAAGTATAAAAAATCCAAATTATTAATACCATTGAAAATGGGGAAGATTTTTATAAATTTGAGAAATTAACAGAAATTTCCAGTCTCATAAAATCATTAATTATCAAAAATTTGGATTTGTCAAAAGGTAAAAAAGATGGCAGCCAAAACGAATTTCCAAGGAACAGAGGAATAGTTTATTCGAATATAAAAACTTTTTAATAATAAATTTTATTTTAATAAATTTTAGTTTTCAATTAATAGGACTTACATTTATTCTAAAATAATTCCACTAATTTACATAAATTGGCATAAATTCCTAAAAAACCTAAAAAAACTAATTTAAACTAAATTTATAATAAATGATGATGAAAAGTATTATTTAAGAGCTTGAATAATGATCTCATAAATATACGAGATCACAATCCAAGCTCTAAAATATACTTTGTTAAAAAATTTACCTGTCAGCCATTTTAAAAATGGCTAATTCATAAACTTAATCATAATTGTAATTGTTTGTTCATTAAAACTTCTATATGTTGCACCTCTCTGTATTTATTACCTCTGAAGTGTCTATTGTTGGGGTACCCGAATGTTTAAATTTGCGGGAAGATTTATCTGCTAAAAGCTCACATTTTCTAGCACTTTCCACAAATTTGCTATTATAGTATTATATTTCCTTTCGAGTGCAATTATGCCTGTTGTTTGAATGATTAAATTAGATAATTTTGTTCTTCAAATCAGATATTAGGGTTAAAATTTGTGCATTTTCTGGTTTGGTATTTTGTATACGAATTAGTTTGTTGGTGATTTGTTCTGAGATTAAATCAGTGATTGATTTATCCGTCTGGTGAACTTCTAATCGTTGAACCTTTTCTGGAAGCTCTGGCAAGGATTTATGCGTTTTAATCTCTAACTCTTTGATTGCGATATCTTTCACCTGTTACTTTAATTTTTGAAATATTGAGATATGTGATAGTTTATTCTTTCCCATTGAAAATTAATAAATAGTGATCCAATTGCAGCTGTTTTGGATTTTTGAAAATTAAACACTATGAAATCTGTGAGCTTTTCATAACTTTGTTCTACTGACATCTGTTTCTGAATACTCGTGGCAATATCTTCAGGAAGCACTTATTAAACTTGATAAAATCTCATTGTATTATTCATGATTCAAGAAAGGATGAATTAGTTACGTTCAAATCATAATCTCGAAATTGATAAAAGAATAGAAGAGACTTCATTGATATCCGATGGATCTCTGCGAGGTCGCTAACATCTGAATCGGCCCTGGTGATAAATAAATTAAAGTTTAAAATCACAATTTACAATCATGTGGATTCTGCATTTGCGATTAAATAAATTTACCATTTCTGAACAAAATCAATGAAAATATTCTCTATAAATTTTGATCAAAACTTTTATTTTAGAAAACTTGGAAATCTTACAATAATATATAATCCAGTTAACTCAAGCAATGATCAACTACTCATTCCGATGATCCCTTCTACTATTGAAAAACAGGTTGACAGTCCATTTGTCGACGAAGACACCGGGGAAACTGAAAAGTCGACAATAATAGCAATTGAAGAACCCCAAGAAAATGTTTCAAAAACGTCAAAAGATATTCCGAGACCTTCCTCTGTCAAACAAATCAGCATTAAGAATGCTATATTTCAATTACAAAAAGAAAAGAACGACTTAATGAGATCCAAACCAAAATCCAAAGTTAGACCTTATAATCCAAATTCTTCTCAAGATAAGATTGAAACAAATGGAAAAGTTGAACCTAAATTGAAATACATGTACCCAAATCTTGATTGTATTGTTTCCGCTGACGACTGGTGGGATGACCTTGAAACCATAAGTGTATTAAATACAGTTTGTGATGTTAACGCCAAATCCTCTAAAGTAGACAATGATAAGGAAAGGGTGAATTGCCCCGATTTACTTACCCACCATGAGAAACCATTACAATCCATTCATCTCATGTATAAACTACCAAAGCCGATTATTGAAGATCTGAAAAATAAAGAAATATTGAAGGAAAAATCGTTTTCCAATTTAATAAGTGAATCAAGATTAAATAAAGTCTGCGTTGGGAATATCAGTCATAAAAATGTGACTTTCCAACTACCTCTAACCGATTTTAAGAAGAACGAAAAGTTTCCACAGTGCAGTTCTTAAGTTGGTATTTGTTGAAAAATAGAAAAAACAAGGGTTAAAAATAGTGAATGACTGAAATTGTCTTCGTAGATTGTTTTAAGTGTAAGATAATGAAAATAAATGTTTGAATTAAAATTTTTCTTGGACTATTGTAAAAGTTTAAGAATCTAAAAATCAAAAAAAATTATCAAGTCATTTTTAATAGATAAAATGTTTTAACTGTCAACAATTGATAAAGGCAGAACTGTGTTACATAAGAATAAAAATTAAATCTATAGTCACAATAAAAATTAATGAAATGTTAAAAGAAAATAACAGATGAAAAGGTAAACAAAATAATAATGAATTTTATTAATTTTGAGTAGAATTATGCTCAAAAACTCTAAAAGCTTTTTTTTAAATTTCGCCTCGCTTCGATTTATAAAATTGAATTATTTTAAATTTTTCTTTACCCCAGTCATTCTTGTTTATTATGAACAATGTACAATAATCATTTTATGATTATTTTCATTATATTTGTTTATTTTGACCAATAACCAATAAAATTTAAAGTTTTTGTTTGAAGTTGGTAGTTTATTTGAAAATCTTAATTTATAATTTTTATAACTAGGATTGATTATCTTTTACAACTCTTATCCTGTTTTTCCTCTTTATCTAATGTTAATGTTCTTATTCTTCAAATGTTTGAGTAGGATGTTATTTATTGTTTTAACGTTCTATACTACTTCAAATATTTTGAGCATGATTCTGCCTTAGCTTAAAACCAAATAAACTCGTAATCCGGATAGAATCTTACCCTCCTTTGCAATTTTAGAGCAGCATTCTGCGCATGTTTTATAGAAACAAACAAGTTGTTCGATTATCAGGACATTTGCTCACAATTATTACCTCTTCAATTACAAGCAAAATCTTGAAATTTATCAAATCTAGGCCACCTCAAAAACACTGCCATCTTTTAAGAAGCTAGTCTGGTTCCTTGTGTTCATTTCTCAAAGGTATGAGATCTTTAATTTCGAAAGGAAAGAAAAGGAAAGGAAAGGAAAGGATATGAATTGAAATGAATTTAAATTAAATTAAATTAAATTAAATTAAATTAAATTAAAAATAATTAAATTAAATGAAATTCCAATTTATTTATAGAAAGGAATTTCTTGTTTAAATCAATAACGATCGAATTTTGAAATTTTAACACGTTGACTGCCATATGCCCCGCTCGCAGTACACAGTACATTTTTATACATATGCCACGTGTACCCCCGGCGGTAAGATAACAAATAACCTGTGTACAGCCGGCGCACATGTGGCACATAATGAAAACGGTATTTACTAGGTGCCACGTGTACCGCCGGCTACCACAGTCTATAATGTACTACGGCACCGTAGGAATGTAGTATTTATATATATGGTGGCAGTCAACGTGTTAAAGGGAATTTAATTTTTTTGACAACAATTTTTATTGAATCAATATGATTAGGACCTTTTTTATCGGCCATTTAACCACAAAATTTACAAAATTCATAAAATGAACAAAAATCCATCACTATTTCTCGAGTATATTTTTTTAATAATATCAACAATTATAATCGTCAAATTTCCAAACCGATTGTCAATTTAATTTAAATACATATATAAATTTTTAGTGGACAGAAATCAAGTTAAGACGCTGGATATCGAAACATTTCGACAAGACATGGCCTTCTACCATGGTAAGGCTCTGGAGCAAAACCAGTGAGCCGAGGGAATGATCCGAAGATACCGCAGAATGGAAGAAACGTGAATGTGACCAGAACAAGCAAAGAAACTCAACACAATGACCTATTGAAAATACAGTATTATGAAATGGCTGTAGAGTTGGAGACGATAAAGAAAGAAAATCAACAGTTAAAACTTAAAGAGACCATTCGGAACGAGATTGGCTATCACCCGTTTACCACAAACACCACTTGCATATACCAAACATTTATCCCTTCATGTTCAAATCAAACTATCAATATTGTCCACAATGTTGGCAAGCTTAAAATTAATAAAAATCGTTCCTGCAAAGCTGATAGAGAGACACCGGGGATTGAAGACGGCTAGAATAATGGTACAAATGAAGAAGTCCATGTTGAACATCTCGGATCAAAATTAATCCATTGACCAAATTTATAATTTTTTTAGCTATAGGATGGCCCTTAATTAAAGTGCTCGTGAATATCTTCTTTAAGATGCGCCCTACCACGCGAGCTTTTTTAAATAACCGGTCACGTTCTTTCTTGCCAAGCCGATTTCTTTTTCGATTTCGCTTTGGCACTTCCTCTGGCAAACGTGAGGGTCCTGGAGTGAGAATTTTCATTCCGTTGTCTTTTCCGGTTACATTTTGAATCACTTTTGCCTCTTGTTCGGCCGATAGTAATGCTCCGCTATGAACGAGTCCTGTGCGGATCTCATCTTTTAATTTTAGTTCTTTAACCTCCTTCTCTAGCTCCTGGGCCCTTCTGTTCGGCTAGCCTCAGGGCCTCATCTTTTTGTGCCAGCTTGGCTTTAGCACTTCTATTTCTGTTTTCAACCTGGAAACTCCCTCTCGACGGAGCTAGGTTTGCTCTAGGTGTCGGCACTTGTGCACCATTGCTTTTGCCCTTTGGTTTTGGATCATCGCTTCATGGTGGTATTGAGTGACGTCCCTTCTGAATTTTTCTATTAATCGTCGGTTTGATTCCACTAAAAGAAAACGAATTGATAATTCCTACCTCTATGGACAATTGAATATGAAAATTTTATTTAAAAAAAATTTATTTAAGTTCCTTCATAGCTTTACGGTGGCACTCCTTTCAGGGATTTAATTATGCTATCTGGATGATGGAAGGGATGAGGGCACACGCATTTTATTTGCCTTATAAGTTTATAAAAATTTTAACAGCGGTATTTATTTATTAATTTTCCATTTCTTTTCTTAATTAAATCTTTAATAATAATGTTAATAACACTGTTAGCAATAAAATGGTAATAATAAGGTTCGTAATAATACTATTTATAATTGGAAATAACAACTAGGAAACGTCAAAGTACTAATAATAATTTTAAATAGAATCATGGTAGTAATAATGATAGCAACGAGGTCATAATAGTAAGATTAATTATAATAATAATAATTGCCGTTAGTAAGATCAATAATAATAATAGTAACAATACTAATAATAATAATAATAATAATAATAATAATAATAATAATAATAATAATAATAATAATAATAATAATAATAATAATAATAATAATAATAATAATAATAATAATAATAATAATAATAATAATAATAATAATAATTAAACGATAACGCCAATAAAAAACCTTTCGTACGATATATTTCGATAGCACAGCTATCATCTTCAGGTACTCAAAACCAACTAAAAATATTATGAATTAACATTTTATTTAAACAAATTATTTTTTATTAATTTAATTTTTTAATAAATAAATATTTTTAAAAATATATTTTAAATTAATTTTAAATTTTAAATTTTTTACTTATATTCTAATTTTTAAAAATTAATGTAATTTAAAATTTTCAATTATTTTAATAATATTAAAAAAAACAAACATGATTTAACATACGTAAACTATTTAAAAACATTCAAAACATTCGTAGTCACAGCACTCTGCACATTAATCTTTGGATCCAATGACCTTATCAGCAATGCTTCACATATCACTCGTTCCAATAACTATTAAAACTTCTCAACAAAATTCTAAAATCAGACATTCCTATATCACTTTTACAGCCTCTATTGTGTTCACTAATATTGGTCAAACCCTTCAATCGACAATGCTCTAGAACTCGAGTACAGAGATGACGGGAAGTCTCTCCAATGTATGTGGCATTACACCCATTACATGTAAATTGATAAACGAGATCAGAACACAATCCAACCGGAGTTTTTGATTTATTAATAAACATATTGCGTACCTTACACGAATTAGAGACGATCTTATACTCTAAATTTCCTATCAGTTTAACCAACTTCCTCTTATAATTTGTAAATCCTTCAGAGTACGGCAATACTAACACATATTTAGGCTCAATTTTTTTATATCCATTTTTACCATCACCCAGATCAACACTCAATTCACACCCATCCGACAAATTACATTCAGACTTTCCACAACATGGATCCTTAGGATTTTTAATCAATTTATCAACAGTTTCTTTTATCATCAACAATAAAAATGATTTAGAATATCCATTCTTTATCAACAACTCAACCAATTTATCAACACTTTTTACCGAATTAGCAAAAGTAGAAGATAAAGCCCATGAACGATAAATCAATCCTTTCACCATATTTCTCTTATACTTAAATTCACAAAAACTTTCTGGAGAAGTATAAAGACCAGTATCAGTTGGTTTTCTATAAATCTCTGTCTCATACTGTTTATCTTTGCGTTGAATTAACAAATCCAAAAACGCAATTGATGACTTTCTCTCCGTTTCACATGTGAATACAATGTTTTTATGTAAACTGTTCATAAAATGCAAAAAACGGTTCTACATGTTTCTGGTTTTCAAATATAAGAAAAATATCATCCACATACCTTTTATAAACAAAAGGTTTTTCAAATTGGAAAGAAGCAATTTTCTTTTCCAAACTAGCCAAAAATATTGATGCCATCGTTGGTGCTAAAGGGGAACCCATAGCGACTCCATCTATTTGTTGATACCACTCATCATTGAAAAGAAAATTGACATTTGAAGTAGCAAATTCAAGAAGCTTTCGAAATGCCCTTCTATCCAAAATGTGATGTTCCGAATCATTTTCATTCCACAACGCACAGCATAAGTCAATTGTCTCAACCAGTGGCACATTCGTAAACAAACTGCAAACATCAAACGAAACCATAACATCATTCATACTTCGTTTTTGTAGCTTTGCAATAAAAGAAACAAACTCAAAGCTATCCTTACATTCAAACTCTGATCGCATTAACGGTTTTAATAATCCATCTAAAAACTTTGCTATTTTATACTGGGCAGTACCAACCATCGACAAAACTGGTCTCATAGGTACACCATCTTTATGGATTTTTGGTAGCCCATATAGTTTTGCTGGCTGCGATCCTATTGGACGAATAGACTTACCTACCTCTTCATCAATAAGCTTCTTCTCAATCAAACCATTTAACATTTTTTGCACAAACTCTTCATCCTTAAGAGGAGGTAATTTTCCATTCTTCCGACCCTTTGGCAATTTCACAAACTGAGGAGAATTTAACAAATCATTCAACTTATTTACATACACATCATGGTCAAGAATAACTATCCCATTTCCTTTGTCAAACTTACAGATATTTATATTTTTTTTAGCTAAGTTTTTTAAAGTCATAAAATCCCTAATATTCTGCTTTTTGTTTTTATCGATATACTCCATCGTACTTGCACTTAACGAACTCTTCACATAATTACCATTAATGCCTTTCATCGATCGGGCTATATGAAAATATAAACTTTCAATTTTTGCACACAATTTTGTTTCATCCAAGCGATTCTTAATACAGTGATTTGGACCAAATTTTAAAACACGCTCTTCATCATCATTCAACACTATTTTACTCAAATTTATCACAGTATTCTCCACACTAAATTTAGAAATCCCAAATATTTTTCTCAAATTAATCAATTTTTTAATATGAGCATTCTCTTTAGATTTTATTTGCACAATCGAATTTTTGATACACCATTCTACGCATACTTGTAAACAAAACTCATTCGTAGCATTATTTAACATTAATCCAATATTTGTTAGTTTTTTATCAATGGAAGTTCTCCTTATTTTCTCTGATTCCAACATTCTTCTTAACGTTCTTCTATGTATTAATTGGACATCTTTACTAGAAAGACAATCACTTAGTTTCATTTTATAAATGAACGAAGGAATCATCTTTTCTTCTAAACAAGTCTCAAGAAAACTAATGTCTAGTTCCTTTCTTTTGAGGGAGTTATAAACCTTCATAAACCTTTTGAATATTGGAACAGCTGCAGCATGATTTATAAATAAATAATTAAATAAATTTGGCAACGATTTAATTAAACGATAACGCCAATAAAAAACCTTTCGTACGATATATTTCGATAGCACAGCTATCATCTTCAGGTACTCAAAACCAACTAAAAATATTATGAATTAACATTTTATTTAAACAAATTATTTTTTATTAATTTAATTTTTTAATAAATAAATATTTTTAAAAATATATTTTAAATTAATTTTAAATTTTAAATTTTTTACTTATATTCTAATTTTTAAAAATTAATGTAATTTAAAATTTTCAATTATTTTAATAATATTAAAAAATAATAATAATAATAATAATAATAATAATAATAATAATAATAATAATAATAATAATAGTAATAAAATTAATAATAATAATAATAATAATAATAATAATAATAATAATAATAATAATAATAATAATAATAATAATAATAATAATAATAATAATAATAATAATAATAATAATAATAATAACAATCATTTAATTAATGGTAATAAGAATATTAAGGCCGGTAATGATAATAGTGGTTCCGAAGGGCGTTAGTAAGATTAATTGGGTACGAATACTAATACAGAGAGTGTCAATACTATTAAGAGGGAGTAGGGGATTATAAAATAATAATATCGATGATAATGGTACTAATACTGTTATTAATAGTAATAGTTATGATTTTTACTAGAAATTTTAAGAAACTGATGAAGGTTGGTACGGAATTTGGGAAAATGGGTTCAATTTATATAGCTCGTATGGCAACCCCCGTTTCAAGATAAATACAAATTTTTAAACTCAACATTTATTTCGGTCATTTAGGGTAACAATACAAAAAATTTATTTATAATAACAAAAATAATGATAATAAAAAATCTGAATATGTCTGAACGAACATGCATTCTAAGTCTTACCTTAAGCTGATCTTTGTGTTTAGTCGTGAGGTGCTAATCAGTAATATCTGTTAAAATTCACAATTTTTGGGTTATTCCTCTAATTTAAATTTATGTAAACTAGTGAGTTGCATTTTGTTTGTAGTTCACCCTATAGTTGATTTTTGATTCGTTTCGTCTAAATGAACCTATGTATATGTTTTTCATCGTCATGTGTTAGCCTTTATATTTAGACCTTTCCCAGGAACTCAACACTACTCTTTCGAGGGTTGGGCAATAGGATATAGAAAAGGAGAATAGTAAGCGGTTCCAGCTACTGCCTTCACGACAGGTTCCCCGTTCAGTATTCTCCCCTTCCTAAATCCTATCGCCCAACCCTCGAAAGAGTAGTGTTGAGGTCCTGGGAAAGGTTAAATATAAAGTTTGAAAAATTACAATGAAAAATATAGGTAGACTAATATCTAGAAGAATCAACAAGAAATTTCATGACAAGCCATATTTCGATTTAAAAAGTTATCATCTAGCTTATACAAAAGTGTACTGCAATAATAATCCAAAATTTGGGAAATTCGACACATCAACCATAAAGAACTACGTTTGACAAAAGATCGGCTTAATTCGGAATCGATATTCACTTAAACTTTACAATAGAATTCCATAAAGTCGTCAAGCGTATCTTCTTAATATTTTACTCCAAAGAACTAAATTTGATGTTAGACTCGAAATTCCACGTCGACCCAACGACTTAAACCATATTATTTTAGTAACGATACAATACTATGCATTTTATAAAAAAAAATTTCATGACCCCTCAGATCGTGAAACGAATATCTTTATAACTATCAACATTAATATTGTTCTTCTAAAATTATTATTATCATTATAAAAAGTAATATTATTATTATTAATCTAATCTCATTATTATTATTACGATTATTATTATTATTATTTTTATATTGATATTGTTATTATCATCCTTAATTATATTGTTATTGTTATTATTATTATTGCTAATATATTATTATTATTATTATTATTATTATTATTATTATTATTATTATTAATATTTTTGTATATTATTATTATTATTATTATTATTGTTATCGACTATATAGTATTAATATTCTTATTATGTTTATGACATTATTACTGTTATCATTTTGTTATTAGCATAATCAATATTATTGTTAATTTATTATTTTCATGATTATTATTATTTTCATGATTATTATTATTATCATTTATATTATTATTATTATTATTATCATTATTATTATTATTACTATCATTATTACCACTCTAAAATTATTATTCTTAATACAAATTTATTATTATTATTATTATTATTATTTTGCTTTTGATATTATTATTATTATTGTTATTATTACCGCTATCATTATTATAGTAAATCTAATATTATTGTTATCATTATGATTGCTAATGTCACTATTATTGTTAGTGTAACATGCGATCGTTAGGAACTTATTGTGTTGTTATTATTATAAATATTATTATTACTGTTAAGATATTATTATTATTGATGAATTAATATTATTATTGTTGTCATTATTTTCATTTGTGTTATTGTTTTGTTACTATTAATATTATTATTGTTAATAATAGGATTAAAATTATACTATTTACTATTATTTTAAAAAAAATTGAAAGTTATGAAATCATAGAAAAAAAAAATAAAATCACAAAACTTTATTCAATTAAAAAATGCAACATAAAGATTGTCACCTTTACAAAAAGAAAAATTCCCAGTGAATAAAATCCGATGTGGGGATTTCCTTTGCAGACTGTTTCTGGGCGTCCTGTAACTTAATGGCGAATAAAATGAGTTATAAATTAAAAACCATACCTGATAGCAAGTGTTGATGCTGGAATGGGGTGCCACAGAAGAACTGGTCGCGGTAGGGATACCAAAAAACATAAAAATACAAGTTAAAAAAGGCAAAAAAATTTATAATATAGAACTTACCAATTGTTTAACCCGTTACCATGGCAATAAGCGGCAAGCATGTTAAAACACATATAGGGAAAAAGGATATATGGTTAAATTTCTCTCAAATTATTGAGCTTTAAAAATCAGGATCGTAGCCAGTAATATAAAATAGTGTTGGGCCAGCACACAAATAACCTTGAGAATTGTTTAAATGCTTCAGTAATACAGCACGAAAACCCAGCACCAAGATAACTTAAAATACAATATACAACACCAACTAAACATTTTAAAATCTGAGAGAATATAAATAAATATAAAATTAAAAACATAAAAGTAAAATAAAATAAACACAACATGCATCAAGAACCGCACGAAATCTACATAAAACATAACATAATAACAAGAAAAATTTGACCGTAAAATGATCATTTATATAAAAGTAAAAATTAATGAACTAAATGAATAAAAATAAAATATTTGTTGGTTGAATAAATTTATTTAAAAATGTTAAAAATAAATTACCAATTTAAATTAAGAAATTAATAAAAATTTAATTTAGATAACACAAATAATTTCAAGGTCAAATTTGTTTAATCGCAATAAAAATAACACGCAAGGTTGAGGTCGAATTGTAGGTATATATACTGATGTGTTTTCATAAATTTTCAGCACAAAATAGACAACTAATTTCAACCAAATAGACAGACTGTGTACAGCCAAATTGACCAGACAAGATCAGACCAAAATTAACAGGCTGTATGCCGAGAGAAAAATTTAATTCTGCTGTTAGCTGTAGCTGGTCAGATTTATTTTAAATTACCGTTGTCGACTTGTGGTATTACTTTCCTGTATAATTTTTCAATTGCCTGCAATGATAGAATTTTATGATATGAAATGAAGAGTTTATATGAAAAGTCTGTGGTGTTTTTTCAATTGCCTGCAGTGATGAAATTTTATGATATGAATGAAGAATTTATATGAGAATATACATTTATGCCTCGAAACTTTTATCGAATTTGGATGGTAACATTTAATTTTTCTTTATTTTATTTTTCGGCCCACAACCAAAAACAAACTGCAAGTAATTAAAATTACACATAACTATCGACTGTGTAAGTGCGTGTACAATCGCCGACAGTCGTGCCCGTGAAGGTTCCGGCGTGAGAACGCAGGAACCCAAACGTCAAATCATTGAATTAAATAGCGAAAGAGAGTAGCTTGAAAGTGGGTCTTTTGGCTCAACTTTCTTGCACTTAATTTCGATAAAATCGACATAAATATTTTAACAACACTCGGCTCAAAATCACTAACACCAAGTAGTCCAGTGGTCACTCATTAACTATAAAATGAACATACATAGATCTTAAGGACAAAGAGAGGGAATGGGTAGCGGGGAAAATAGCGAAATCGTTGCAACAGTTAAAATGAATAGCCATCAGAAAAACATTAATCCGAACGACGAAAATCGTGAAAAATAATGTTTTTTAAATAATATATTAGATTTAAATAAATTATGTGGAATTGAAACGGAAAATATGGGCAGAACGCTGTGCAAGTTTTCGGAAATAGTTAAAACATTTATCATAAAAACTGTAAAATAAGGGCGGAACGCTGCTCAAATTTTCCGAATCAATTAAAATACTTATCGAAAATAGTAAAATAAAAGTGAAATGCGGCTCAACTGTTGGTATAAGAGTATTATGAAACTGTAAAATAAGGGCAGAATGCTGCTCAAATTTTCCGAACTAATTCAAATACTTAACAAAAATAGTAACGTAAAAATGGAACGCGTAAAATAAGGGTGGAACGCTGCTCAAATTTTCCGAATCAATTAAAATACTTTTAGAAAATAGTAAAGTAAAAGTGGAATATTGTTCAATTGTTAATATAATATCCTTATAAAACTGTAAAATAAGGGCGGTATGCTGCTAAAATTTTTCGAACTAACAAAAATATTTTTTCGAAAACTGTAAAATAAGGATGAGTTACGGCTAATGTTGTAGATCAATAAAATATTTTTTTTAAGTCGAGGAATTAGGACGAATCCCTACACAAAAATTTGATAATAATAAGGATAATGGTAAGGAAAATGGTAATAGTAATGATAATAATGATAGTAATGTTGGGCCAGAACACAAACGGCCTTGTAAATGTTTAAATAAATCGGTAACACACATGCAAATATAACATGCAGATTTAAATTCAAACCTATTAAAACACCAATTAAACCCTATCAAAATATGAGAAAGAAGACAATTACATATAAAATAATAAACATAAAAATAAATTAAAATAATAACAAAAAGCAACAAGATCCGCACGATATAAATATAAACATAACACGAAAACCTAACAAATTCGACCGAAATTTGATAATTTAACAAAAATGTGAAATTTCATGAAAATGAAATAAAATTCAAAGAATTTGAATTAGAAATAATTCAATAAAAACTTTTAAAGAAAAATTATCAAATAAAATTGCAAAATAATAAAAATTAAGATTAGAATACACTAGAAAATTCCAAGGTCGAATTTTGTTTTACTAAATCAAAAAGAACACGCAAGGTTAGGGCCAAAAAATAGTTATATATACCGATTCATTTTCACATAATTTTTAATCGTTTTTGAAAATCATTAACTTAGTTTTTCTTAAAAATCTATGTAAGTAAGAGTTTTATTTGGAAGCCCTCTCCACGTCGCCTCCTCTTAACCTCGATAGAGCTCTGCTTGGGTGTCGGCGTGGGGAGAGTGATAATTTTATGATATTTTTATGGATTCTTATATTGGTAAATTTTTAATACTGTTTTAATAAATTATTCATAATTCATAAATTGTTTTTTTATTGTCGAAATTTTTCCGGCCCACAGCCAAGACACATCACAAGTTAGTAAAATCAACATATTATTCGAATTCGTGTAAGTGCGTGGAATATCGCCAATAATTCGTGCCTGTGAAGGTCCGGCGTGTGGAACGCAGGAGCTGGAACGTCAATATTATCCCGTATAGAAGAAAGGAGAGATAAGGAAGCGGTCTTTTGGCTACTTCCTCGTCTCTCAGTTTCTTTAAATTCGACCTAAATTATTTTACATACGGCTAAAAATCATTACACGAGTAGTCCAGTGGGCACTCATTACCTATAATATAAACAAAAACGCGCCTAGGATCAATCAAAGGAGAAGGTGACGGGAGAATTAAAAATACGAAATCATTGTTATGTTTTTTCTAACTTCATGTCGTAAAGGACTTCAGTAAAATCAATCCATAAAATATCTATAAGCCAAACTCCAATAGTACGTCATAAAGTTAACTTAGTAGAAACCAACTGTAGAATAAACGTAAATTAAAACAGTACTTTAAAATCACATCCTGATAGAATTTAATCAACCTAAAATCATAAGAAAGATCGAACTATAATAAAATCCCCGCAGAATTATAATCAATCGTGAATATTAGATAATTAACCGCAATCCCAGTGAACGAAGTAAACTGAGAAATGGAATATAGTAGTAGATCTTGTTTCGTAAAATCAATTCCCCAATGTGACCATGGTTAGTCGACTACGAGGATATATATAGTCCCAGAGAAAATAAAAATTAAGTCACCACGATTATTAATTTGAAATAAAAATCGACCCAACCTTAGCGGCCTGATGAATCCAACTTGATAATTGATCATTTAAAGAATTAGATTTCCATTATCATATAAATTTAGTTACCTTTACAGAATCTACCAAATAAAGTCTTCCTTAATGTAAGAAACCGTTTTAACACAGATTTTCCGTGAATACTCAACATCATGGGAGACAAAATCCAATAACATTTATTTATTAATCAACAATGAGGATATTCCCCCGTATCGAAATGCCAATATAGATACACCCTTAACTCGTCAGTCCGTCGACTCCTCCCAAGTGGTTGTCCTCAATAAAATTTGCAATAGTTTGTCCGACACCCTTGCATAACAACTCGGAAAAAATCATACAAGTGGGGTTGGCATAGTTCATATCCATCCGGAGACCGAGGCGATGCAGGAATTGAACTAAGAAAATAAAATAAAATCATTCTATAATACTCAGTAACAACTCACGCTGGAGAATAGATGACGAATCCCGCAAATCCTTTATCAATTATCTGAACCACTTAAGAAATGCCTCGCCGATAACCAATTTCCTCAGCTAAAATAGAAAAAAGGAGAGCATCGTTCAATTTAAGACGCTAGTCGCATTAAACAGATCCTAAAAAGAAATTTTTTTTGCATAAATAAATGATATTGAGATTAAAACTTACACTAAAAAGTAACGCTCACAGGCTATCCTCAAATAAATCTACATTAATTCCCAAAAGATATCTCCTAATTATAATGACTGAAGTCAACGGTAAATTTTCATAAATCGAATCAGTGTGCACCGTGACCTTTCCTAAAACATAAATCAATGAAATTTTCATACACAAATAATACGCCCGCTCATTGAGAAGAGGAACGCACAAAACCTCAGAAAAAATAGCGGGTAGATCAACCAGAACACAGGTTGACGCACACACCCATCGACGACCCGGGAGTGTGTGCGGGTAATAAAGTCACTCACCAGCAGACACACTCAATAACGATAAATCCACAGACAAATTAAAATATTCATTAATTCACCGACATTTAAAAATGGATCTCCAACCTGATAGATTGAACGGAAACGCTCCAGTGATGACCCCAGTTGGAACTAAGCTTCGGGAATCTCGACCCACTATCATAGGTAAATTCATTTTTTATATCCACGACTCTGTCTAATCATCCAAGTCTTAGGCGGAAGCTCAATATCCACCACATGAATCCGATTTAGACTACCATTAGTATTAGAAATAAAAGAAACTTGTTTTATTATACGTCTTACATTAATTTTTTAGGAAGTAAATTAGCTCGGTTAAGTTAAAGTGCTAGTGGTCACCCAAAAATTGTGCACAATTTTTCACCAACCGGTTCAAGGAGGAATTAACCTGAATATTGAATACCCTAGCATTAAAACGAACAAATAAATGAATCAAGTTTAAATCACTATCAATTCCCTTAGTAGTAATCTAGACAACTAGGTAGTCATCCCCTTAAAAATCTTTCAGTAAAATTAACTTTGGTAAGCAAATTCGGGGAACAACTTCCCGTAGTAAATCAAACGATGAATTAGATCAAAATCTTATCATACCGTCAATCGCTAGTGTTTGGATAATACCAAAAATTTTTGTAACAAATGAAAGGGAAAAATAATGTAACGATTGAGGGATTTTTATCTACATGACAATCGAGATAGATAGGTGTAGCAAGCCAAGACCATGATTGGGTAAATTGACATATAATGGAACTGGTTGGACTCCCAGGTGCATCCACCCTATAGTAAATTCACTAAGTATGCACGTCTATTAGTTAGTAACATATACACATATATTTTTAATAATAAGGATTTTTAGTAATGTGAATTACGAATTAGTTCATATCTTTTTCCCCATGTTAAGAACAAATAACATTTTCTTTTGAACATTTTATGCTAAAGGAGAAATAGTCATTAAAGTTTCCGCTTATTTTCAATATATAGGTTTTAATAAGGATTTTTAGATGAGGTGGAAATAAATTGAAATTTAGTTGATATCTTCTTTTCTATTTTGAAAAATAAAATTTTTCCGTTTTGAAAATATTATGGATATCTGATAATAAAGGTGAAATGCTCATTAAACTTTGGGGTTATCTCAAAAATAGAGTTTTATTCCCACGTTACCGGTTAGTTAAATTCTCGTTAAATATAGTTGATAATCATGTTAAATAAAATAATAGGAAAATACCAACAATATTTGTAATTGCGATGTAAATTAACAAAATTTCCCAAGGGCAGTTTATTGTTAATATTCTCGGACCTTATGGAGGACTACGTCGACGATGACATTTGCGTACATTTATTATAGGACGTATTTAGGACGCTAGTATAGTAAATGTCAGAATCTGCAAATAGTAAGCTCGATCAGGAGAGTGGCGCGAATTGAGGTACTCTGTTGATAACTCTGATAGGCAACAATGAGACCCTCCGTGTAGTGAGCCCGCGACTGACCAGTTGAGTTTTTGCCTTGATTATCATTATGCGATAGATAATTTTGTGAGGAGAACCTGGTTGATTATGTATTAAAATTTTAGAAAGATCAGACTCTTTTGTGTTCGTATCCCCACACGTTGCTGATGAATGGCGACAAGCTTGGAGACGAGCCTGGCAAGCGAGAGGCGGCGAGGAGCCCCAACCAAGAGGGCCTTGTTAGACCATCCAGCAATTGTTAGGAATGGACGAAAACCCACGTATGCAGAACGGTCAAAATGGCGATCAGTATCCGGCCCAAGAGATTCGGGATTATGCCCGTATCTCCTCACCCGCCTTGAAGAACATCAACGGCAGGTTGATTTACAGGTGGTCAGTGCCAGACAGTACCTGGCCAACGTGGAGGACGACATCGCTGCCGGACGAATTGCGGACGTCTACCCGTGTAAGCCGCCGCCTAACTTCAGACCGGCCCGAAATACGAAACGGCCCGTCTTCATACTCCCGGGCTACTCAGCTGAGGAAGGGGTGAGAAAATTCTTCGAAGAACCCTGATCTCGCTGAACTGTAGGATATGGACCTTTTAGTGCTTGTCATCGTAATAAAAAAAAATTTTGTTTGAAGTTTTTCCTTTATTTTTATTCGTTTCACGATATAACTTTGCGAATTTATGTTTAAATTAACTGTACCTTTAAATATTAGATTTGTTAACAAAAATTTAATGTTCATTATTGCAGCAGCAATGGAACCCTTGCAAATATTGCAAACGGAACTAACCCACGCAAGGCAGGCCAATAAAAATCTTCACGATCAGATTATTCAACTAGCCCGGGAGGTCCAACAAACCAAGGCCACATGGGTAGACTCAAAGAAGGCCAAATCACTATATCAAAGGCTTACCGCGGCCCAAAAGGGATGGGCAGAAGAAAAGCAACTGACCCAGAGCTTAAGGACCCAAATAAAGGGGCTCGAAGTTGAGCTGTCGGCCTGTCAAGAAGGGGCAGCTGTAACTTATCCCTCGTCTTTGCTCCCGCTCAATTAGCCTACCGCGAGGCGATAGCAACCCCACCAGCAATCCCAACAGCAACACCAACACCGAATAGGTACCGACCCGGACGAAAGGAGCGAGCGAGACGCCGAGCCGCTCGATTATTAAATAAAAACCTGACAAAATTATAAAATATGTTGATGGTGTAAATTAAATATGTATATCTTTGCAAATTATATCTTCTTTGTGAGTTAAAATGAGGTTCACGCATATTTGTCAAAAATCTAAAATCTGCAATCTACGCACTAGAAGATACCATTCGACATGTAGCCACCTGTGTAGGGTTTAAAACATCACTGTCAAATTCCTTCTTAAATTACGACGGACTCTAACGGATAAAATCTACGCCATACAAGGGACCCAATAATTTAAAGCGAGCATAAGTCTTCTAACGATAGCTCGTTGGACCCAGAGGTCGTTCGAGCAATTACATCATTAGTAATAACGCTCACTTTTTGCGGACGATCTACCCACTCGAACACAGTTCCAACGTTGCTTAGCAACGGGTGCCGAGTGGAATTAAGAAATATTTATATGTTGTTACCTGGGTAACCACAGTAAGATTTAAACAAACAATAGAACCCAGTAACCCACCAGTAATAATAATGATAATAATGTTGGGCAAAAACTGATAAAGCCCATTTTTTGTTTAACCAGCACGATAACGCCTGTGTGGTTTTGAGCAGAAAATTTAAAATTAGATAAAAATGGAAATTTAAAGAAAAAATAAAATAGATAAAAATTTAATAAAAGTTTTGATATATAAAAATGTAAAATTTTAAATTTAAATCGAAAAGAATAAAATTTTTATAATTTTGGAATATTCTAGAAATTCATTGTTTTACTGCATCAAAACACACACACAAACAATCGTGATATAAAAATCGATGCTGGTTGAGCAAAAAACACTCATTTAACACTCTCTCAAAATTTATACTTTTACTCTTACTCTCTCATTAATTGCTTTTATTACGGAAGACAAAGTAAATTTTATTGGTTTTATGTATATGCATTTGATTATTATTATGAATCAATTTTATTTTCTTTTATGGAAAGTAAAAATTTTTTTACTCAATGAAAGGAAAGGTTTTTTGTTCATTATGCATATTTAATCCATTTTGACATCAAACTTCCATCATGAGGTCTTAAATTTAAAATAACTATTTGCCTAGCTGTATGATCACATACCATAGACTCACACGCACGCAAGAAAGTAAAATAAAAAGTTGTTTTTTTCGATATACCGGATCGAACTGGTTGTTAGTGGGGGAAGCCGCGGCGAAGGCAGTAGCCAGGTCCGTCCAATATTCTCCCCTTCCTAAATCCTATCGCCCAACCCTCGAAAGAGCAGAGTTGAGGTCCTGGGAAATGGTAAATATAAAGTTTAAAAGTTATCAACAAAAGAAAAATATATAACCTAGTAGTTAGAAGAATGTGAATTTTATTTTATTCAACAAAACCTATCGCTTTACAAAAATTATTCACTAACCTATGTACACTATATTTCGAGACTAATCACAATAGGAAGTTTAATAGGCTGTATATTAGGTTTTTCGTAACATCATTATTTGTAATTAATTTACGTTCTAAACATAAAAGTCAAAAATGACTTCGACTATAAATCCAAATTTTACGCCATCATTACTTAGATTTTTGCTACTTCGACAAAGGTAAAATTTTTTATTCATGTTACAAAACGGAGACCATGACCATATGACCTGTAAAACGACTATCATTCGTACTATTATCGTCCTTATTGTACCTTTAAAATTATTATTTTTACCAAAAATTTTATTATTATTTCTATTATTATTGTTATTATTATTAATATTATTATTTTCATATTATTGTTATTACGATTAATATTATTATTTTCATATGATCGTTATTATTATTATTATTATTATTATTATTATTGTTATCATTATTATTATTATTTTCCATATTAATATTATTATTATTATTTATATTACTTTTATTATTATTATTATTATTATTACTAAAATATTATTATTATTATTATTATTATTATTATTATTATTATTATTATTATTATTATTATTATTATTATTATTATTATTAATATCATTGATCTTCTTAGCACATCATTATTACTATTGTTATTAACTATATAGTATCGTTAATGTTAATAACTTAGTACTACCTGATATTCATATTATTATTATTATTATTATCATTATTATTATGTTCATATTATTATTATTGTTATTAGTATTATTATTATTGTTTTCATATTAACATTATTATTAATATTATCATTATTATTACTAATATTATTCGTTTGATATTATTATTATTATTATTGACCCATTGTTATTACTATTGTTCTGGTTATCAATTTTTTTTACAATATTATTACTTATCGGGGATTTATTATTATTATTAGTATTATTATTATTATTATTGTTATTTCTCTAAAATTATTATTATTATCACTATTATCACTAATTTAACCTTATTATCACTATCACCTTAGTTAATTCAACATTATTATTATTACTATTATTGTTATTATTATTATTGTCAAAATAGTATTATTAGTCTTTTTAATTTATTTCTATTATTAATATTATCAAAATCATTATTAGTAATATTATTATTAGTACCCTTGTTAGTGTTACTATTATCATTTTTGCAACAAATACCCTCACAAATAGATATAACACAAAAAAAGATCACCTCGAGAAAATTTCTATATTTATAAATAACAAAAATAAATTTCCAATGAGACGCTTCGTTTGGATTGAAACCAGAGCTAAACTAGAGAATCCTGAAATTAGAGGCTGATAAAATCAACTTTAAATAAACCTACAAACTTCTCAGAAAACGTCCGTAATACCGGAGGGCAACCGAGTAGGCTTAGTTGCTGTGGGAAGCTTGAGAAGCATAGGAAATTAGTTGAAAAGTATCAAAAGAAAATCAATATTAATTACTAATTGCAAGTAGAGCATGAAGTCTTCTATGACAGCTCATGAACCCGAGAGGGGTTAGGACATTAGCAGTTCTTGAGAAGAAGCTCACCTTTCGCTAACCTTCCACCCACTAGTTCACAGTACCAACGTCAAATTTTGACGGGTGACTAGCGGTTCAAATCCTTATGCAGGCGCTAGGTGAGGGAATAGTAACCCTTAGGCAGTTTAAACTATTTTAAGGACCCATCAGTGCCCAGCAATAAAAATAATAATAATGATGATCATGGTGCTTATAATGATAATGATAATAATTATGACAATAATAATAGTAATAATAGTAATAGTAGTGATGATAATAAATATAATGGTAATTATAGTAATAAGAATAATAATAAACTTAATAGAGGTAACAATTAATAAAGGAAATACATATAATAGTAACAATGACAATAATAGTATCAGTAATGGAGAACATTGTAGGTATAATAGGGATAAGGGTAAGAGAGATACGGTTCGGATACTTACATAACAAAGGGTTCACAGACCATAGCAAAATCATGAATACGGACAACTATAAGGAGGACCATGGGAATAGTCATAATGATAAATGATGTGACAGTATAGGTTAACATTTGAATGAGATAGGAGAATAATGGGACCTAAAAATCGAAATCGAGCACAGGCCTTCTATCGGCAGCTCGTTGGACCCATGGATCGTTCGGTCAACTGTAGCATTAGTAATAGCGCTCACTTTTTGCGGACGATCAACCCACTCGAACACAGTTCCAACGTTGCTTAGCAACGGGTGCCGAGTGGTAAGGCAAAGAATATTTGTATGGGGTTGTCTGGGTAACAACCATATAGTTTCAAAATATAAACACCCAGAAACCCACCATTCAAATTTGAGGGCTCAGCCGGGATGAAAGTGGTTTTCTTGGTAAAATCAAACGACACGAAAAAATAACAGGAAGCAAAAGCCAATTGAAAAGAGGAAATAACGAACACTTTGTTGGAACATCCTCAGCCGGGATTGAAATGATTTTTTTGGCAAACGATCAAAGAACACAAGACGCAAAAAGTTTCACCGAACCCCAGAGAGATAACAAATGAGAACGACAGATGAATAAGAAATGAAATACAGAAAGATGGAAAACGACCATTTTGAATACAAAACAAGAAAATAAAGGAAATATGAAACAAAACAACAAGCGACAAAAAACGATCTTGATGAAACGAATGACGGATGAACAAGACGGGTATTTAACGCAGAGAACCTAATAAAAAACGAGGGAATACGAGCAACCCGACTACAGAATAGAGAAAATATATTAATAAAACAATTGACTAGCCTGCCAAGTACAAATTTGAGGCTCAGCTTCGTTATTGAGAAGAATCAAAACAATAAAGTTAAGAAACAACAGAAAGTGACCAGAAAATACAAGATGCAAAAAGCAGAAAACGTCGGGATAACATTTCACCAAAGAATAGAGCTTAATAGCAAAAGATGGAAGACAATCAAATTGGCTACAAAATAAGAAAAACAGTGCAATGAAACAAATGGCTAGACATCACATACAAATCTGGGGCCAATAAGAAAAGAGAGATTAGCAGAAAACTATGGAAAACAATAGATTTGTCTACAAAACGAAATGAAACAAATGACTCGAAAAGTACAAAGTTGAGAACTCAGCAATGAACAAAGTGAACAATATACAAGATTTCTGTTAGAAACAATAACAAGCAAGAAAACATCAACCAAGAAAAATTTAAAACGAGTTAGCGGCTAGCAAGCGGGAGAAGCAAGACATTTTAAAGTAACCAACGAGGCGATATTCAGACAATTGCAGGAGAAAATAAATAGAAGGAAATAAAACAAAACTATGAAAACGACCAACCTATCTACATGGAAAGCAAACTAACGAAGGAAAGAAATACAAAAAGAAAAGAGCAGTGCGAAATAAGAATCGAAAACTTTGTTTGATCATTCGAAGCTGAGATCTAATGATTATTTTATAACGGAAAATAAATGTCAAAAAGAAATTAAGAAACTACAAATATTCTCAGGAGCACACTCAACTGAGCATGAATGACGATTTTAGATGGAAACAAATAATGATCAAAAAACCATAAGGAATTTCACTGAAATGCAGACACATAAAAACTGGAAAATATGGACAGAAACTTTGAAGAATGACTTGTTTGTCTACATGGAAAATAGAAACACAGAGTATGAAAAATTTTAGGAACGGTAGAACATAAATTCACTTAAGAGAAACCAGAATGTGAGTGATATGAGGGACAGGAACACCGTCAAGATTGCTGGGAAAATATGGAGAAAAATCAACAGGAGAAAAGTAGAAAATTTCACGAAATAAACAATAGTTACTAGAGATCCACGAAAATTAGATATTATCGTTATAAATAAATTAGGAAAGATAGAAGGTATCTTAGAGGTTCTAATAATATGAAATAAACTTGTAAAAGAGAATAACAAAATCATAACAGATAATAAAATAATAGATAACCTCGGAAAATACATGAGCATAGTTAATCAAAAATGGCGGGATGAGGAAAAATAGAGAATGTAAAATATGATGAAAATACAAAGGAACAAAAACACCTGTTTAGAAACCCCATGAATGACGAGTATTGTAATAGGAGAGGAAAACATCAATATATGTAAATAAACTAAAATATTAGATACATAAAAATTTCAAAAATGAAACGATTCAACAGGAAAGTGGGGATAAAATTATCAATATTTGTAAAGCAGAAATCAAAGAAACAGGAAACTATAAATAAAAATAAAATTATGGGTAGGTTGTATAAATCAATGGAATCCGCGTGTAGATATCATCCAAAAAACAGTAGAAGTAGTAATAAAAATATAAAAAACAGATAAATAAATAAAATAAAAATAATACAAACAAGGAAAAGGTGAAAATCACGAGGGTTAAAGTGATTAGAAACGGGGAAACCACAAAAAACAAATTGGAAAACTAGAAATTAACGGATTAAAATTGTTTGAAATAAGACGTGATCACCAAGTCAGTTAAAATAATGTTACACGTAATAAACGATTAACTGAAAGTAATTAAATTAAAAATCAAAATAGTAACGGAAAAGGTTGCAACGATTTCGAACCCCTACTCCTATGAGCTGAGAAATTGTAGCGGAAATAACGACCGATCGATTGTGCGAATTACAAAAGACATGAGGCCAAGCAAAGCCAAATTAGATACTAAACGAGAAACAGATAATCGATTAAGTTAGAGAAATCGACGAAAAGATAATCCAGATGATGAAGAAACTTAGGCGTGGATAAAAGGAAATGTTCTGTTGTAAATGAAATGAATAGGTAGCAATAAACGTAGATATGATGATGCTTGTCACAAATGAAAATAAAGAATTGGAAGTAATAATGAATTACGAAAATAATAACCAGCAACCAGAGGAAAATGATGATTGAAATTGAGTACGATGAGTTGAGATTAATAATAATAATAATAATAATAATAATAAATGAGACAACAATAACAACCGAAAGATGTAAAACATACGGAAAAAGCCGAACGCTTCATGAAAGCCGTTAAATAAATTCCGAGTGGACAAGTAAAACACAACTTAAACAGTGAAAGCTGAAAAATTACACATAAGGTACGGTAAAAGTTTCGATGCATCTCATTTTGTTAGTGTATTTTGTAATGTTATTTATATTATATTATATGGAAATAATACTGGAAAGTAAGATTTAAAACCGAGCTATCATAACGATAGTACGCTTATTCCGATGAAGAACCTTGATCAACCCGAGGAGAGGAATGTAGTAGGTACCGTCGCAAATGTTTGGGAGTTCCTGGCGAGAGATTGATCACCTCTCTGGGGAACAAACCAACGCGATTACTACAACTTTTGAATTGGGAAAGTGAAAGGGAAACCGAAAATAAAAATAAAAATTGAAAAATGCACATTATTTAGGAGCAGAAGGTGAGAGAAAATGCGCATGATCTAGACGTGAAAGAATTAAGAATATTGTAAAGGTACCTAGAGAAATTTTTTCTTTAGCTTGTGGTGAGGCACCAGAGGACAGCTACGGACTGTCGAGTTCAGGATGTTATCAGCCAAGGGACTGGTAGTGCTGGACTGTTCGATACACAACCCGGATACAACACCGAGTATTGAACGAATTTTTCGCTGGGCAGGGAATTGATACAACAACCCGGATCTCACACCGAGTATCGATGCCCAAACGATAGGTGAGATGTGAACTAACCGGTAAATGGTTCATACTCGAAAGGCTACTAAGGTCAGAATTCATCCCGCCAAGTAGAGCCGGACCTCTGACGGGAGCGAGCGGATAGTAGTCGAAGAATTACCGCACCCATAGATCGCTTCTTTTTCTTTTCACTATTCGGGCAATCAAGTAAACCGTTTTTGGAACTTGGTTGAACGTCTAGGCATTTCCATTCTTTTATATTCTCCGAGGTACACAACCAGGATCCCACACCGAGTACCGGATATTCGAGTGGCGGTGAGGTAAGCGTAACCGGACAAATGCGCTACCAACAGACGACAATGGATTGAGCGTCAGTGTGAGGCCTCAAACTTGTATACCAAACAAGTCACCCAACAGACACTGATGGAAACTCAACTCCGATTAGATAGTAAGGCCATAGAGTTCCAGTTGGAAGATAAGATGCCGAAGGCCGGAGAGCCAACGGAAAGGATAAGGGTCATAGAGCGCCAACGATTGAGGATTAAATAAACAATTTTTATCAAATCACGGAGACATAGGAAAAATTATTAACAGATTGAATGATAGTACGATTGTAGTGATTTTATTTGATAAAGTATAGATAATTGATGCGACCACATAGATAATTAATAAGAGGATGATAGATAATTGATACCAGATTAATACGAGGATGACGATAATAGATACGAGAAATAGATAATTTAAAATAGATTTAAAATGAAGAGAGATGAATCAAAAAAAAAACGATCACATCGAATAAAGTTTAAGGAAAAAGACAAGAGGATTTAAATAAAAAGGCTCATAGAGCAACAGCGGATAAGGTTTAAGAAAAATGACGAGAGGAGTTAAGTAAAAAGGCCCATAGCGCATAGAGATTAAGAAATTTGTTTGGATAAATGATAAAGAGATAAAGGAGAATAGTTAACGAGATGATTGTTGATATGATGGTGATGATTTATTTGATTAAAATAGTTAATTGATACGACAAGATAGATAATTGATGCAACTATAAGGATAAGTTAGACGAAGAAAATAGATACTTGATACGAGTTATAGATAATTTAAAATAAACTTAAAATGAAAAGACAAAAATTAAAAATATAAAGAAGTTGACGCAATGAAAAGAATTAAAAATAATGAGAAGCAATGAGAATAATACGATAAAATTAATGCGGAAATTTATGTAGAATAATATGTACTAGAGGTGTTATTTATTTTTAGATAATTGGCAAGGAATAAAGAGATCAAGTAAACCAAAGGAATAAAGAGATCACATAAACCAAAGGAATAAAGAAATCAAGTAAACGACGAATAATAGAGCCGATAAACTAGAGATAAATCAAGAAAACAAGTAACGAGAAACCAGAATCAAACAAGCCATTGAGTAAAGAAACTGAGAATATACTAAAACGAACAGCGAACAAGGATAAAGAAAATAAACCATTTTTATTAGAAATCAGAAAAAGTAAAAAGCAGATGACTACAGCCAAATTCAAAAGTTGGGAAACAGAAGCCGAAGATTGCGATAAATTAAATGAAAAGTTAACTGACAAAGGAAACAACGTGAAATTACCCGAACCAAAAATTGCAATTCAGTTGAAAACAAGTTCAAGTAAAGAGACGGAAAAACTTCGAGAGGAAATTAACCGAGAGTCGCAAAAAGTAAAAATACGGATGAAACAGAAAACTATTTGAAAGAATCAACAACGTACGAAATCACAAGCGATGAACCGGAAATGAGGAGCCGAGAACCAATATATTCGAGTTTTAAGAGGAATGTACAGGAGATGCATTCAGAAAGAAAATGCAACGAAGAAGATTTAAAGGACGAAAAGGAAACTGGAAATTCGGAAAGGAAAGCAGTTGAAACAAAAGAAGCTGAAACATGGAAAACGGAAATCATACGAGAACGGAAAATATTACCCACAATGGAAGAAAGATTCGAAAGAAAAAAATGACCAAATCGAGGTAAACGATCAAGTATCAGAACCAATAAAAGTAGAAAAAATGAGCCAAACAAAAGAAATTTACCCGCAACAAATCAATATATTAAAAAACCATCACGAATTTGCGAGATGCCAGTTAAAAGGATTCAAGACAGTAGAGGTAAATTTATAAATTATAATAACTATTTCAGGATTAACAACGCGAGCTACAATTCAGTATATAATATCTGTTCAAAAGAAGGATGCCGAACTGACCGAGGTTATCAACTAAAGAATTGCCAAGGATGTGATGGAAGAGTTCGCACAGAAAGTATCAACAGACAACCAATATTAATGATCCCTACACGGAACGTAGAGGAAGAAATGATAATCTGTTTTAATTGCGATCAAACTGGTCATATGTCAAAGAATTGCCGAATGAGAAGAATACAAAGTCAACAAAAACCATACCAATTCAAGAATCGTCCACAAAATAACCCAGCACAAGAGATTAGACATTTAAGAAATATGACGATAATGAGGACGACCACAAGATTCAAGAGTAGAACCTGTTACAACTGCAACCTAAACGGACACATAGCTGCAAATTGTCCAATGGAGAGAAAATCGAGACAACCAAAACCGAACAATTATAGTCAAAGTACACAAAGCAATCAAATACAAGAGAGTGAGCAATTAAGTGGTATGATTCAAAGAATATCCACAAACAACAAAATACAATGATGTAATACGAGGAGAAACATGAATGATGTTCGATATCAATGGAACAGAAAATATCCGAAACCACAACAAATTGAATGGCAGAGATTACAGAGAGAGGAAACCAAAGAAATTCGACAAAAATGGATGAACAGAAATCAAATACCAAGCAGAAGCAATACGTCAAGAATAGTCAATACAAAAATAATCTACACTTCAGCGCAGTGTGTTGTTAACAGCGAGGATATATAACAATAAATAACGATAAAGAAAATGAAGTAATTAAGAAAGATTAAACTCAGGAGGACAAAATAAAATCAGAGCAAGAATTGAGCTGTGAAGAAAAAATAAAGATAATTCAAGAGATCACCATAGAAGAGAACGACAGACGACGAAAAAGTAACAGAATCAGCGATAAAAAGATATCAGAAAACCAAAAAGCAAAATATCAAAATCAGAGGGTACTACTACAAAAATTGAAAAGAGAACCGACATATTACAACAATGACTAAATAATATTGGAAAGATCAAGAAAGCGGAACTTCAAATAAACGTAGAAAGTAAAGTATTAGAGTCAAAATCCATACAAACAACAGGAGATAATATAGGAATCAGAGAGACGTCAATCGAACAAGAGAGAATACAAAAGCAACAAACGAGAAATCTGAACAAATCAAAAATAGCCAGCGAATTGATAATTGAGACCAAAGAAGATGTAATTGAAGAACTCAGAAAAACAACGAATTTGGAAAGGAAATTTACAATGTAGCATGAATATGCACAACAAAAAACGACTAAGAAAACCATAACGAACGAAGAAAGTACCTGGACAATCGATACGAAAGCTAACGAAGTAAATATCAAATAATGTTGTAAAGCTTGTCAAAAATCGGGACACGCAGAGAACGACTGCTATCCACATCAAGTAAGCCAACTATTCGCGAAGAGAGGACACGTAAATAAATTTTGTCACAAAAGATGCGAAAAATGTTTTAACTGTCTAAAATGGGGACATTTAACTCGGAATTTTCCAAATAAACAGACTCAGAACCCATCCGGAACAATGGGACTAATGAGAGGAAGCAATAGTAAAAGAGAAAAGATCAATACCATCACCAGAATAAAGCCAGCGAATGATACAAGTGTCAAATCAAGTTACGAACCTGGAAAAGACACTAAAACAGGAAGGCAGAAAAACCTATTAGACATGACGAAACAAGTTACCAGAGTCGCAAACATCCAAGAAACTAAATCAAGATATTATAGTATTCAGGCGAAACAGAAAAGAGAATATAACGAAATCCACGATGCTAGAATGAATTACCGGAAACAGATGGAAACAATCATCAAAATAACTAAGGAAATAATGCCGAAATGGATCAGAATTAAGAATACCACCGAGATATTAGGAGGAGTAACAAAGATGATCTTGAACTACGCGAAAGGCTCAAGATCAACAGCGAAAACCAGCATCTTAATGATAAGAATGCCAATATTATTCACAATAATTGACATAGTGAGTAATAAACCACTACATCATGTCATAGAAAGCGAAAACGAAGAACGAACGATGAAAATTATCGAGGCAATGAACCAATGTGGACAACATACAAATATCAGAAATGAGAAAGGACAAACACCCATGATGATTGCAGTGTCAAGAGATCCGTTAACGAAAATTATGAGGGAGTTATTAAAAACAGGATAAACTCTAAATGAGAAGGACAATAAAGGAAAAAAAATGTTAAATTATATTATGATGTCGCGAAAAGCAAGTGCAATAGAGTTCATTACGATAAATGCAATTCAAGAAAACATCGAAGTAAAATGACAAAATTTAAACCCAATCCTTGGAGCAATCGAGAGAGGATACGATGAAGCAGCAGCAAAACTGATCAATTGGAGAAAAAGAAAATCCGATAACGAAATCATAGACGTAAACAAATTCGAAAGCAATAAAAATATATTACTAAAAAGAGCAATAAATTCCGAGTATGCATTACCAAAGACGATAAAAGCTTTGTTAAAGAGAGGAGAAATAAAGTTCACGTGCAATAAAAGAGAGCCTTAGAGAATAGGGTCCAGAAAAGAAGAATTAGAAACCTATGTAGGAGAATAACACCGGATACAACAAAATTCTAGCGGTAGAAAACAAGAAATTGATGACATCAGAAATGAAAGAAAAATGATAATCAAAATGTATGAGGATATAATTAAAGAAATAAGTGTCGAGGACAACAGGAGTAAGAAGGCTCGACGTAATAAATAGCAGGACAAAAGGACGATGAGGACAAAAACAGAAAAAAGAAGATGATAACGAAGAAGTGGAAAACCAAGATAGTAATAGAAAGCAAAATTCAATAACATCCAAGAAAATAAGACAACAACCAAAGCCAAATAACGTAGACGATCAGAAAATGTCAAGAGATGAAGAAAGCACAGACAAAATTTGTTGTAAACAGATGATAGATTTACAGGAAATTCAAAATCGACAATCCTACTACAAGGATTACAAGGATTATTGATGCTAACGATGTTAGTCAGCTTAACGGATGGATATTTTTTAAGAAAATTAAGAAGTAGAAAATCGATACAAAACAAAAATAATAGTCGTAAATGCTGGGAAACAACAAACCAATATTAATTGTATATCTATAGGAAAGAAACTAGTGTGGGGTTATGTCGTTGACAACCCTGACCCCATATGAAAATTATCTATTTCCTTTTCAGTGGCTACCCGCTGCTAGGCAACGTTGGAAATGTAGCCATGGGTTTTGAGGTCGCCAAAAGTGAGCGCCACGAAGGAACTGCTCTGGCCCGACCTCAATCTGGGTCCAACGCACTACCGTTAGAAGGTTTTCGTGCGATTTGTCATTTTCGTCCCTTGCTGATAATAGATGGTTATAACAACGACACTGACTGACTGACGGTTTTACTCCATTTCCTGAGTTTAATTCGACACAAACTATACTAATCGTTTAAGTACAACATTCAACAACTTTTATTAAAAACAATTTGCATACAATTCACACTTTTGAGTCTCTTGCTTGAATGGCTCGACGTTTAGCCCGTTCCGCTCTTCCGGGGCGGTGTTTAGTCGGCTTGGCTGAAGATTTCGTAGTAGAATTAGCCTCACGATAAGCTAATTGGGCCGGAGAAAAAAACAGTGGGTAGTTTACTGCTGCTCCTTCTTGACACGCAGACAGTGCCACCTCTAAGTCCTTGATTTGTGTCTTCAAGCTTTTGTTGATCTGTTTTTCATCAGCCCAACCCTTCTGCATGATTGTTAGCTTCTGGTACAGGTGTTTGGCCTTGCTCGGCTCCACCCAAGTGCTTTTTATTAGCTGAACCTCGGCCGCTAGTTGTAGGATTTGTCGATGGAAATCTTTGACGGTCCGCTGGGCCTTGGCTAATTCGTGCTGTAGGATATTGTGGGAGTTCATCTCTACAATAAAAGGATGTTAATTTTGCCAGTAAAAGGAGGTTCTTAGATATATAACGGGACTTATGTCTTATAGCGTCAGATTTATAATTTAGACTGTTCGTTTTTGTTAAGTCATTTATTCATAACACTATAATAAGAAATAAGCTAACTAAATATTTATTTAAATGTGCAAATGAAATAATTATAACAACAGGCTTAATTGTTCGCTAATACCGATCATAGTTGGTTCGCGAGGGTTCTCGAGCATATGGATGCTTGCGATGGACGTTCAGTTCTTCGAACATACGCCCACTTCTTCTGGTCTGTGAATTGTGCGGAGCTACTATATTGTTGGCTTCCATTGATCGGTTCGATCCAGTGTCATTCTGATTGGACGAAATATTGTACGACGGGGCATACCCGTCCGTACTTGGGATCAACCCCGCCGCGATGTCTCGGTTGATCTCATCCAGATGTCGTTGGGCTCTTTGTATCTGTTGGGCCGTCTGACGTTGGTGTTCCTTCAGGCGGGCAAGGAGGTGCTCCGCCTGACCCCTTATTTCCCGCGCCGGGTTTCGGCCGGGTTCCCGTTTAATTGCCATTTAATTGCGTCCTCCTAAGGGGGAGTTTATATGAATATATCGATTATTCCACTTATTATGAATTATCTTGGTCAATCGTTGTGGTTATGCTGTTTTGTTCAACTACTGTATCATGTTTCGTTTAATTTACATTCCGTTGTTTAAAATATATCTATTTCGGTTTAGTTTTTTAATTCTCGTATTCATATTTACGAATAGTTACGCTTAATTTTAGTTGGGCCATTTATGTATTTTAGTCGATTCATGTTTAATATTATTCCTCGTCAATACCTTCATTAAATTTTAGATCTAACGAATATAATGTTTACTTCAGAAACTATAATAAATGCCATGATGTCTGTAACTTCTTATTAATTTGGTTCTAAAATTTACGGTATAACAAGGTTAGGTCAATAGATTTCAATTATATATTAATATTCGATATATACTTTATTCGCTAGCTTAACTGTTATTCATTAGTTTGGGGTGAACGGCTTATTTCTCGTGGGTCTTTATGCAGATTTTAAACCTCAGCCTTTTAACTAGGATTTAACTTTTTAACTATTCGTTGACGTTGGACGCTTTACGAATCAATAGAGTTTTACTTTAGTTTTCATTTAAGATCATAGCAACAATTTAATGACATCGTTTTACCCCGTGCCCTTTCCCAAATTGATCCTAGGATAGGTTTATGTTGATATTAGTAGTTTAAGAGTGTCCACTGGACTACTCGGTGTGGTGATTTTGAGCCGTGAATTGTAAATAATTTTTAGGTCGAGTTTATAGGAAATGAGTGCCGACGAAACAGCCAAAAGACTATTTCCCCTTCACCCTTTTCCCCTATATAAAATGATATTGACGTTTCAGCTCATGCGTTCATCACGCCGGAGCCTTCACGGGCACGAAATCATTGGCGATAGTACACGCACTTACACGATTTACGGTAGTATGTTAGGTTTTAATAGCTTGCGGTATGTATCGGCTGTAGGCCGGAAAAATTTCGACAAGAAGGAAAATCTATTTTGATTTAATATATATTTTATCAGTTACATCAGTTACGACGTGGAGTGTATCGAACCATTTCTCACTCAGATTAAAGTTTGCACTTTCGTTTTGAAACTGATTAGACGATTTGAAAACTACTTTCAAGTTTATGAAAAACTGATTCTGGTTAAAAACCGCTACTGGTTAAAACTGGTTAAAATTGTGTAAAAATGAATCGGTATATATACCTATTGTACGACCCTAACCTTGCGTGTTCTTTTTGATTTAGTAAAACAAAATTTGACCTTGTGATTTTCTAGAATATTCTGTTCTTAATTTTTATTATTTTGAAATTTTATTTGATAATTTTTCTTTTTGAAATTTTAATTGAATTATTTTTAATTCAAATTATTTCATTTTTATTTCATTTTCATGAAATTTTGCATTTTTGATAAATTGTCAAATTTCGATCAAATTGTTGGGTTTTCGTGTTATGTCTATGTTTATTTCGTGCGGATCTTGTTGCACTTTGTTGCACTTTGTTATTATTTTAATTTATTTTTATGTTTATAATTTTATTTTTTAATTGTTTTCTTTCTCGCATTTTGATAGTGTTAATTGGTGTTTCAATAGGTTTAAGTTTAAATCTGCATGTTATGTTTGCATGTGTGTTACCGATTCATTTAAACATTTACAAGGCCGTCTGTGTTCTGGCCCAACACTAGCAACAACTTGCAAAAAGAGGAACCTAACCCAAAATCAACGATTTTCGTTCATGATGGGAAATACAGCGTATATGATTTGTGTACAAAGTGAAGATAACCAAAAATGCAGAGCAATAAGGATTTGGAAAACCGATTTAAAGAAAATGACAACAATGTCAAGAATAATTAAAATAAAAATGCACAACAACGGTGAAGAAACCAACAAAGAAAGAGAAAAATGTAGCAAAGACTAGAAAAGTGACGAAGGAAACCTAAAAGACAATGAAACGAGGAAAACAATTACAAGAACAACAAAAAAGTCAGCAAAATCAATACAATCTAAAACAACACTAAGAAAAACAACAACTACAAACAAACTACAAAGAATGGATGATGTCAGAAACGAAGTGTCAATCAGTGTAGTGACCGACGCATGGAAATACGAAACAATACGGAAACTACAGGAAAAGCTAATCACAAAAATATGCAGAATAGACAGAAATTCAAGAATAATAGTTAAAGGCAGAGAAATAAGGAAAGAAAAGAACATGACACTACACTTGCTAACAAGAAAAAATACAGAATCAATATACCAGATATGGCAAGGATTATCCCGAAACTCTTCCCAAATGGGAGTGAGAAACAACAAAGATGAAACTACGAAAGAAAGCGCAACAAGAAACCAAACCGATAGTAGGAAAGTATTAAGTAAAGACGATAGTCACTTATCATAAAAAGAAACAAATCACTTATTAGCAGTATTTAAGAGAGTACAAAACCACGAAAACCCAAGAATGAAGACAACGGAACTGAATAAGTATTAAATACCAAGAGAGAACGAAACAAGTCGAGATATGAACCAATACCCAAGTAGGATATCCACGCAACAACCACCGTCACTAATGGCACCACTCAAGTGGTCAAGCGAGATTGATATATATCAAGTAACTGACGAGAGATGCGGAGGGATACGCACTTTGCGCGAAGACCTTTTGGAGATAGAGTAGTAAATAGTCAGGAGTGTGTATATAGTGTATATATCAGATATTTTTATATAATAATGTATAAAAGTGGCATATAAATATTATACGAAAAGAGTGTATGTATACCTGATAATATATAAAAGTAGTATATAAATATTATAGTCGAGGAGCGAAAACAAATTAGAAATCATATGATGTGACAAAGAATAAAGCGGAATGAGAAAGACAAGTGATGCGATATTACGTTAAAATTGAGAAACGAATCAATTGGAAGCCAATCAAATATATCAACCAGTAAAGCTTAGCTATAGCGACGATGCCCAATATCCGAAAACTAAATGTACAAGCAGAGATAGACAAGTTCAAACCAGGGATCAGATCGAGATCAGAAATTGAAATAAACCGACTAAGAGATACAGAAGCCGTCAATGAAATCAGAGACAAGAGTAGACTTGGAGAGCAAATTAAAACTTGGAAAATTCAGTACAATCAGAAGAAAGACGAAAATGAGAAACAACGATAACAAATCCACGATAGAAGCCAAATAAAGCAGTAAAATAGTAAAGAAATTACCAATACAAAACGGAAGCAATGAAGAAATAAATGAAATATTAAGTCAGTCAATGAAAAAGAGGATGGAAAATAATTTGACAAAAAACTGAATCAAGTAATGAGAAACGGACGAATAACAACAAAGGGTAGATAATTGAGAAACAAAATTTGTGGTCATTGAGTAAACGAAAAAAAACGAAAAGAACAAAGAGTTAGAACCAGTGAAGCTCAATTAAATGAATACGCAAAAGGGAAGAAGAGACTCAAAATTAGAGCAAGGAATAGAGCAAGAAAAACATCCAACTGCAAAGGAAACTAGATGCAGCCAAGTGAGACAAAAATGAATATTACGGAATAGTAATTTCAAACAAGACTAAAGTTCAACACCGGATATGAACAAAGCACGGACCAGAGAACAAATCAAAAACAACTCAACAATCAAAAACCAGATAACAAGAAAGACAAATTGAATCAGTAAAGAGAGATTGCAAAGGACAATGCCAAGAAACGACAAAAGATGATGAGACTGAACTACAAAATGCACCCAATCAAAATGGAATATTGAAAGAATCTTGCAAATCGTAGTAAAGGCAAGCAAAGAAGATAAATGATGTCAAAATAAAGTTAATACCAATCACAGAAACGAGAAACCAGATATGATAATAAAAGCAAAATAGATAAAAAGGAAGAGAAACAGAAAAGTCAGACCGCTACCTAAAATCAAGGGGAGTGATAACGAGTCTTAGTAAAATAGCTCGAAATGTGTGGCAAATAGTCAAGCAATTGTAATTAATCATCACAAACCCATAATTGTGAAAAAAACAAGGAATGCGAAAGCAGCATGATATTGGCGATGAGAAGGAGGATAGCAGTAATAAGCACATATATACAACCTAGCCTCCTTTAGAAAGAAGTCGAAAACCCCACAATCAATCAATCGATGAAAGAATTACCTGTAGCAAATATGCCGAGATATGCAGAAACCCAAAGAATACCAATTACGGACTGATCAACTTCTAAAATACCCAATGCCCGAAAGATTAAAACAAGAAAAGTAGATAAACTAATAATCAAAGTGAGCAAAGCCCAAACTTAAAAAGATCGTACGAACCTTCAGAACTCTAGAAAATCAAATCCGAAAGTCAATAGAAAAGGAAACACCAATCAAGGAGACCATATTCAAATAATCATGGATGCTCTTTAGAAACCCTACAAAATAACAGAAAAGAACCGAAAATCAAGAACAAATAACCCAAATCGATAACCAAAAAGAAGTAACCCAAACCAACCTCAAGGAATCATGAATAATCCCAAACCGATCAATTATCATCAAACAATCGAGACGAGATAATATGATAAAGGGTCATCTATCCATAGAACCCAGTTGAACTTCACCCAGTTTCAAGATGCTAAAAAATCAACAACCAAAAGCAAGAATATCAATTTACAACCCAAATTCCCAGATACACCATCAAAAAAGGAGTCTTGAACGAAATATTTAATCTATTCTTTTGCCAATCTTCCAAACAATTAGCATCTAATCAGTCCTAAATCAAATAAAGTTAATTACCCAGACTAAACAAAATCTCAAAGCTAAATCTCACAACGGATACCGATTCGTCAAAATCAGAATGTTTTTATATGATGTTCAAACCTTATGAATTATGCTCAGAAAGTTTAGGTAATGTGGTATATGCTAAATATAAATATTAGAAAAATGAAATTTTTCCGTCAATGCTATGATCGTTTTTTGGTCCACAGCCACTCACGCACCGCAAGTTAGTAAAATATACACACAATTCAGGCTGTGTAGGAGCAGTTCATCTGCCAATAGCCTGTGCCCGTGAAGGTTCCGGCGTGAATAACGCAAGGCCCGAACGTCAATTTACAACCGTTATAGGGGAAATTGGGAGGAGGGGAAGTAGTCACAAATGTCAGCAAGCAGCCGGCGAGATATTGATCCCCTCTTTTGGGAGGCTTACTGATGCGATTACCACAAATTTTGAGGTGGGGAAGTGAAGAGATGAACCAAAGAGTTGGAGAAAATGCGCATGATTTAGATATAAGAGAATTTTGTAAAGGTACCTAGAGATATTTTTTCCCTAGTTGGTGGTGAGATACCAGAGGACAGCTACGGACTGTCGTGTTCAGGTTGTTGACAGCCAAGGGACTGGTAGCGCTGAGCCGTTCAATACAAAAACCCTGATACCACACCGAGTATCGAACGAATTTTTTTTATTGCTGGGCGGGACTCGATACACAACCCGGATCCAACACCGAGTATCGAGGACACCAAACGGTAGGTGAGATGTGAACTAACCGGTAAATGGTTCATACTCGAAAGGACCTACTAAGGATCAGATCAGGGCGGCCGAATTGTGCCGGAAATCTGACGGGAGAGCGGACGGATAATAGATAGATATATTAAGAATTCCCGCGTCCATTTATCGCTTCCTTTTCTTTTCACTATTCGGGAAATCAAGTAAACCGTTTTTGAAACTTGGTTGAACGTCTAGGCATTTCCATACTTTTATATCCTCCGAGGTACACAACCCGGATTCCACACCGAGTACTGAGGGAATGTTTTTTTTAGTTTTCCCAGCGAGGAGTTCGGTACAAAAACCCGGATCCCACACCGAGTACCGAATATCCGAATGGCGGTGAGGAAGGCGTAATCGGTCAAATGCGCTAGACAAAAGACGCCATGGATTGAGAGTCAGTGTGAGGCCTCAAACTCGTCCATTGGACGAGTCACCCAAAAGTCACTGATGAAACTCAACTCCGATATTAAAGATGAGATATGATTATGATTAAAGATGAGATACGATTATGATTAAAGATGAGAACAGATATTAAAGATAAAGATACGATTATGATTAGATATGAGTATAATTAGATATTAAAGATAAGAGATGATTATGAAATAAGATATGATTACGACAGTAAAGACGAGATACGATTACGATTGGACATTAAAGATGAAATATGATTAGAATTAATAGGATATGATTAAGATTACGATTAGATATTAGAGGCCATAGAGCGCCGGATGAGATATAATTATGAATAGATATTAAAGGCCACAAAGTGCCAGTTGAAAATAAGATGCCGAAGGCAGGAGAGCCAACGGAAACGGTAAAAGGTATAGAGCGCCAGCGACTGAGGATTAAGCAAACGATTTTTAAATCAATGAGACATAGGAAAAATAATTAACAGATTGAATGAGATTATGAGTATAATGATTTTATTATTGTGATATAGATAATTAATGCGACCACATAGATAATTGATAAGACTATATAGATAATTGATACGAGGTCGATAGATAATTATTACGAGAGATAGATAATTCAAAATAGACTTAAAGTGAGGGGGGTGAGTCGAATGAAAAGGACCACTACGAAAAAAAATGCGAACAAGGGATAATCATGTGGGTAGTATAGTAAACGGAAGAGAAATTTGTATAGAGTATAAATATTGGAAGTGTCATTTATTTTTAGATCAAACGTCAAAACAGTTACAGAGCAATAGCAAAGCAATTCAAACCAATTTCAGAGCAAATCAAAGCAGAAAAACTTCAGATCAAATGTCAAAGCAAAGCAATAGGAAAGCAATTCCAGAGCAATCAGAGCAGAAAAGATTTTAGACCAAACGTCAAAGCAGTTACAGAGCAATAACACAGTAACCCTCAGAGATTTCAAAGCAAACAAAGCAAAAGAAGATAAAACAATAGATCAAAAGCGATAACGATAAACACAATCAAGTAAACGGATAACCGTAATCATTGAGAGCATCAGTAATAATACAAGAATCAAAAGTAGAGAAAGAAAAGAAAGGAGTCTATTGAAAGCAGAAGAAAAGAAAAAAGCCATCAGCAGCAGAAGTATCAATACAGGAGCATCAACCGCAGCAGCAACAGGTACAGATAGCGGATTAAACGAATTCGGATTTAATAGCAGCCAAGAAAGCGGAATAAATAATATAGAAAACCTTTTGGGAGCAAAAGAATCAGACAACGAAGAAGAAAGATTAAAAGATCCGGACAACAATTCAAACATGTCAACCTCTGAAAGTTTAAATATAACACCGAATCCAAACCTAACACAAGTTAGTAATAACGCAACCGTAGGAGAATTCAGAGAAAAGTTTAGAGGAGAGCCTTTCGATGGCAATCTCAATAAATTGGATACATCCATAAAGGAATTCGAAGTGTATAAAACCATTTTTCATTGGTGAGATCAAAAAGTAAAAGAGCGACTACCCCTATACTTGAAAGGGAGCGCACAAGATGTAATTGTAGAGGAAGCAAGAGAGCCAACGAAATTAACAACATGGACAGATATTAAAGACTTCTTAGTGAAAATATTTGGAATAGAGAAAAATGGAAATAGGAAGATATTAGACTTCCTACATCGAAAACAGAGACGAGATGAATCTAATGCAGTATACGCCTGCGAATTAAAGAAGTTATGTAAAGAAGCCTTCGGGGATAAAGATATGCCCGAAGATAAAATGGTAGATGTCTTCATAAGAGGGATTAAAAGAGAAGACATACGAGCCAACCTCGGATGTTTGGCACCAGAAACACTAGGCAATGCGGTAGCGATTGCAAATAGATGTGAAGCCCATTTGGGATTGGGATACCAAGTAGCAATAATGGCCACAGAACCAACAACTTCAACAGCCAATACCAACAACCAAAACACCAATACCAACCCGGCTATGAATCAATTCATCCCAAGAGCTCAACAAATGTTCAAGCCACCGCCAACAAGGAACCCTGAAGATAGAGGTAATAACCAAGTAAGTTATTATAATAATTTCTGGAACAACCCAAACGCAAACGAGATATGCGTCACTTGCCAACGAATGGAGGAGCATTTTCGAAACCACAACTGCCAGAAATGCGGCAGAAGAGGACATACCGAGAAAATATGCGGACAATTAGAGAATAAAGCCTGTTACAATTGTGGCCAAAAAGGGCATATTGCAAGAAGATGCAACATGAAAAGAGAGCCGAACCAACAAAGAACGAATAACCCTACGAGAAACCCACAGATCAACATAATACAAGAAATCGATATGTTACGAGAAACACTACAACGAATGACCATGGAATTAAAGGAGATGATGCAACAAATGCCCGCCAATATACAACAACAACGAATTAACGTAATGAGAAGCAATGAAGAGATCCAGGAGCTACGAACAAGAGAATACCAAGAGCAACAACAATCCGAATGGCGAATATTGCAAACAGAGGATACTCAAGAAATTCAGCAAAGATGGGAAAATAGAAAACAAACCCCGAAAAGAATTAATATGATGAGGATAGAAACCCTAGAGGAAATCCACACTGCGGAGCAGTGTGTTGAGAACGAAGGGGGAGGAGATATGATAGTTAATGAGCAAACAAATGAATTGAATACGATGGAAAAAATAGAAGCAATCAAAGAATTTACAGAAGAGGAAAAACAAAGGCATCGACAAATAAAGGAAACGACAACAGAGAAATTAGACAAACCCGAAACCCAAGAAATAAAACAAGCGGAAATGATGATAACGGAAGACCAAAGCGAAGAAACACTAACATATGAAATGGAAGTACTCGCGAGAGAAGCATTAGTGCAGAACCTAGACAATGTACTCGAAAAAATGGAGCAAGAAGAAGCCCTAGAACAAAAAAAAGGTCAATTAAGAGAAAACGAGGAAACTCTAAAGCAAGAAAAGGAGCAACTAAAAAAGAAGGCACTAATACAGAAACTAGACGAAGGAATAAAAAGATTCAAATAAGAACAAGCGTTGGATCAAAAAATAGAGTCATTGGCAAAGAAAGCCCTAGCACAAAAGATGGAGGAAAAACAAGAGCCAAGATTAGAACTACAAAAAGATGAACAGGAAGCACCAACGTCAAAAGAAAAAGAAAAGAAGATATCAGAACCAATAACAACAAAAAATCGAATCCAGAGGATACTGCTACAAAAAATAGAAACAAGACTCAGAAGAGAAAAACCAACGTGGAGCGAGGAGCAAAATGAAAATAGAGTAAAAGAAATATGGTTTCAAACAAAAGGACCAGCAAAGATAATGAAAGAGGAAGAACAACTACATATCAATATGCTAAGACAAATACCAGACGACCAAACAGACGAAGACAAAAGCGAAATAAGCAGTCTGGGTGGGGAAATATTCCAATCATGTGAAGAGAATAAATCAAATAAAGACAAACCAAAAGAAGAAATAGAAGAAATGGAAACGAATGTGCCAAGAGAAGATGAAACAGAAATATTAAAGGAAATCAACGAGATAGTAGAAGAGGTAGATCGAAACCAGATGTTTATAAACCTCAAAGATACAACAACGTACAGCAGAATAATGAAACTGATTGCGAAAGGATACCAACAAAATAATGGTACGTTCACAGCATCATGGAAAGATGTGATAAAAAAGTATCAAGAGAACCTAAAAGAATACGATAGACAGAATATCAGGTAATTATCGATCTTCCAGAGATACCGAGACAAATAATAGCAACAAGAGGCGAAAGTACAAATGAATTATACGAATGGGTAGTGAGAAAACTAGGACCCAGTTATAAAAACAGGCCTCTAGATCACCAGGGAAGGAAAATAAAGCGAGACATACATCTCGCGGATGCTCTAATATGGCCAAATGGAATAAATGTAATAACATTAGACAAGAGTGAAACCGAAGAAACGGTAACGGAAATATGGCAGGAAATTCAAATGTTATACATCAGAGAAGTAAAACCTGGACTAAAAAAAGAAAAACAGAAAATAATGAGACAAAACCAAATTAAAATGACGGAGCAAGCCATAGACCAAGCCAGGAAATATATTAATCGATTGTCTCTAACTAGACCAATTTCAATGAAGATATTTGTAGAAGCTGTACGAGACACAGATATCATGAGATTTGATAACGAAAGAACGGATGAGCTGATAGCTAAATTCGGAGAGCACCAAAGAGATATGAGAGGAAATGAACCGATAAAGATAAAAATAAAATTACCCAATGATGAAACTAAAGAAATATTAGTGGACCCCGATTGTCAAATACACGAACTATATCAACGAATAAACCAGGAAATAATCCAACCGATAATTGAAAGTAGTGATGACGGTATGGTGGAAGACGTGGCAATAATGTACCACAAACGACAAATCGGACCACGAGAACGAATCCCAATATACGAATTAGGTATATGGGAAGACGGACAGACCATTAATATCATAGCCATGGACGAACCAGAAAGGAAAAATACGACGAAAAAGGAACAACAAATCCGAGAATTCCAAAAGGAAATGAAGAGAAAAATGAACCAAATATTAACAATCTATCAAGTATGGAGACAAGATGCGAAGCTGAACACAAAATTACAACCTATCGACGACTCGCGATGTCGAACGACACCATGGAAAAAGGTGTATGACGAAAACAAAAAGGAATAAAAGTGGAAAACGGAGAAAACCGAACCGAAATGGAGAAAATACATTCCAGGAGAGGCACCAGAAGAAGTAGCCAACGAAATAACCTTAGAACTATACGAAGATAGTATATGCGAAGATTTACAGAAAGAAATGATAAACGAAATCGAACGGCAACCAGAAAAAGACAAAGAAATAAATGATAGAGCTAGATTAGCCCCGTATACATGGAAAATACTTGGATGGGCAGAAAAGGTAAAGTCGGCGGAAGAGGAAAAAATCACCAGCCTTACAATCCATCAATTCTATACGGAAATTGGAGGATACCGTATGAAACTGAGAGTATATCCAAACGGAGATGGAATAGCAAAAGGAAAATATCTATCAGTGTACTTCCTTCTAGCAAGTGGAAGATACGACGGAAAATTGGAATGGCCTTTTAACCGAAAAACCGTAATTTCGATAGCTAAACACGGACATTGGGAAGAGCAACATAGCGAGAAATTAGGAGTAGAACCAAGATCCGTGATCTGTCAGAAACTAAAATCCACAGAAAATGTAGCAGGAAGAATACCACAGTTCCTACTGAAAAAATACGTGACGGGAGAAACATCACAGTTCGTGAAAGATGACACGATATATATTACGATCGAGGTGGAAACAGAAAAAGAAATGAAATTACGAGTCCAACAGGAAAAAGCAAGACCGCGAATCAATGTACTCGAAAAACGAATTCCCGGAACAAGATACTTACCCACAGATATGGACGAATCTGTGGAGGAAGAATTGACGAGACTAACTGTGACGCAAAAATGCAGAGAATTAGCAGCGATATTGAGAACCGGCGCAAAGAACCAAAGACGAACAGTAACAGATCTGGAAAAGTGGATAATTGACTCATGTAACAGAATAGAAAATCTTCGAAATACCGTAAAGGAGATAGAGGAATATAGAAGAGTTTATGTTTGGTATCCAGAACAATTCCGAGAAATCATCAGGAAATGAAAACATGTAGAATGGGCAGCCGAAACGATAGAAAAGTACAGTCTAAAAATTATGACACCGGATTTCGAACCGATAGAAAGGGATTTTTATATCACCACCAAGGTAAGTGAGGTAAAAAAGAGAATACCATATGAATTGCCATTCCACTTGCAACACGAAGGACGATCGCTAGACGACGACCTCGAAATTGGGGTCACACCGATGCAATTGAGGGTAATAAATATATTGACAGTGGCAAAGATTGCAGGTAGAGAACTCAACAAAAGATAAATCAAAACGAAAATGCCAATAGGACGACAAGAAAGTCTAAATACGCCAGAAATCCCACCTGCAGCAGACGAAGTGATTGTCATCACAACAGGAGATGAAGAGATATTGAATGATCTCAACGACATCGTGAATGAAGAAACAACCAGAAAAATTCCGGAATCCAGAGACTTATTCATCACGGATAACGAAAATGACATGACAACGGATGAGTTGGACGAACTCGTATGTACACAAAGACAACCGGTTGAAATAATAGAACCAGACACTGAAGAGGAAAAAAGAAAGAAAGAAAGAAGACGCCGAAATTCGACAGGAGACGAATGGGACAACTGGATAAAAGAACGAGGAGCTACAACATCAAGAGATACGACAGGCGAGCAACCCAAACGAAAAGAAACAGGCACGGCAATGGAAAAGAAACCAAGAGGGCGACCGAAAACCGACAAACCAGCACCAGAAAGAAAAACTAAGGAACAAATACAGACGGACCAATTGACAACAAAATTAAACAAGCTCAGCCAAGTAACAAAACAGTTACAAGGAAAATTAAAAGGTCAAGAGCAGGGAGCAAAGTGGATCAATAGGTTAATAGCCGATATGTTGGGATTAGCAAACCCAGAAATAAAGAGAAATCTGAAATTCAATAACATCGGAGCAGAAGTGAAACAACTCTGAGAAGCCAAAAAGCCACTAATAAACAAAATCATGGATAACAAAGTACGAACTACAACCAAAGATCCAGAAGAATTACTATTGATAATAAATCATCTAACAAAACGATCAGATGACCCAAACAGATATTTAGTAGGAATGGCCTACCTGATGTACAATACGATAGCAGTGTATAGAAAACGAACCCCAAGGTATAACCCAAATGGATATGAATTCGCAATAACATACATTATCAGAAAAGTAATCGAACCATTCATCCTAACTCAGGGCGGATGGCAAACCTTCATAAATTTAGTAAGTGGAGACGATCAAACCGAGATGATGCAAACAAAGTTGAAAGAACTATTGACGGAATTCGAAACAACAATCAATACAAGTGATCCAAGAACAGCTCGAAAGGGAATGAATGCAATCATCACTACAATACTCATATGGATGATGTGCATAAAAGGAGTAGAACCGTTTGTAGTATACGACTGCGATAACATAAAGATTGTCGACAAATATTCACTGAAAGAAACGGAAGAGTGCAAAGCTGCCAACCCAGGAAGATTGCAGACAACAGCTACAGCAGTATCATACAACGTGTACCAAGAAGTAGACTTTATAAAAACGGAAATCAAAGAATGCACCGTAACAAGGAAAATTGTAGCATTTCACTGAGGACATCATTCACATTCAACAATTATAGAAGCCGGAACGGAAACAATTGTGGTTACGGTAACGCGGAATGAATGTGAAGAAGGATTTACGACAGGACGCATCCAAATAGCCGGACGAATTCAAGTAGCAGCGGAGGAAGGAAAAATAAAAACCACCAGAGTATACGCTGCAGGAAGAATAACGGCTGGAGACGGAACATGCGAAGGTGGAGAGTACACTCTACTAAATCAATTAGTTAAAGGCGTAGTAGTAATAGAGAGCTGTCAAGTAAAATTGGAGAAGTATCAAGGATATTTTGACCCAGACACGCAAGCAATGAAAAAATACCCTCAATGTCTAGCAACAGATAGATCATGCAATACGGGAATGTCAACGATTGTATACCACGCCGATACTAGAACTTGTCGACTCACCTTACTAAAAAGCGCAATATTTTATGAAGTACAAGGACAAGTGCACAGCGAAACAGAAACCAATGCGCAGAAAAGTGCAATGGACGAACTACGGAGAACGGGAAAGATCGGAAAACCAACAATCACCACCAATATCGGATCAGAAGTCACACCAACAGTTGTAATATCAAATGATACTACAAAAGGAATGAGATTTATAAAAGGACAAATGGTGAGTAAGTGCGACGAAATGGTAATTTGGACAAATTACAAAGGAATATTTCTATCACAGAGAACAATATCAAATGCAAAAGCCCAAGTAGACCCAAAAAATGTAAAGTTGTACCTCTACATGAACAATAAAATGGATTTTCTATACCACAGAGGTCTAGCATCAATGGAGAAAATATATTACGATTTAGTTAAAAATGACTGTGCATTAAACAGAGAGATACTAAAAAACTAAGTTAGCCATGGCAATCACCAATCCAGATAACGCAATTCCCTTAATGCCAATCCAAGAAGGATATTTTGGAAGAATAGTCGGCGAAGTAATGTATACGTACAAATGTGAAAAGACAATCGCAAGACTGCCAGAGAACTCGACAATCCCCAGAGATAAATGCATAAATGAACTAGAAATAATGCACAAAGGAAAAATCAGATTCGCCCAACCAGTAACGAGGATGATAAATCCAGAGAAATTTGTACCTGATATGTTCAGTTGCAGCAATGTATATGGACCACTATTCGAAATATATCATGGAGCGGGATATACCAAACAAAGGATCTACAACGCGCCAGAGAACACTTATTATTCCCAGCACAAAGACAAGCAATATTATCCAATATCGTGACGATAACGGGAGGTAACAACTACGGAGAAAAACCCAACTATGAATTTTTACTATCACCGGACCATTTCCAACATGTTACAGCAAATATGATGAAAGCCATGTGGGGAAGATTCTTAATCTTCGGACAAATGATGGCGGGAATACTAGGGATTATAATCATCATTCAAATCGTAAGAGTGATCCTAACATAAATGTTAGCATGTTTTGATATATACAAGAGAGAAAGGAAAATAAACTGGAAAATGGCAATAGGATTCTTACCGTTCTTAGCAAAGACAATGGCATTACATGGAAATTCAAAAGACATCCACAAGATAAAGAGATTAGTAGGAATTCTGACAAGAATGAATGGTACCGATGAGGAAGTTGGACGAAAATTCAAAGCAATAATGAGATTGGAAGCCGAGAGAACCAGAATAAAACGACAGAAAGCAAGCAACTGGAAGCGATGGATAGACCTCAAAAATGACAACAGCGATAACAGCGACAACGACGACAATCATGGAGGAACACAGATATTAACCCAAGAAAAACTCCAACAATGGGAGAACCGGAAGACAAAACGTAGCGAGCATTACAATCATCCACCACCAGTATAGGAATACCTGAAGAAAGCAGCGAAACCCGTAGAGAGAAATACACCGGTAGAACGACATCCACCAATATCAAAGCCAGTAACACTACGCAACATATATCCAGCACCATACGAACCGAATTGGGCCGAGTTGATACCAAGAACTAGCCAAAGATCGAGAAGCGTAGATCAGGATGCAGAAACACGAACCATAGCCATGTTACAAACATTAGCAGGACCAACTTTAACAATACCAATAGATATAAATGGAGTAGAGATAAAAGCAATGATCGATACCGGAGCAAACATCTCGGCAATAAAGATGGACAAAATTCCAGGAAAATTATGGCCATGTATTGAAGAAGCAAACATGGATGTGATAACCTGCAGCAAAGAATCGGTAGCAGTCATCGGAAAGATCTGGTCAATAATCGAATATAAAAACGTGAAAATCAACACCTACTTAGCAGTCATCAGGAGGCTAAGTGCAGATTGTATAATTGGAACAGATTTAATGCCAAAACTATTAAAAGAAATAATAATAGATCTAGGATCCATGGAGCTGAGAGACAAAACCGGACGAATATGCACGTTAAAGTCAGAAGTAAGATGCTCAGAGAAAATAGTAGTACCTGGACGTACACAGATGATCTGTTATGTAAAGGTGAACGACGAAACCAGAGGCGAAATGATCTTCGAACCAAACCATAAATTTGAGAAAAAGAAAGAACTGCCATTAGCCAGAGAAATAGAATACGTAAACGACAATAACGAAATTCCAATCAACATCACTAAATTCGATGAAGAAGACAAAGTAATTTACGAAAATGAAAGATTAGGAAAACTAACCCCAATGATGGATATTGAACTTCCATCAACGAAAACCGAAAGAACTGAAGAGGAAGAATTATGGACAATTGACAGTCAACTATTAAACAAAACAGAGAAGGAGCAACTACAAAAACTACTAATGGAATTTAAAGATATATTTGCAGCATCCGACTTAGATCTCGGTACAAGCGATGTAACACAACACACTATACCATTGACAGAATGATACCCCAATAACGCTACAACCATATCGATTTGCAGAAGCCCAGAAATCCGTCGCAGAAAAAGAAGTTCAAAAAATGCTAGATGCCGGAGTAATTGAACCAAGTTGCTCACCGTGGCAATTTTCAGTAGTCATGGTAAAGAAAAATGACGGAACACAACGATTCTGTATAGATTATCGACGACTCAACGCCGTGACTAAAAGAGATACATACCCACTACCAGATATAAATGAGATATTACAAACACTACATGGAGCAGCTTATTTTACATCTCTAGATTTAAAAAGTGGCTATTGGCAAATAAAGGTCAAGGAAGAAGACCGAGAGAAGACTGCCTTTACGATAGGAAAAGATTTATACCAATTCAAGAAAATGCCGTTCGGATTAACCAACGCACCAGCTTCATTCCAGAGATGTATGAATTTCGTAACGCACGGCATTAAACAGTGTATGGTATATATTGATGACTTATTCATTTATTCTAGTACCTTCGAGCAACATTTAAAAGACATCCGAAACGTATTTGTTCGATTACGACAATGGAAATTAAAACTGAAACCATCAAAATGCGATTGGGCCAAGGAAAACGTCACATTTTTAGGACACATCGTGTCGGCAAAAGGCAAAGAACCAGACCCAAGAAACATAGAACAGATAAAGAATTGTCCAGTACCAAAAACAGTCACACAAGTGCAAGAATTCTTAGGCATATGTGATATTATCGGAAGTTTATCAAGAATTATGCAACAGACACCATTAATGTTCGCAGTCGCAGCAGATGCTTCTACAACAGTTTTGAGAGAACTATTAAGAACTGGGTCATCCTTCAAAGAAAAAGACAATGGAGAAAATAACGTGTTACACTATGCACTGAAATCAAGACAGGCAAGTGCAGTGAAATTTATAACCAGCAACGCGACAATAAGAGAAAGAGAAATAATGGGTAAAACAATTCAAACTTTATGGGAAGTTATCGATGCCAAACAAGACGAAGCAGCAGCCAATCTAATGAAGTGGACTTATGAAAACTCATCACTTAAAGTATTCGATCTGAACTATATGGTAAGAAATAGAAATGTCCTACTAAAAGAAACAATTTACGCTTACTATCCATTCCCAAAGACGATAAAAGCAATGCTAAAATGGGAAAGACTGAAATTCACAAACCATCCAATGGAAGCAATACGAATCGGAGACAGAAAGGAACAACTACTAACAATAATACACAGATGGCATCGAAAACAAATAAGATTCCAAAAGAGTAAAACAATAAATAAAGGAAATGGACGATCTAAAAGCAAGAATAATAAAAGTCTATGAAGAAATAACCGAAGCAATAAATGTCGAGGACGACATTTCAAAGGAAACCCCGGATGGAAATAATAATGGAGAAGGAAGTAATAACAATAACGATGACCGAGATGACCAAGATACTAGACCAGGCAAAGAAGACGAATACAAGCATAAGCTGTCAATTCGAATCAATAGGAAAACCAGGAAAGATAGAAATACAGCCTGAAGACTCATCATCATGTCATACCACCGAAAACATATGTAGAGGTGCAGAAAAAGGGGATGGAAGCATAAGAATCCAAGTAGACCCAGGGATAGGCAAACTACAAATAACAAACATAGGGACAGAAGCAATTAAACAAGTATGCGTACAAAACCAAATTACCGACTGCTGGAAAATGAACCTGAGAGTAAGGAGAAAATGCGAATGGGACAGTTTAAAGGTGATATGGAATATATAATATGTGCCAATGATAACATGATAATAACCTGCACCAGAGCCAGAACATTAGGAGAAAGCTCAAGAATAACAAGAAAACTACCAAGGCCGATTACTACAAATCATCCAGAAAAGGAAACAAGAGAAGAACCATAAAAACTTCAAATTAGGGGAGAATAAAGCAGTAATAATAAAAATAGAGTTAAACGCGGCAAACGAAGAATAAGTAATAGTCGAAAACACGGGTAAAGAGCCCATTACCAGAGTGTGTGTATATGAAACTAAAAGAAATGGGACGGCGAACAAAAGAATTCAATGTTAGTCAAACCAAGCTATAAAGAACCAAAAATACCGCATCCCAACTAAAAGAAAACTCGGAAAATATGTAGTGCACATTCAAAAAAGAAACTATATAAATTGGAGGACGGTGACAGAAAAACCATCCAAGTCAGTCACGACAAACCAGCCCACAACAAAGCAATCAGAAAAACAATTAATCAGAAAAACGTTACAAAAGATAAACGAAAAGAAAGAAATGATCAGGGACGATAGTCATCTTTCAATACATGAAGCCTTACAACTTCAGAAAGCACTCAAAAACGTACAACCAAAAGAAAGAATAATGGAAACAACTAACTCAAGAGAAACAACAACAACGCAACCTAATGAAACGAACTACGCGACAAAGATGATCTGGATAACAACGGCAGTAGCAAGTATCGCGATAATGCTGATAATAATTCAACTGATGAGAACCACCAATAAATGTAAACAGAAACCAAAAAAAGAAAAGACTATGGCCAGTAATAGAAAAATTCAACTACAATATCGAATTCGAACAATACGACGCGGAAAGAACAGAGGAATGTGAATTCATAGGAAACTCAAGTACAAGTGGACTCTGGTTAAAAGAATTGCCCATTATTGAAACGCCACAGGAATGGTCAAACGAATTTGATGTATACCAGATAACAGATGAGAGATATTGGGATATACGAACACTACGTATAGAGACCCCGGAGATATAGTGTAGAATATTATGTAGTATAATAGTAGTAATAGTATGTATATTTGTGTTTAAATATTGTATAAAATGCACCAAAGAAAATAATCAAACAGAAAAAGAATGCAGATGAATTAACCACGTATTATAATCAATAGATGGATCCGAATAATGATAACCGACAAAACCAAGTCAGAATACCACCATTCATAGAAGTAATACAACAACCCACAGCTGCCAACGTACCTATAGAGATCGTAGAATTAGATCGAGAAATATATCAAGATCAAGGAGTCGAAGTAATATGGAGACGACAATGCGAATTAATGACACAGATAACCAACAATGCGCAAGCACAGTAGACGAATACGCACATAGTATTAACTGAAAGTGTGAACCGAGGCCTACACCAAACAGCGAAAATAGAAGATCAGCAAAGGACCATATTACAACTACAGAGAATAAATGAACAATTAATCAACCAAGTCAGATGGCAAACTGAAGAAATTAGAAGATTACGAAGTAGTCAACAGAATATAGATCCAGCAAGCTGGGTGGAATGGATATCAACGATGCCAGAATTCACCCCAGAACCGGATTCGACAGTGGAGTAAAATAGAGCGTACTATGTAAATATGTGTAAATAAACCGACAAAAGTAAACGACGTCAAATAATCAGAAAATTATTGTAGATATGCAGACAATTATCGAGAGTATCAGAGGAAGCGAGAATCCATCCGAAGCTACGAGACAAATAATGAAAGACAAGATCAGAATGGTGGACAATACAGAAGAAAGATTAAAATGTTGCAAATGTAAAGGATTACTGATTGGAGCGAGACAGATGAAATGTGGATGTAGAATATGTACGGATATTACGATAAAGACGATAGAAACAAAAATAATAAAATGCCCTGGATGCGATGAGAATTTTGAAGGAGACGAAGACCCTACAACAGTGGACAAAGCCACCAACAAAGAAATAAACAACTTAATAGTTCGATGCCAATTAGAAGAGTGTGAATGGAAAGAACCTATGAAGGAAGCCGAAAACCATTCCAAAAAATGTGAATATAACGAGATACCATGATAAAAATGTCAAACTATCACAACGAAAAAGAATATAGAAGAACATCATAAAGTGTGCACCAGGAGAGAGGAGAAATGCGAATTCTGTGGAACCATTGACGAATGGATAAAAATAGAAAAAGAACATCGGAATCTAAGTGAGGAACAAATATGCAATTTCTACGAAGGACTATGTGCCAACAATTGCAACAGGAAAGATAAAATTAGATTAAAAGAACACTGGAATGAATGTATTGGCAAACCAGTCAAATGCCCGTTAGAACTATTCAATTGCCAAGCACGACTGCACATTACGGAAATGCAAAAGTATATGATGGAAAACAGTATCGAGCACACAGAAATCATAATGAAAACAATAGGAATGATAGCATGGGAAGTGAAAAGCTTACGAACAGAAATAGATGCAGAAAAAGCACTATTGAAGGAAATACTAGAATCCAGAAAGAACTTTGAGAAAAGCCAAGAAAATACACCCAAGAAAATGGCCAAAATGGAAGAAACAATGCAACAGATAATCAGCAGCATACAGGATCTAGAAACAACCAGCCCAGTAGCCAGAAAACTACCTACAGCACCCTTTATATGGAGGATAACGGGATTTGCAGAAAAGCTACAAAGAGCAAAAGATGGAACACAGAGAATCATAGATAGTCCACCGATATGTAGCTGGAAAAATGGATACAAATTGGGCATTAGACTATATCCAAATGGGGATGGAAATGCGACAGGCACCCATATTAGTGTATTCGTTAGAGTAGGAAGAGGAGAATATGATGAACTATTAACGTGGCCTTTCAAGCAGTATATGATATTAAAAATGATAGGACGAGAGGAACATCGCAATCCAATCAGAGCAGGAAACGAACCACAAATGGGAAGACCAACAACTGCCTGGAATACGGCCGTAGGCACACCATTCTTCTATTCACAACAACGATTAAGAGGGGAAGGATTCTTGCGAGAGGATAATTTGTATATAAAACTAGAAGTAGAAAAGCCGGATAAGACGTTGTAAACGAGGAAAGGAAAGTGTAAATAGAATGTAAATAAAATATAATAAAATCATATTAAAATCAAAAATACAAATAATCAGAAAAATCAGAAAAATTCAAAAATTCAAAAATGATGACGACATTTATTATTAGATGACAAAAAGAAACAGTGAAGAGATAACGGTGAAAATAAGAGAGGAACCAGATTCAATTTGGACGAAACTTTGGAAAAAACCAGAAGAAGAAAAAATCAATACACTAACAACCGCAGTCACGTATTACAGAGAATATAACGGAACAAGAATGCCTCAACAAATAAGGAAACTGATATATTCAGAACTGACGGTAAGGAACGGACAGCTGAGAATAGAGGAACAAAGATATTTAACTTTCCAAGATAATAAGATATTTACAAACCAGCAAAGCAGAGAATTAGCGGCACAGGGATTCTACTTTACCGGAACACCAAAAATACCAGGCGAAGTAACATGTATCTATTGTAAAGGGAGACTCGCACAATGGGGAAAAGGAGAAACAGCAAAACGAGAACACCTGAGGAAATTTTCAACCTGTCCATTTAGAATTAATCTCGATGTCAGAAATCAAGCGAAAAACAGACTAGAAGGATTCCCAAAATTGGAAGTGGACAAAGATGAAAAAGGAGGAGAGAAAAAGATAATAATAACAAAGAATTTTGGGGATCCAACTGAACTAATATGGGCAGGAGAGATTAATTAAAACGTTCAAAGGAAACCCAAGAGCCGCAGAATTTGCGAGTCAAGGATATTGTCAAACAGCACGAGGAATAATGTGCGAGGGATGCAAGAACCAACAGCCAATGCCAGACCAAAACTTTTCAAAATTAAAACATAAAGGAAAATGTATATACAAAGAGGAAAAAGAATCGAAAAACGTAGAAATAGTAATTACAAATCAACAAGTGGAAGATATCTTAGATCAACCAAAAACGAGGACTCTAATGTTACTATCAGGAGTAAAAACCAATACAATGAGGAAAATTATCAGCGAAAGGTTGACCAACAACCTGGAATGGTACGACTCGACACAAGCAGTAATACGAACCATCAAACGATACCAAGACTATTGCCCAAGAAGATATTAAATACGGAAGATTGGGAGCTATGGGAACAGATCGAAGAGCAAAAACGAACAATTGAAGACTACCATGAACAGATTCGAACAATGGAATTTCGAGAACGAATCCAACAAGGCACAATAAGAAGGCTCAGAAAAAACAAAACAAGCCACAGAAAATGGATTGAGAAGTCAGACCATAAAGTAATCTAGTCGTTAAAGGAACTGGCCGACGAAAAACGAAAAAATCAACAATTGGAGGACAAACTAACAGAACTCTAACAGGATGTGAATGGATATCGAGGAGTAGTAGTGTATAAGGAGATCCAATTACGACACCAACTCGAAATCAACGAGCAACTCAGAGGACAAGTTGAAGCAGAAATAAAAACGATAAAGCAAGGATATGAGGAAAACGAGCAGAACCTAAGAAAAGAAATTGTAAAGTTGAAAGCGTTAGAGAATACGCATCACCTGGAAACGCAAGTGGAAGGACTGACAGAAAATGTGGATTACCTCACCTACTTATTGGATGAGGAGATACAGATATCGAACACCCTGCGAGAGGAAGTAACCACACTGCAGAACCGACCACCAATCCTACTCGTACCTCCATATCCAACAGAAATACCAACCCAAGTCCCTGCGGAACCAAATGAAGGATTTGGGGAAACAGAGGAAACATTTGTATAACTAAGGAAGAGAAAATTGTAAAGTGTAAAAAGATAAAATAATATAAAAACAAAAAATTGTAAAAAGTTGAACCAATATATATTTAGTATGAACTCGAGCGAAACAGAAATTCAAATGAATCCAGAAGACGGCAGAAATAAAGACGACGAATACCAACCAATTCCTATCCAATTGATGCAACCCATCGAACAAGATCCACTGGAATATTACAGTAAGAAATGGAGAACCGAAAGAAAAGAGTGGCGAGAGATAGTAGAGGAACAAGAATTAGAAATCGCACGAATAAGTCAACAGCTAATTCAAACGAAACAACTAGTTAATACAGTGAAGCGAAAATTAACAACCAGGCTAGGAGATAGCAGAGACCAAAAGAGAGAGAACGAGTATTTGAGACAGGAGTTGGCCAAGATAAAAACTCGAGTAATCCTAGAAGACTATTGGAAAACAGAAGCGGAAAGAATGAGAGAAAGCAGGAAAAGCGAACAGAGGTATTTAATGCAACTGGAAGAGAGCTGTAAAGAAGTAAGAGAAATCAAACAGAATCACCAGCAAACTCAAGAAGAAACGGAATCGTTAAAAGAGGAACTCCAAGAATCGAAACGAAAACTCGAGAAGCGGACAACCGATCTAACCAACTACAAACGTCAATCAAAAAGAAAACAGGCAAAGGAAAGAAATCTCCAAATACAAATAAACAACCAGTGAAAGATAATTGAGAAGAATAAAGAGCAACTAAAGGAACTCCCAAAATTAACAGAACGATTAATAAAAGCCCAAGTCCTAATAATGAGATTTTCAGAGAAAAGGGCCAAAGAAGAGTGCGAAATACACTCACCCCCGAGGAGAGAGAAAGAGTAAAAAGGTGATAAATTTCACTGTATATAGACGATTAAAGTGTAAATAAGTATATAAAATAACCTATGTATATTAGAAAAGAAAACCATGAGTCTAAAACTATGGATAATGATAGTAATAATGATGAAAAGATGCGTTACCGAAAACCCCTTGGAGAGATGCGAGAAAACCCACCCATTTAGAAGAGAAGACAGCACCTGCGCAGATTACAAAGAGATCTGCAGAAACCCCGAAAACGAAGAATGTCAGCAAATAGCCCTACAATTTAATCAATGCCCCACGAAAGAAAACGAAAAGATAAACGACGAACTGAAACCAAGTATCAGAAAAACCCAACAAATGATACAAACCCTGTTGAATAACAACGATGAAGTGTCAAGAATGAAAAATGAGAACCTAGAAATAAAGAAGACCTTAGAAACAATCATCAGACAAATTCAAGCAACTATCAAAGCAAAACTCGAGAACAAACCAATACGTGAAATCCTGAAAATTATCCTGACAGACAAAAGACAACAACAGAATAAATCTCGACAGAAATACGAACCCAATCCAACAATCCTGTCGATGGAACAAATCCTATCAATAAGCGTAGCATTGAATATTGTATTCCTGATATGCTGTCTTATCATCTGCTTAACGGTAACGAAACAACAAAGACAAAATATCCCAATTCGAAAAACCAGAGGAATAATTAACCGAATCCGAAATATTAAGAAAAACAATGAAACCTCAAAACTCGCATGCATCTCCATCAGTCAACCAGGCCAATCAAACCCGATCAGAAGAGAAAACCAGCTAGAAAGTGAAACCCAAGCCGCCAATGATTCGTTCGAGACCAAATTTACTATATAACTGATTTACATTGATTGTTGAAAAACTAAATGATTTGACTTCAATTTTGAATTCACTTGAACTGCAATTTGATTTTACGTATAGTAGTAGGACCTTAAGTCCATCTTTATCTTGATACGTATCTTAACGTAGAAACTTTTTTATGTATGTGGGTATTGAGATCACGACCAGAGAGCTCGTAGACTCAAACCAGTGTATAAAAGTAGAATCTGAAAAAGACTTTTAAAATTTCGGGTCGCAATTTTATGGGCCCCGGAGTGTTTTATGTTGGGCCAGAACACAGACGGCCTTGTAAATGTTTAAATGAATCAGTAACACACATGCAAACATAACATGCGATTTAAACTTAAACCTATTGAAACACCAATTAACCCTATCAAAATGCGAGAAAGAAAATAATTAAATATAAAATTATAAAACACAAAAATAAATTAAAATAATAACAAAGTGCAACAAGATCCGCTCGAAATAAATATAAACATAACACGAAAACCCAACAATTTGACCGAAATTTGACAATTTATCAAAAAATGCGAAATTTCATGAAAATGAAATAAAAATCAAATAATTTGAATTAGAAATAATTCAATTAAAAATTCAAAAGAAAAATTGTAAAATAAAATTTCAAAATAATAAAAATTAAGAATAGAATATTCTAGAAAATCACAATGTCAAATTTTGTTTTACTAAATCAAAAATAACACGCAAGGTTAGGGTCGTACAATAGGTATATATACCGATTCATTTTTACACAATTTTAACCAGTTTAAACCAGTCTTAATCGAGAATCGTCTAATCAGTTTTTACAAAACTTAAAACTAATTTTTGGATCAATACTATTTGATGTGAGTGAGAGAATTGTTAGAAACTCTCTCCACGTCGCATCCTCGCAACCTCAATGGAGCTCTGCTTGGATCTCGGCGTGGGGCGAGAATGTTGTTATATGATGTTCAAACCTTATGAATTATGCTCAGAAAGTTTAAGTAATGTGGTATATGCTAAATATAAATATTAGAAAAATGAAATTTTTCCGTCAATGCTATGATCGTTTTTTGGCCTACAGCCACTCACGCACCGCAAGTTAGTAAAATATACACACAATTCAGGCTGTGTAGGAGCAATTCATCTGCCAATAGCCTGTGCCCGTGAAGGTTCCGGCGTGAATAACGCAAGGCCCGAACGTCAATTTACAACCGTTATAGGGGAAATTGGGAGGAGGGGAAGTAGTCTTTTGGCTGCTCCTCCACCGCCCATTTTCCTATAAATTCGACCTAAATTTTGATTTCGCACATCGGCCAAAATCATAAGCATTGAGTAGCTCGGTGAGCACTCTTAAAATCCTAATATAAACACAATCGACATAAGATCAATATTCAGGGAAAGGAACTGGGAAAAGAGTTCGGAAATTATTATAATGTCTTTTAAATGTCTCGAATCAAAAATAAAGTATAGTAGATCTAGTAAAAAATCATTTAGCCGAGAAATTTCACCGTAGTTATAGGAAAATAATGAGGAATTAAACTGTGAATAAAACGATAAAATTATAGCATACTTTAGGTAGTACCACACAAATATGATACTAGGTTAACAGTCACGCTATCAAAAAATCTTTACGTTCGTTAATATCATTATTAATAACTTAGAATTTTACCAAAACCGAAATATAAAAATTTACTTCCCATCAATCAAGCCAAAAAAAATCATCATAATTGACCAAGCTCTAATGATAGAAATCTAACGTAGTCCCTCGTAAATCAAATAGAAAAAATTTAACCCAAAAATAATCTAAGTCGTTTTTTGATTAAATCAATCATAACCCTCCACCGAATAAAAATAAAGTAACCATAAATTTAAAATTGTCCTCAACAAATACAAATTGTTTTTCAATAAAATAATCTGATAGTGAAACGAAATCCGAAATCACGTTAACGAAAACAAGCACCTATTACACTAAGGTTTCGCAAATTCAAGCTCCATTTTCACCCGCATTGATACCATAACAGATTGAAAAGAAATAAATATTGAATCCCCAAGCATCCCGAATAGACCACGAATTACCCATGGGTGCCGCCATGACGAATAATTAGCAGGATATGTAAACTCAATCAGAAGTAATTGTTGAACGAGGAACAGCTACAACCCGAAATAACCACTCATGAAAAGTTCATAAAACCAGTTACCTGAACCTTTACCCAGCATGATCATCCGAAATTAACCAAACGAATAAATCCATGAAATATTATTGAAATATTTTCAATAGATCGACACACTAATTCATAGAAACATCACGGAAGGGGAACTATAGAGAATAACCAAATTGACGCGGCTAGTGAGCGATTCAAGTTATCAATTGACAAATTTCCACGTCACACGTAAATAAAATATTGAATCGATTGAAAAACATTAACAGACAAATTTCCACGTCGCATATAAATAAAATATTGAATCGATTGAAAACTCTAAACGACAAAGTTCCACGTCACACATAAATAAAACAGTCAGAGGAAATTTGAAGCGTTTGAAATCTTTAATCAATAAATTCCCACGTTGACATTAAATCAACCAATCAGGGTGGTTACAGTATACACATAAGTCCGATCACCAATGTAGACATGTGTGCACCTCAACGAGATAGTATAAATAGGCAGACGAAGGAAAGGAAATTTTAGTCTAATCTACTATGAACAACGCAGCTAAATTCAATATACGAGGAGAAGCCGGAATACAGAAACATGCTTCTCAGCATCGCAGTGGCGACGAGATAACTATGGAACGCCGAACGGGCGCCCAAAGAGGTAAAATTAACATTTAGTTAACTCCGTGTTTAATCGTTATAAATTTATATATTTCAAACGACCATGACAATCATCCAGCTTATTAGGCGAATAGAAAGTTACAAATTCCAACCCGGAGTGATATTAGATAAAAATGCGAGCCAGTTCAGGAATTTGGAATATGAATGTTAAACGGACACGAGAATAAAAATTTTAACACATTGTTACATTCCGATTGATTTCTTTTCCGTAACATATGCAGACCAACGCACCTACTATGAAACATCGTAATCCTCAATCGTAATAGTACAATTCGCGAAAAAATAGTATAATTTTCAAAGCGAAAACTATCGTTAAATCAAAGCTAGATGAACCCCCCATCACTAGTACAACGTAAATCAACTTAAGCCGAACCGAAGCGTACTGATTCGAGTAAGATATTAATTCGAGATGACCCATGAACTTGAAACCTAATATGAATTAACACGCGACACCATCCATAAATGCTTTCATTCTAGACAATCCAACACTATATTTTTCGCCAAACGACCCTAGAGTATACGAACTTATTACTCTCAGACCCGATAGACTGACAATATACCGACGTAGTAATCGTGCGCAGGACCTTAAGGTAGGATACCAGGTCAATGCTCATTTTTGGCAGTAATGACAATTCCAATAATAATGCGATTTCTTACTGTTCGTCACTCCACACGAAATGCCGCTAGCCCCGATTTGAAAATACTCGAATACATCAGATCCAACATTCAATCCCGATGTTTTTTTTTCATTACCCCGAAAAAGAAGTATTATTTTCATGTAGAGAACCGCCTTAAATACAGCATGCGACTTTTTTCTTTCGCTTTCGATTCAAATCTAATGATCTTTCTTTAAACAGACTCCTAAATAGACGAGTCCTGCATAACTATGAGATTCCACATTCACACCGCCCGCGAAATTACAAGACAAGCAATGTGGATGAGGGTATTAATCTCTCCTGTCCGAAATCAATGAACCGAAAAGACAAGAAGGAACGCCAAAGTAGACGACTTTTTGTGGCTATTAAACGAGAGCCCGGGCGAAACCCAGCTCGCGAACTCCGCAATCAAGCCGAGAATATACTTACTCGACTAGAAGAGCAATCAACAGAAAACGAACAGAGAAAGAAGGCCGAGTCACGTCAACATCTCCATCAAATAAATCGGAGATTGAAGCTGGAATAATTCTGAGCGACCATATGGACACGCCCTTCTTAAGGCGTCTCATTTGACCTCGAACCGAGGATAATTGTCCAATCCGATCAAAATGACCGTGGTCCTTACCAAAAGAAGGCTCCTACCGACGGTGATGGAGCGCCAGAGTTACAGAAAGGAATCGAAACAGAAACCAACTCCTACACACGACGGGTAGATAGATCGAACCCCCGAACCGCCGTTATCCATCATCTCGTTTATTTCTGAATGTTAAATAAATTGTTTTGGGTTTCTTATTCTCATTTCTTATTTTTTAGTTTAATGACAACTGTTTTATTGCATACTGCAATCACCCCTAACCCTTGTAACGTGGATAGATTGGTGTAATCTGAATCACTAATTCAA